>OZ024889.1:31038848-31348848 GCA_964017195.1 Siderastrea radians | reverse complement strand
GCTCAGTCAACACTTCAATAAAAGCATTCACTTCTTGATCAAATTCAGAGTAATGCATAATATAAGTGACAATGATTTGTATATGCAGGTTCCTCTTCTGTAATAGGCATTAAAAATTATTTAATATTTTTGCTACAATGCTCTTAGTGACCATCAACAGATGCCAGGCTTTATGCTAAAAGCTCTCATAAGCGACCACCTCCACTGTTTTACCATGTGGTCGCTTATGAGAGCCCCTTCTTGTAAGCGACCAGCTCTAGTTGTGACCACTTTTTAGAATTTCCGAGGTGGTAGTTTACGAGAGCTTCGACTGTATTGCTTAAAAGTTGTACGAGGATGGAAATTCAATGTCTCAGGTTACGTGTCTAGACCAAATTTGCTGGATGTCTTTGCCTGTCTGTCTCCAAGTGTTGAAAACAATTATAACTGGCAACAACCAGAAGTATGTCACTCAGCATTGGTGCGAAGGCTGACCAAACTGTAACATGCAGAGAGGTACTGACTTAACTTACATTATACCTTATGGGATGTCCAGAGAGAAGATCCATTAACCCCCATCCCCCCTCCCCCCCCAAAAAAAGCAAAACAAAACAGAAAACAAAACCAGTGTTAAAACCCGATATGGACTGAATCAGCTATTTCGGGCCCAAATGGGAAGGTTTAATTAGGTACAATAGTTGAAGTAAAGGTTAAGTAGAGGTAGTTCAGGCCCTAGTATAACATAGTAAGGGCTCTTCTAACAACTTGTTGATGCCATAGTACACCTTTTGGGAAAAAAACGAATACGAATGTCAGGATGTGTTCATCATGCATGTGTTGACCCGTTGTTGGGTAAAAAAGCAAAAGACACTGTGCAGTAGAGTTTATAAAAGCAGGATATAAGAGATCTACAATCTTGGAAATTTCCTCGCAGCACAATGCTGGTGTAAAAAGTGTGTTTGATTGATAGAGTACTGAATGGGGTGAGGGAAAATTCCCTGACATAGTTATAATTAGTCCACAATTGCAATTTTTGTCTCAGTGTTGACAAGTATCCCTCCTTACTCCAGTTCAATGGCACTGTAGAAGATGTGCATGACAATATTGAGATGGTGTTTCCAACATTGAACGGAGCGGGGAAATTTTTCAACCAAGTAGTGTTATTAAATGTAATTTTCACTGTTGCAAAAAAGCATACAAGAAAGGTCTGGGTACTGCCATTAAGCTAATATTTAAAACATCAACAACCAACATACCTGCAGTGAAAACAAACAGCCACAAGAACCAAGGACAGAGAGATGTTATAGCCTTGCCTGTATACATATCGCCATTAGAATCTAAATTTCAGAACAGTTTATACAGCTTCCTTGTTTCCAAGTCACTTTTACTTCACTCTTGTTGAAACTCTGACATAGAGGAAGAGAAGTTCAGGAATTAATACTGAGATGAAGAGACAAATTACATCGAGGTGCGAATAACAACACATGATTTCCACAAGAGCATTATTAATTTTCTAGCTAAGGCTTCCGCAAGCTATTTTCAATCGTTGAGTTCTGTTCCTCACAATCCGCGCATTTTATCGAGGGACTGTTATAAACTTCTATCCTGCATTTACTGGTTTGAATTTCTCTTTCCTGTGGGCTTAATAAATTCAACATGCGGTCAATTTACCTGTTTGCTAAGCAACAAACAAATTGAAATTGAAACGCCATCTCGGAAGTAAATTATATAGTGTCACCACAGGTAACACACCGTATGAAGGAACGAAGAATTTACAAACGACAGCGTTACACAGAAATCTCGAATACCTGACACGTTCGTCAAACATTCGTTCTGCAACTAAGTTTATTTTAATAAACGCAATTCGAACGCCTCGTAACTCTTCTTTGCTCCTACAACACCACTGAAAAGTCATAGAACATGGATCAAAATCAAATATTTCTGACACTTCAACTTTATACTTACCTCGGTACACCACGCGCGATCGCATTAATTAGACAAAACCCCATACTGAATATCAAACATTGCTAAAAATACTGAATAATTAGTTTCCGTAAGACAAAATCTTTCGTGTAAGATATTCAAACAGCTGGTCCGAGAGTTTTTAAACAAAAATATTGCACGGTAAGTTGATTTGAAAGCAAGCTTTCGAGTTTCTATGCCAGCACAATAACGAGGCTTGCTCATCGTTATTTATGGCACACCCGTGCAACCAATCAGAAGCCGATAAGACGGCCCCGCTTCCGTTCAAATCTGTAAACAAAAAGGGACAAAAGCCGTATTTTCTTGACCTCTTCTCAGATTTTGTGAAACATATTTTAAAGTTAAGTCAACTGTCGACGATTAAAAACAATCACAGGCACAAAGCGCTTTCATGTTTGCATTTAGCACCACTTCTGCTACATTTCAACTGTCACGCAACGTCACGCTTCCAAAAAAGACAATCATTGTAAATGGTTTTAGCCTGCGAGTATCTTGGCGGCGGAACACCAATGGCTCAACCAAGATACTCGCGCGAATAACACACTAAGTGAGCCTGCTCGCAGGTAGGCTCCCACGCAGTCGTTTTTAAGGGAGTCGTATTGAGGAGGGTAATACGACTCCCCTAAAAACGACTGCGTGGGAGGCTAGCTCGCAGGCTAAAATGGTTTGAACCCGGGGGGGGGGGCATATCATAAATAATAGTGCAATGTACAATCGCACTATTATTTCTGTAATTGCATATTTTGATTAGTATGATAGTATCATAGCAGTATTATAGTAGTATTATAGCAGTGTTCCAGTTTATATGTTTTCTACATATTTCTTTGTTTCTCTAGAGATTTATTTTATGTATTGTAAATTTTTTCATTTCTTTTTTCGAGATTTTTTAGCTTTCCTTAGGTTACAGTAAAAGCATTGAGACTAATTACATTGAGACTAAATATATATTACTGTTATATTATATCATAAGTCGGTGAAGAATGATCGCCCGGGTGAGTGTAGCCCTGGGAAGGACGTCAATGACTTCAGCTCAGGTTGTCGAAACGTCAGTCAATGTCACCACAACAGTCTTCTCATGACTACACTCACCTGGACGATCATACTTTACCGACTTTGGAAAAAAACAATCGTTGCGTGGCTCCGCCTGGAGGTTTAAACCCTTTATACCCTTACATATACTTATTTTTACCCCGCCGTCAGGACGGGGTCTAGTAATACCAATTTCTCTTACCCCGCCGTCGGGACGGGGTCTAGTAATACCAATTTCTCTTACCCCGCCGTCGGGACGGGGTCTAGTAATACCACTTTCTCTTACCCCGCCGTCAGGACGGGGTCTAGTAATACCCGTTTTTGTCCGTTCGTTTTATAATTATTTTTATGTAAACAACTGTCAACACATGAACTTAATTACGAAACAGCTCGCCGTTCAACACAACAACAAAACCAAACGAAACTTATTCTAAACTGAAACACATCGCTGTTTACAAATTTCTTTGCAGTCTAACGCTATTGCTCTTACATTTGCCTTATATTAAATATTACTGAGCATGAGATCATTGGTAAGCGACACAAGTTATTACTCTAAACAACAGAAACCTAAGGTGACCCTAGTTGGGAGATGACACATCACAGCCTAAAAGCAAAATATCTGCGATTACTATTTTTACAATAACTGAGCGAATTCTTGGGCGCTGATTGGCTAGTCGTTATTGTCAATAAGAGTACAGGGGCATAAAACACGTTAAGCTGACGTAATCAACAACAGTTTTGTCAAACTTTCCAGCGCTGCATTCACGGTGTGGCGAGAACTGTACCGCAATTCAGTATTCTTCAGCGAGAGTGCCAAAATCATCTTCAATGATTCTTTCATTTCTTTCCTTCGCCGTTTGAAAATCAGATTTGGCTTTTGCTTATTGTAAAAAACAAGTCGAAGTCAGTTTTTCATGCGTCTGTCCATTCATTGATGATAAATTTCGTCATGTCTGTTAAAGTTTGTTGTAAATCCACAACACTTTGACAATGTTATGACGCAATTTATCATCAATTACAGGACAGACGCACAAAAAAAAAAACTGATGTTACTGAAGATCTCTCAAACATTACAGGAGAGCTCACGGAAACAACTACAAGAATGTGTTCAGGAATGTAATCGACTCCACCACAATATCTCGTAGTTGCTATAGCAACCACGAGACAGAGAGGAAAAGCCCTGAGATCAAGGTTCGCATAAAACGGAAAAGATAAAAAACCATAGAAGATATTCAGTACCGAGACAGGATCAAGCTTGCCAACAGCATAAAACTTGTGACCTTCATAAACTAATTAAATAAAGTTTTTTGAAGTGTCGAATAGTCGCGTCACTTGACCTGTTATCATCGTTTCCTTACCGGCAGATGACCGTCACTAGGACGAGATCTGTGGACGAGACGGCTGTGTTCAGATGTTGTACAGTTGAAGCCTGTCGTCCCTTTAAAGCACAATAGTTAAAGTCGAGACACAGGAGGCCCATACGGCCGGAGTTTTACCCGGTTTCTGTGACATGAAGCAACTAAGAGTGTTGCTTCTCTGCCCTGGATGGGATGTTAGTCCATCGCAGGGTTACACCCAGACGTACGTCGCCGGTACACATTTAATACACCTCGGTGAAGAGAGACGGCGGGAAGAAAAAAAATTTATCTTTGGAAACATCGCAGTGGAGCGGACTAGGCCTCGAACCACCGACATCCAGATCTGAAGTCCAACACGCTATTAAAAACCACTACTCCACTGCACCAACACAAAGCGCAAAAGAATACTCATAAAAGTCGAACCTTAATGGGATAATCATGAGAATCTATGAGAGCAGCATAATTTGCCAAAATCGCAGGATGAATTACTTATGTTTTACCATCTGCTCGCGAGGTCTTGCACCTGAAGCTGAAACATAACTTTTCGTTTTCACCGCAGAGGGTATTTGGGGGGGGGGGGGGATATATAAACGGCGACTGAGAAACCAGCATTAGTACAATTACACTCTACAGTATGTGGTCCTTGGTGCGCGAGTAAAAATTATAATCTTGAATATCTTATCTGAATCAAAACGTCTAGAGCTAAAGTTTTCCCTGAAGGTAGCTTTTATGTTTCTCGCGGTATTTTTAAAGCGGCAAGTTCCAAACTGAAACATCTTTCTTGTAATTCGAAAAAAGATCACCGTGCTCGCGGGCCCTTGGTCCGCGAATCATGCAAAAAGCACGAAAAGTACCTGTGAATCCCAATAATTTCCGTAGGAGAATGAAAATTTTAACACTATTTTATTTATTCTTTCTTATCCTTGATATATCTAAGCTGCAGTCTTGTTGGAAAGTCGTTGTGAGTATAAAATAATATGTTTTACTTTTCAAACAGCAGTCTCCCACACAAGCCCCAAGCGCAGTCGAAAATAATTACAAGACTGCAAGCTTATATGTATTCTAGGTATACAAGAGAAGTTAACCCCGATCACATATATAAACATGTATGAGAAGATTTTGAAAATATTCAGCAAAAACAAAGGCCGTTTCCATTTATCTAAGGTTTTCTTTGTCCGCTTTGCGAAATGTAAGTTCTCCAGAGTGATAGGTCACGGACCAAGGACCCATATGCGAAAGTTGTTGATATTTTTCAAGAGTCGTTAAAACAAAAGTTTTAAACTCTGCAGCAAATTCGTCTACAATGGCAGAATTTAGTTTATCTGTAACCTTGTTTTTCAAAAAAACACGTCCTCCCGTTACGTTTTATCTATGCACAAGCTAAGTAAACATGACCATGTAATTTACGGAGCCGCAAACGTAGACACTTCAAGAAAGACAAATTGGCCTACCTGTCAACAAACTTGAATTCCGCGCCTTCACCAACAGCAGGAAAGCCGAAACTTTGTCGTATGGAAGAAGGCTAATCCATAAATCATCGGATACATTCGTTTTTTGTCATATTTTATTTAACGAGCAAATATTACATCGGTTCGGAAAAGTCGCGGACCAAGGACCTCGCGGACCAAGGACCACATACTGTATAGTCCAGCAGATAAGTGTCAAATCAGGGGTGAGTACTGCACTTTATGATACAAGCATCAAACTGGGCACGTTAATACTAGACATCACGGGGAATTGGGATATGCTCTATGTCAGCCAGGAGAGAGTGGTAAAAGTAGCGGAGGTAATTATTCAAAATGGCCGTCGCCAGCGATACCTTTTTGGTACGGAAACATAAAGCATAATTGTCTAAAACAATGTCTGATAGTAACGATCTTCTGAAATAACTTCAAAATTGGCATAGAAAGTTTCTGAGAATGGAAAATTGAAAAGATAATGCTGAGGTCATAATTATGCCAATTAGAAATTTCAATTTATACACATTTGATGATTGCATATTTGTAGCCTATTTTGTCGTTAGTATCGTCTCAAACTTTACACGAGTCAACCATAAATTATTCGTTCTAACTGGTAAAAGAATGCATGACACTGTCTTTTTTTTTCCTGGTGGCTAGCAAATGGCCAGAGTAAAAGAGAAAGTTGTATTGAATTAGGTTAGTTGGGCGTCTTCGCTTAGGCATGTAAAACGTGGAAGTGTTACTGATTGTCCTAATTTTGGATAACTGTTCATTATTTACCAACTATACCAGCCCCAAGCGTAACAAAACAGTACAGATACCTTTTGCAAATAATTCCACTGTATGAAGGGGATATAGTTACTACCGGTGGCTATCATGGGTGTTGCCTACATGTAGAACTCACTTGTGCTGCTAAAAGAATGTGGAAATGTATGTATTTTTTGTATGCACTGTAAATTCAGAGGATCTAATTTAGCCCCAAAATGCCAAATTAGCCCCTGAGGCCCCTGGAGCTGATCAGCCCACTGTGGGGCTATTTCAGCCACAACTGGGACAGAACTAACCCCATTAAAAGCCGAAACAGCCCACAGTGAATCCCAATTTGGCCCTTTGGTGCCTGCCCAGCCCCTGTAAATAGGGCTATTATGGCCTTAAAATAGAGAGCCAAATTAGCTCCCAAAATAGCATTGTATTTTACTCACCGAAACGGCCCCATTTTCGGGGCTAAAACAGAACTTCTGAATTCAAAGTGTGCAGCGATTCGATTCCGGATATGCAGATTCATGCCTGCAAACATTAATTGCCAAGGAAAACTTCTCTGCACACCAGGTTAGCACTCGTGCTCTACGTATTAGTTCAAAAAGAATCGCACCCAAAGTACAAAACTCTCGCACCGTGAAACTGGGCTGCGCTGAGTTGTGCGAATACTGAGGGCGCTCCAAAACGATGCAATAACATTTCTGCAGACTGGTTACTGTAGGTGTAGGTGACTTAAACTGATGAGAATGGGACATAAAATGTCAAACTAAATAGCAGAATAAATAGCGTGTGTAGTGACGTGTTCCTACGTTCTCGAACTGCATCAAAGTTTTACCGTGAAACAGTTAAACAGGTAAGCATGAAAGTGGAAAGCGAAATTATTAAGGAGAAAGCGAAATTGTGGTTAAATGATTCCACAAGTGTCATTGAATTAATTAGATATCTAAATTGCATAATTTTGACCTAAAATAAAACGATCCCCTGAACTCAGTTAAATCACCCTGAGATTGTTAACGTTTTGTCTTAATGGAAATTCAACAAGTAAACATAATTAAAATGATAATTTAACATTGTACCAATTTAAGTTTTGCTTCATTTTCGAGATATGGTCTTTATAGTCTGAATGGCGGCCATATTGACCCCCCCCCCCCCCCGCTTCCTAGCTGCCACAGGACCTATCCAGATTGCCTCTAATCTTTAAAAAGTTCCTACGATACCTAGTATTAGCGTGCCAAGTTTCACGCTTGTATCATAAAGTGCAGAATAATTTCACCAATCTGCTGGCCTACTAACAACATTATATTTTAAGATATGTTTATTATTCCCGCCTTTAAGTTTTACCAAAGTTAAGACACAACCTATTAAATAAATTTTTGTTACAGCAGGCACAAGGGATAAATACTTCTTCGAAATGATTAATATAAGTTAAAGGGATACATCGGATTAATATTTTTCTGCTTTTACCTTTTGAAAAACTACCGAGACCTACAAAAAGTCTCAACATTTCTTTTAAAGCAGGCACAATTATGATAAATATGATTGAAATGAATACGTCAGACTGTTGCTGATTTTGCCTTTTACCAAAATTACGGAAACCTACCGAAAAATCTACAAATTTCTTTTAAATCAGGAAAAAGGTATAACCGAACTACTTCTTCAAAAATAATAAATATTCTGAAACGGATGTTTTAAACTGCTAAGTGCTGCTTTTGCCTTATTACCAAAATTACCCAACCCTAGAAACGTTCTTCATATAATTGTTTTTTTTTTCATAACGGATAAATATTTGTGCAAAGATAAATATGGATAAAATGGTCATTACTTTCCTGCTTTTGCATTCTACGGAAGTTACCGAAACCTACACACAGTATACATATTTCTTCTACAGCAGGCACAAAAGGTCACGAAATATGATAAATATCAGTAAATATTTTCGTTTGCGTGACCTAAGGAAGGCTGTGGTTACATTCCTAAGGTACTGGTCTCTCCTTTGAGCAACAATGGTATCTGATGCTGGAGTCAGTCACCTGGCAAAGAAAGGGGTAGAACCTTTAGGCAGTCGAACATACTTATGACTAACAAGAAAGCTCTGTGGGCATTTTAACCGGCCGTTGTGACCTTTAAGTAACCGTCCAGAGAAAAGTGGAAGTTTAGAGAGACGATCACTCACTCACTCACTCACACACTCACTCTCTCACTCACTCACTCACTCACTCACTCACTCACTCACTCACTCACTCACTCACTCACTCACTCACTGTTCATGTCGAATGCTTAGTAGAGCGCAGAAGAGATAACAGTTGATGGTCCTCCTCTTCTACGTTATCCTCTAGCAAAAAAAATCCACCAGTCTTCTTTCTTGCGATGTCTGGGCCTCGTTACCCAATGAACCAGGCCACTAGCCAGGAGTTCAGGATGGCAGAGGCAGTGTCCAACAAATTGCAGGCGTCATCTCCTGATAACAAGATCCTGTGAAACGCACCACGGCGGTGACAAGAATATTTTAATATCTGACTTTTACCTTCGTCCTACCGAAGCAGAGACACCAAATTTTATATCAGTTGTTTCAACAAAACTACACTGACAGATACTTAAAATCCTAAACTATTCTTCACTACTGTACCGTTCACTGTCTTTGAGTCAGAAAACAGCGGCATCAGTTTCGTTCGAGAGCGGCTGTATGTAGTACTTCTTCATTTGCATGCCGAACATTCGGCAGCTACATTTCGTGACTTGTATCCTGATTCGCAGCCAGTTAACCATCTTATCACAGCTTTCTGGCACAAGGGCAAGAAACATCGGCGTGGGTATCTTCTTGCCATTAATATTTTTTCAAACCATGGTCTCTAGCTTCCAAATCATTGCCTGGAACTCTGCTCTTCTGATATGCCATTGTGTTGCATCACTTGTCGACGGAAGAGCTTTTCGTGACCGGTATCTAGAAAACAAGATAGCCCGCGCTCCAATACAGCTTCCATCGTCAGTAACATTGCACATAAAACTTGCAGCGGACTTCACTGTCGAATCATCCACGTCCCTATTTCTTGCTAGGTTTCTCAGCAGCATGTGGTGTTCTGTGAACATGTTCCATGGCGTTTTTTAGTAGAAGATTGATCAGAGACTGTTATCACTTGAAAAGAGGGAATAGTTTCCACTTCCCGAGTTGTGTCCTTCATTCAAAGAAAGAATGAAAGATCAGATACTTTGGCTTTCAAGATGTCCTGACTCTCAACCACAGTTACTGGCAGCAGTATTAAACCAAAAGAACACATCCGAGCAGGAACACTTGACTGTATTTTCCTTCTCGAGTCCTTTAGCAACAATAATGATCTGCCTTGCTTTAGAGCAGGACTTTGGTAGAGGAACAGAGCCATCTTTAGAAACTATTCGAATTGGTTGAAGGCTTCTGGGACGTTTCTTTCTAGCTGCGCACTTGTAAATAAACTAACTTTTTACAGCTCGCTTTAAGAAGATTTATCTTTCCGAAATTAGATTTAAAACAAGACGATCGTTTGAGCAACAAGTTTGCCAAAATTGGTGGGAAAAAAAGAAAGTGCGCTCGATTCTAAATCGCACGTTTTGGTGGGAAAAATTGTAATTACGATAATGTGATGCCATTTCAAGGCCATAGACATTAAGAAAATGACACTAAGTGAGTTTAAGAACCATTTCTGTAGAAAAAGGTTTTATATGAACGGACAAAGAAAAAAAAAATAACCCGGAAATTTAGGGGCACGAGCTTTTGAGACACCCTGTAATTGAAACATTGCACAAGAATTGTATTGTTAGAAAGTCACATAACTGTTCATGCCATGATGTTTTTATGGGAACAGTCGCTTTGTTAGTTAAACCCTGTTACCGTATTTTATCGATTAAGGTGGCTAGACCCGGTTTCTCACTAACCATACCTACTCTCTTTGAACAAGAAATACAAAGATGCCTCAAACGAAACAGGAAATAGAGTTACACCTCTTCGTAGGGTATAGATTGAAGTTTTAAAAAAGTGGTTTTTTTCGAGATCGACGTATCCATAGCAACACGATGACCTCATTGCTACTTTTACTTTTTTAAAGCTATTTGTAGGACTTGTAGTTCATATAATTGTCTTCAGTTGTACCGATTTTCTACATTTTTCATGAGAGCGTTTTCGAGAAATAAGTGATTGAAGTTTTTAGCTGCTGCTAACAAACGATTCATAAACAATTCTTTTCGCGTTCCTCAAACTGACATTTATCTTGACCGTGGAAAGAAAACTTTGGCCTCAAATTGTTTCTAGATGTTTCAGCTATCCTGCAGGAATAGATGAAAGAAATCGCTTCATCCGATTTCCAGTTTGGGGAACGCGATGATTTGTTTGTTAGCAGCAGCTAAAAACTTTCATCAGTTATTTCTCGAAAACGCTCTCATAAAAAAAATGTATAAAATCGGTACAACTAAAGACAATTATATAAACTACAAGTCCGTCCTACAAATAGCTTTAAAAACGAATGTCTGGATTTCTTACAAATTAAGGAAAAGTAAAAGTAGCAATGACGTCATTGTGTTGCTATGGATACGTCGATCTAAAAAAACATTCACTTTTTTTAAACTTCAATCTATACCCTACAAATAGGTGTAACTCTATTTCCTGTTTCGTCTGAGGCATCTTTGTATTTCATATTCAAAGAGAGTAGGTATGGTTAGTGAAATACCGGGTCTAGCCACCTTAAACGCCGGACCCCGAATAAACGCCGGGTCCACAGGACCAAGTTTAAAATAAACGCCGCCGGCGTTTACTCATTCGGGGTCCCGGCGTTTCTTCGACATGGGTATACTAAATCAGGATTATGTGTCGTTCTCTTTTTAGTTATCATTGTATTTGATTTAGACACTGATATTCAAACCAAACTACCATTTACAACTGTACTTCTAACTAAGACAGATGAAACAAACGACGCATCAGGTATTGTGTCAATCTCTTTTAAGTCACGATCATTGTAACTTTTCTGCGGGCTTGTACATCAGGCAAGGATCATCGCGAGAGTCTCTCCAGCGTTTCTCCTGCAGCTCCTTGAATCGTTCCATATTTTGCCTTTCTCAGAACTGATGGAGCAGGAACCTCGTCACCACCTTGTTCTAAATTGCTTGCACAGTACGTTTGCTGTCGAGCAGTTACCGATACACTTCCTCCATGTTTCACTGCCGGAGAAACGTAACGTTGAGAAGAGTACGGTCACTGTTCCTGTGAGTGTTTTGTTTTGACCTCTCTGATACATTTTACAAAGAGATTTAAAAGTGTAAATAAATCAGATGAGTTCTTCTATTGAAACGTAAGTCAGACTTAGAAGAAAGGAATTCACACTACAAGTACGTATCAAGAATCAAGTGCATTTCAAGTGCACTTAAGAGCCTTAGTGAGAACCGGCCTATTGTTTCACATTTTTTTAACGTTTTTGTTGAAATTTGGTTCTTGGTTCAATAAACCTCCAGTACTGATATTAAAAAATATGTGGCTGAAAAATGCATTTAATGAATAAACGCCGGGTCCCGAATAAACGCCGGACCCCGAATAAACGCCAGGTTTGAATAAACGCGGGTGTACGAGGCCGAGTTTTAAATAAACGCCCCTAACGTTTAATCGAAAAATACGGTATATGGATGACTCACAAACAAATCCCGTATTCACCATTCACCTGGGTCTTCTGATTCACTCCTTGCATTGTAAAGGATAAAACTAGAAATTTTCGTTCCTGTTATCGAAAAGATGTTTTCATAACAACAGTATCCTTGTATATACAATTGTGTGTCTTTCTCAACTTCTGCAAAGTTTCAATTTCTTTAACAAACCATTTCCTTTTATTTTCTCCATTTTGTGATTTCGCTCCATGCTTTACCCAAAAAATGAACTTTTTTCATACAATAGAGAAGGAATTTAGGAAACATTTTAAAAAGTGATAAAAACGGGAGGTCACAAATTTAGTTTTTCAGATAGCTTGCAAAAAAAAGAAGAAATTTAGTGCATCTACCTGTAGAACTCTAGTGTTGCCACAGTAGAAGCTATGACGTCACGATCAGCTTTACTCGTTTTCACCTTTGGTGGCGGGGTCATCTTGATTGTAATTAATACAACAACTTCACAGATAAAAAACTAAACAAATAAACGAATGTAATTGAAAATTATAATAATAATACTAATAATTTAGAAACGCATTTTGCATAGCCTCAATGTATTTACAATTTTGACTAAAAGTAAAGTTAAAGGGTCTTGTCTTGTTGCCACAGTAGAAGCTATGGCGTTAATCTATCTGTGAAATTGTTGTATTAATTACAATCAAGAAGCTATGACGTCACAATAAGCTTAACTTGTTATACTCAACCACGTCCCCAGGACCTTCTCCTCGTTCAAAATAGCGGTAAGAGAAACCCCTGGCCAAGGCTGCTGAAATACCCCGCGAATCGTGGAGTATTTTGTCACGTGACACACGATAAAATGGCTTTTCGGAGGTTGTTTCCAACGTCTGGCGGCCCTGTTTGTTTTCTGCAATCGGAAACCGTTATTCAAGCAGAACGAAGACATTTCATCGTGTTTGAGTGTCGAAATTCTAACAAACTTTCGGAGCCACTTTGGCAGCCTTGGCCAGGGTTTTCTCCCACCCTCATTTTCAACGAGGAGAAGGCCCTGGGGATGAGGTTGCGTTTTACTTCCAGTAAATAAATTATTGACGATATACTGATTCTTTAAGAATCCTGGCATACGAGTCGATAAGGGAAACAGTTAGAGGCATCCAGTTGAGGCAAAATCAGAGATTCAAAACTGCACTGACCCTTAAAACAACTTTCCGTTCGCAATTGGCACTCTTTAAAAATTACTCTTTTGTAAAGTGAAATCCGTATTCCACTTCTTACAGTGTCCCTCGAAGCTGACTTCAGAGCCGATCAAATTGTCATTGTCCTCAGTTTTCCTCGATAGTGATGCAGTAACTCTTGTAAGTTTGTAATTGATTGGTCCTCATTTATTGAATTTCGGCCTGAAGCCATTCTCCTTTTTGTTTGTTGTTTTGTTAACTGCCCTTCCATCCTCTGTTTGTGTGGTGGGCTGTGCATCATTATGGCTGTATCAGCTTATCAAACTAGCAAAACTAAAGCCAAAATTTAGGCCTTTCAAACCTGGCGAAAATGAAATAAAAACTCATAAAATTGCTCCCATGTTGTTTTGCTTTGTGCTTCTGTGTCTCTTTTGGCGATTTAAGACTACCGAAAGCGATGTTTTCAAAATAACGGTTGGATACGCTTAAAACTAGAGAAAGAGAACAAGAAGTGTAACTAGGTGATTTGCAAATTATACCACTCAGCCAAAAATCGTATTTTCCCGATTCGCTCACACAAAAACATCTTGGCCCTCGAATGAATAGTCTTTGAAGTACGTTTAGGCTAAATTTGAGTCAGATTCGATCGCGGATAGACCTTTAGAATCGCACCCAAACTTTTGAACACGACCTTCAATTTGCTTTCTCCCTTTGATTTGCAAAGGGAATTCAAAGAATGCATTTTTCTGTTAAAAATTGAATTCGCGTGCGAAAAACTGCTGCCCCTGGTCTCCCAACGCAAACCTTTAGTTCCATGACAAAATCTTCTCTGTGATCACCCGAGCCCCAAGCATGCATAAGTTTACGCGTCTTTCAACTGGGTTATCCTTTATAGGTCAAATTCGCCGCCCCGGTGACCACAGAGAAGATTTTATCAAGGACCAAACGTTTCACGTGGGGAGGCACTCAGGAGCGGCCCCTCCCTCCACTAGAAACTGCGTTACGCCGCTCCTGACTCTTGGTTACTATTCCGACAGACTCACAGTCTTCGCTTTAAGTTTCCGTCCGTGGACGAACACTATCGCATCAGGTCGAAGGAAAGTAAGTGTTGAACAATAAAGACTGATGGGATATTTTTTATGTAAACTAGCATCTAGCATTCCACCCTTTCAAGATTGTTTTCGGGCTAATATTGTCAATATTGTTAGTACTGAACATTGCTTTCGGGTTTACATTGTTTCGGATTAAAATTGTCCTGTAGGTGAACATCGAACTTTTGTGGGGGGAATATTAGCCGCTAGCCTCGGCGCTTTTTATTCATTAAAAAAAAACACCGTTGAGAAGCTCGCTAACGGGTCGTGGCCATGGATTTGGTGATTCATAGTCGTTATACGTTGCAGCATAAACACAGCTGACAGCTTTACGTTTCACGTAATAGAGCCCCATTTCTCAATGATTCTAACGCTTTGAAAAAAAAAATCCCCGGGGATAAATCACCAGCCATCAAACGTTAACGGAACCCGTTTCAAATAAAGTAGTCAAACGGTCTCAAGTTTTCGATTCCAAATCATCAGGACATCCATCAGCACAAACAATTCAGCATATTGTGCAAAATCACAATAGTCGAAGCATAGAAGTTGCTACCACAACGTAGCCGAAGTAGCGACCGTAGCTAGATATAAGCCAGTGGCTGCTAAATGCAAAACTAACGAGGGTCATCACTTTCGGTTCTTTAAGGTATGGAAAGTACAAAGAATACACAGGTTGGTTTTAAGACGCTGAACCCAGCATAGGATGTACCGAAAGGGAAGTGGGATGTTTTTTTCCCTGCTTCTCCTCTGTGTTCTTGATGTGAGGGAGGGATGGGGGCGGGGAAGAGGGTATGAGATGACGACTGAGAAACCTGCAGCATACTACAACTTTCTTTCTAACAGCACTTTCAAACGATAGTGTATTTTAAGATGTATTTTACCAGATCGTAAACACGATCAATTAAAATTTGTCTACATTCTCGTAGCAGGCGCAGGGAATAAATACTTCTTCGAATGATTAATATAAGTTAAAGGGATACATCGGATAAATATTTTCCTGCTTTTGCTTTTTACCAAAATTACCAAAATCCAATTACCAAAGTCTAAACAGTTCTTTTAAAGCAGGTACAATTATGATAAATATGATTGAAATGAATACGTCAGACTCTTGCTGCTTTTGCCTTTTACCAAAATTACACATAACAAATTACATATAACTAAAATCCCTTTTTAAACAAGACATAAATGATTGGTATTTTTTCCAATTGTTAAATATAGATAAAATGAGTAAAAGGGATAATTCGTTTGCCCTTTTTGATTTTTACCAAAATTGTAGAAAGCTACGAAAAGATCTACGTCAGATTTCTTTTAAAGCAGGCACAAGTTATGACGAAAATTCGTCTTAAAGAATGATTAATATACTGAAACGGATGTTTCAGACTGTTGCTGCTGTTGTCTTTTACCAAGATTACCGAACCCTTGAAAAATTCTACAAATAACCATTGCTTTTAAAGCAGCCATGACGAATAAATATTTCCCAAAGGATAAATATGGATAAAATGGATACAAGTTTAACTGCCTTCCTGCTTTTGCATTCTACGAGAAGTACCGTAATGTACAAACATTCTACATATTTCTTCTACAGCGGGCACAAAAGGCACAAAAAGGTTAAACATGATAATATCAGCGTGACCTAAGGAAGGTTGTGGGTACATTCCTGTGGTACTGGTTTCTCCTTTGAGCAACAATGGTATCTGATCTTGGAGTCAGTCACCTGGCAAAGAAAGGCGTAGAATCTTTAGGCAGTCAAACATACTTGTGACTAACAAGATTTTGTAATTTTAGCGATTCTTGTTTATCATGTCCTGAAGAAGGAATCGTATGCTATGATTTGTTATAGAGACAGAAAAACTCCCGGTAAACCATTTATTTATTCATTTATTTATTCGCTGTGGGTCAGAAAGAACGGCGAACATGCTATTACTTTCTATGGAAAAACGATTTTAACCTCCTTAGGTTTCATACCGAACTAAGATTGTTGGGTCCTTATATCTGGTCAAAATTAACTAGTCAGCTGGCTTGCCTGCAAGCATTCAAGAAACACATTGGAAAACGAGACTTAGAGAGGACTGTTAGATAATGGTTACAATAGTAAATGATTTGTGTTTTGTCAGGCATTACAAACAATACAAGACTAGTGTTTTCTCATTGGTTTTGGCAATATTTTTTAATAACTACTATTTTAATGTTTCATATTTAGTGTACCCAATTGACTGCAAGACTAAATACGCAGACACTTAAAATATAAATTTTATTTTATTTTATGAGAACAGATTTTAAATTCCCAGACTTAAATTTTCCGCTGTGGTATTTTCATCGCTCTCTCATCTTAAAAAAGAGTTTAGCAGAGGGAGGCTCAAGTGAACCCCTGAATAGCAAATGCTCTGTGCACCAATCAATTATAATTTCAATTCTAAAACACGTAGCCCTGAGGTGTTGGAAGTTAAGCGGTTCAGCCGAGCCTCGTTTTACCCCCCCCCCACCCCCACCACCTCCATATTAAATAAGGGTAAATCCTTGTTATGGACGGTTTTTCTTGGTCCCGACCTGCACATTTTTTTGTTTTTTCAAAATCTTACTCGCTTAGTACGGAAACACCGTTAATATATGCGCTTCAGTGAAAACCTGGTTTGACTATAGATCCATTGATTATTTGCTTGTTGTTGTACTCACAGGGTATCAGAAGCAACACTCCTTTTCATGCTCTTCGTCATCGATGTCCTTAATTTTCGTCGATAACTCTGTTTGCGTCGCTTGATGACACTTTCTGCTGTTGTACCCCACGTCGTGGCACAAGCCTTCATCTTGTTTACCCTGTTCACGAGAGTCGTCAATAGCTCCACTGTCTTTCAAGGCTTCATGAAAGGTGGACGTCCCCTTTTCTTTATTTTGTAGCTGAGCTTCTTTACAATCTTTTTCCTGGTCCTCCGCTGGGTTATCATCATCTTGTTCTTCACCATCAAGAGTGACATCAATAACCCCACTATCTTTCACCGCACCAACAACAGTTTGCATTTCAAACTGTCCTGCGTCTAGCTGCATGTTAGTGATGTTGGTTCCAACCAAACCACTAATATCCCCCGGCAAACTGACGAGAGGAAGAACCAAGGCCAAACAGCAAGAAAAGGACCACTGTGGATTTTTGCGCCATTCGTTGAGATATCCGTATAGGTGCACTGCGTACTTAACTGAGAATAACAAGTAAAAGTAGCGATTTAACAAAGAATGCACTGTAACACAGGATTCAGAGGAGTTCTGTCTGGTCGTATAAGTTCTCTTTGCCCCTGCTTTGGACGTTTTCCTTCCACCTCTTTCGAAAAGCGAAGAAAAATTTTTGCACATCGGGCAAGCACATCGCTTGCTGATTGTATTTTAAACTAAACGGAAGCCGTAATAGGAGCCGTACGAAGACCTGCGAACGGCACAAGATCGAAGGGCATGGAGACAGAAAACGGTTCAGATTCAAAAACGCCCGTTAGGTCCTTTTTTGTACAAAGCAAAATATTTTGTTCACAAGGTAAAAAACTGAAAAAATGTAATTCAAAGAGTCTTGTACGATCGCGATCGAATAGAACTCTTCTGTACTCAGTGGGTGGAACAAATCTTTCTTATGAGACTCTTTAGAATCTGTATTAATTTCGTTTCTAATTTATGAAAGGTATAAAGCGATACGAAGGTCTAAGCGTTAAATTGAAAACAAAATATAAAATTTGAATAGTGGTATTACCCGAAGTTACATGTGCAAAATAGCGTGGAAATGGAACACAAGTTTAGTTTTTACGCTACAAAGGATACTTCAGTTCTTTTGGAATGGAATTTCAGCCAATTATTATTTATATTATTTTATTATTCATAGTGGTAATTTCCGACAAACGCTCAGTCATCAATTAGTTAAATGAAAAAAAACATGCGCCTTAGCGTGACATAGCATTATCATGAAAAAAACATGCGCCACACTAGAACGTGAGCACGGCATACCCTTTGAAATTGTTGTCGGGCGTGTGATTCCAGATTCTGCAATTACTTACTCTCAGAGCAGATCCACCTGACTTAGAGTGAATTCGTATAACCTGTTTCTTATACGCCAATGAAAATCACTAAATGCTATTGAGAAAAACAATTTAGAAATTGAGCACGCACAACTGAAACCATTGCTTCAAATTCGTAATGTGAACATTTGAAAATAACAAGCCTTAAAATGAGCTATTTTTTCCCCCACTGTTTGCATACCAGCGTGAGAAAGAACCGGTACGAGTGTTTCTCTACCACAGGGGTCAGAAAGTCAGCTTTTTAATTTAACGTAGGGCTGCATGTGGGTTACGCGAGAGAAGCGTTTAACTGAAGTTTAGTTCACTGTTGCATGTTCAAAATGTCGAAAGTTGCGTGATACAGGTACATGTAAAGCGAGCTAACTTGTGGAGTTTGTAGCATCCTTTTTGAAATGACAACTTGAAACCTAGTGTACCAAGTGTTATTTTTTTACAGATATACCCCATATCTTTACTTTTTCTAAGGCGTATGGTGAACGCAGGTACGCACAGGAAACGCATTTCAATCGTGATTCGCTCGTGCGTTCCCAAACCGGTCATTACAGTATTAGCATATATGAAACGGGTTATACGAATTATGAAGGATAAAGTGTTTGTCTTACCACCGATTAGCCCAATCACCACAGTGTTTGCTCCTATCACCAATATATTGAATATAACTGCGTCCATGTATGAGTCTTTGGGGGCTGGTAAGTTCTCGGCGGGAATTCTACTCACGGCCCCAATGACCAGATTGACAACAGTAACAGCAAGGGAAGTTGACATCAATCTGTTTTCGAAGACGTCTTCCAAGGGGTGGATCCAGCAGAAAACGGTTCCATACATCCCAGCGATGACTAGTGTCAAACCAATGTAGGACCTGGTTTCTTGCCCAATAAGGATCAGAACAGAGGTGATGATTACTTTGCGAGACATCTCAATCAGTTCCCAATACCACGAACCAGGCTTATAGCTTTCAAAGAGAAAGCGTAATCCAGTAATCACCTCTGTGCCGGAGTCGTCGTTTTCAGGCGTAGTGGTTTCTTCTGTGTCTAGTATTGCTCTTCGATGCCTCCAAAGAGTGACGAACGTGGCTGCAGGAAGGGCAATGATATAAGCAGCGGAAATGTACGCCAAGATAACTAAGTTGTTGTACCTTGATTCATAGCATCGTACGCTGTAATCGGCTTTCAGATAGGCGGGACACAACTTGTCATCCTTATCTGCGCAAAGTTTTCGGCAATCAACTGGCAAGACAGTGGCTGCTTTGGAGCAAGTGCTGAGGTATGTCACATACAAGAAAAAAAACAAGCTCCTGTACACGAGCTCTTTCGTCTTAGACACTCGCCTGGACTTCTCCTCTTCGTCAAGGTTTTTATGTTTCAAGATAAGCAATTTGCACCCTCCGTACGCAACTCCAGATACGAGAATGGCAGCGGCGTTTATGGACATTATTGCAAGCAAGTTCCCAATGGCATCCACTCGTAAACCAGAAAAAAGGCACTGAATGGGTGTCATCTGAAGGACATTCAGCTGGAGTATCTCTGAATACGTGCCGATGACTTGCAAGGAATCTGGCCATTTTACGTAGGAGAACGCTTCCAGTAAACCATAGGTCACTTGATAAAAGCCAATGGCGATCTTTAGTTTAGCTAAAAAGACGTCTATTGAACTGCGTTCTTCGTTCTTGTTCTTGCTTTTCTTGCTTTTGTAGCTTGCCCACACTGAAACTACAGCGATTATCCAAAAAATTCCCCCTATTATTGACATCTGGCCCACCATCCATGTTTTGGATGGACACTGTTGACATGTTTTCAATTGTTTATAGTGATTTGAACTGCAAACGTCACAAAGCGGACCTTCGTACCCATTCATGCAATTAGAATCCATTCCACCCATGCAAGTTTTTTTCCATCGGGCACTTGTACTGGATTGGTAGCGGGTACGGATATTCTACATCATCTTTACTTAATGAAGGTAAGGGTGCCAAGAGATTGTCTATAAAGTCCATGTAGCGGAGTTTGTGACTCTGGTTCCTCCATTTCCACCAATATCCAGATTTCAAAGTGGCGTAATCATCTTTGCATATCAATCCATGTTTACATTTGACACATTCCTTGAACATGTGGGTTCGATGCATTCCCTCTAAGCACCGGCAACCACGGTACCCAGCAAAGAAATCAGTCTCTGTTCCTGTTTAAGATTTGAGAATAATTAAATTACTTATGGAGGACAAAATTTAATATAATTTAAGTTCGTCAGTTATTTTTAAAGTTTCCTATCTCGTCAAACAAGCGAGGGACACTGAAGGAAGGGTTGTTCAAAGTGCTTGACCAGTTAACTTTAAATAAATACAAACTTAAGGTACTATTTCATTTTAATATTGCAAAAAGCGTGCATTGGCTAGACATAATTGTGTTAATCAACAAACTGTATTTTAATCATGCAGCAGAGTTTGTGTTCAGTTTTCTAGGTGTTTTTTCCCGTTTTATCCTAACACAGAAAAAGATATTGTGATGCCGAAAATATGGCCTTAGAAAACATTATTTTCGCTACTGGGCGGAATACCGGTTTTCTTCCAACCCGACGACAATAGATTGGGCACGAATGGAGAAGGTAATTTACTACCCGCGAAAAAGGGCTCTCCATCCGAAAAGTGCATCTTATTAGTGGGAGAATTACAGGCTATCTCTTGTGGTTGAGGTCGTGTTTACAGGTTGTCGATTCGTACGAATCGTACGAATGGAGAACGTAATTCAGGATCCGAGAAAAAGAGTTGTCTATCCAGGAAATAAATCTCATTAGTGCGACTTAGAAATATTGCAGCCTATCTCTTGTGGTTGAGGTCGTGTTTACAGGTGGTCGATCCGTACGATCGACAGCTCTATTTAACGGGTCTTCTTTATTTGTCGATCTGTATTGGTCTTAGCCTACTTGCAGACGTCTCCTATTTTCTTTGCTTCACTCGGAAAAGGGACGTCTGCGTAACGGCATCGCTAATCGCGCTCCGGTATCCTGCTGTTTTTCAGGAATTTGTGGAAAGTGCTCTAATTGGCTGCCGAACAGTAAACATTGTCAGATTTAATTCTGATTGGCTATCATAAAAAACTTTCAGGATAATTTATGCGGCACAATTTTAGTGGGGCTCTCAACTGACAGATCAACACCATGAGTGAGTGCTGTATTTTTTCCCTATCTTGAAGCATAATGATAGTAATCTTGTTCAAGGTCACAGATAATTTAAAGTTTACAACTAAATCCCTTTCGCTACAGTTTGCTGTACATTCTAATGGCGTATATCGGTAAACCGTGCGTTGGAAAGCTACGGAAGAGACGGGGATTTCATAATAACTTGTGAAAAAATCCAGGAGGAACATTTGTAGTGATCACAGTTTAAAACCTTACAAAGTACACAGGACTAACAGTAAGACTGAATAGGTCCAAACGCTTGGAAAGAGTAGTATGGAAATATCGGCTTCTCTCGAGTATTGGATGAATCGTTCCTGTTCGCCGTACAGCATCAGTTCGCTGTTTACATAAGTATAATTTACGCGAAATTTAAAACCCAACTCAGCAGAAATTCCTGAAAAACAGCAGGGTACTGGAACAGGATTAGCGACGCCGTTACACAGACGTTCCTTTTCCACGTGAAGCAAAGGAAACAAGAGACGTCTGCGCGCAGGCTATATGGGTCGTACAATGGCTTTCTCGGATCCTGTCATTTAGAGAGTATTGGACATGCATGCTTCCTCAAGAGTGGCGATAAGTTTATATAGTAATACGCGTTTTTGTAAAGTGTAAATAATCGCAATTCTAGCGTACGACGCAGACCAACTAACTTCAACTGAGGGATGAATCACAAACTCACAATAACCGTCCCACCGACGAGATCTCGAGGATGTTGCCAAGTCTACCCAGGCTCACGAGAATACCACTTTTTTAGTGGGAAAATACCGCTTTTCTCGAGCAATAGCCGTCCCTCGATCAATCGCCCCCTGGAATCATCGAGCCCCACCCCATTTACCTTCTTTGAATAATCACCTTGGAGGATGAGTGCTGATGTGGGTTCTATCCAGTAAGACTGAGTAATAACTCCAGCTCACTGATACTACTACTACTACTACTACTACTACTACTACTACTACTACTACTACTACTACTACTACTACTACTACTACTACTACTACTTACTACTACAACAACAACAACTACTACTACTACTACTACTACTACTAGTACTACTACTACTAGTACTACTACTACTACTACTACTACTACTACTACTACTACTACTACTACTACTACTACTACTACTACTACTACTACTACTACTTCTACTACTACTACTACTACTACTACTACTACTACTACTACTACTACTACTACTACTACTACTACTACTACTACTACTACTTCTACTACTACTACTACTACTACTACTACTACTACTACTACTACTACTACTACTACTACTAAGTGTAAAGAAGATCCTCGCAGTTATTAACGCAACTTATGCAGTTGCGAAAAGAAAGCCTGAAAAAATTTTTTCAGGCTTTCTTTTCGCAACTGCATAAGTTGCGTTAATAACTGCGAGGATCTTCTTTACACTTATTTCTTCATTCCGCAGTTCAAATATATGAGTTTCATATACTCATTATTTCATCTTCATCTTTCCCGGGTATATTACGAACCAATTTAGTGACCAGCTCCCAGTTGGCTTGTTAGCTCAATTGGTTAGAGCGCTGCACCGGTATCGCAGAGGTCAGGGTTCGAATCCCGGCAAGCCCCATTTTTTCAGGCTTTCTTTTCGCAACTGCATAAGTTGCGTTAATAACTGCGAGGATCTCCTTTACACTTATTTCTTCATTCCGCAGTTCAAATATATGAGTTTCATATACTCATTATTTCAACTACTACTACTACTACTACTACTACTACTACTACTACTACTACTACTACTACTACTACTACTACTACTACTACTACTACTACTACTACTACT
Source organism: Siderastrea radians (assembly GCA_964017195.1). NCBI lineage: Eukaryota > Metazoa > Cnidaria > Anthozoa > Scleractinia > Rhizangiidae > Siderastrea > Siderastrea radians. Next base: position 31,325,374 of record OZ024889.1, on the reverse strand, counting down.
ACTACTACTACTACTACTAGTACTACTACTACTACTACTACTACTACTACTACTAGTACTACTACTACTACTACTACTACTATTACTACTACTACTACTACTACTACTACTACTACTACTACTACTACTACTACTACTACTACTACTACTACTACTACTACTACCACCGAGCCAGTTGAAATTGTTCAAGAATACACCTATTTAGGTACACGTTTAACTCCAATGGGAAACTTTACTCTTGCAGTCGAACACTTGAAAGAAAAAGCCCTGTACGCCTTTGTTAGTATACGAAAACAAACACTTCTCAATAGACTTAATCCCAATACCGCATCTCAGATTTTTTGACACAATGATATTTCCGATCTTAAGCTACAACAGTGAGATATGGGGGATGTACACTAAGCAGAATTTTAAAGCATGGGATAGTTCCCCAATAGAAAAAATTCATCTCAAATTTTGTAAACACTCCTTAGAAGTAAACAATAAGGCCTCTAACGTAGCTTGCAGAGCCGAACTTGGAAGATTACCGCTAATAATCCCAATTAATCAGAAAATTATGAAATATTTTGTTTATCTAAACAACAAAGATAATTACTCTATAGTCAAACAATCTTTCCTCATGTCGAAGAATCTACATTTCATTAATAACTCCGGATTTTATTCCAATTTTATGAACTTGATAGAACAATATCATCTATCCAATTTAGATCCTGAATCTTTAGATAATGATAGAATTAGGCGATATACAGCTAATATGAAAGAGAAATATATATCCTCCTGGCGACACAGCCTTGAACATTCAAAGAAATTAGAATTTTATAAAGTTTTTAAGGATGACTACGTTACACCTGATTATTTAAACCAGCTAAGAAACTTTAATGAAAGACGAAATTTAGTGAAGTTTAGAGTAAGTAATCACAAACTTATGATTGAACTAGGTCGATATCAAATCGATCATATGCCCAGAGAAACTAGATTATGCCCATTGTGTAAATCAAATCAAGTAGAAAATGAAACTCATTTCTTGTTGCAATGTAGAAATTACTCTCTGCAGAGGCAGACATTCTTCAATCGAATCAATGAAATAATACCTGATATTGAAAGGAAATCAACCTCAGAAAGCATAAAACTTCTCATGAACTCTAACGACTATCATGTGAATAAGCTAGTAATGAAGTTTATTTCCTTGTGTATGAATATACGTGATACATTGTTATTATCAAGTGAAAGTGATGTAACTTAGGTTCATTAGCATAATATTACAGTAATATTAGTCTTCTATTTTTGTTATTAATTACTATAAATATGCTTTTGCAATACTGTAAAATCTTGCGGTCATGCAAATAAAGCAATTTACTACTACTATTGCTATTGCTATTACTACTACTACTACTACTACTACTACTACTACTACTATTGCTATTGCTACTACTACTACTACTACTACTACTACTACTACTACTACTGCTGCTGCCTGCTGCTGCTGCCTGTTGCTGCTGCTGCTGCTGCTGCTGCTGCTACTACTACTACTACTACTACTACTACCACTACTACTACTACTAATACTAATAATAATAATAATAATAATAATAATAATAATAATAATAATAATAATAATAATAATAATAATAATAACAATAATGTCTTTAAGAAAAGATGGAATAATCAACATGTCGCGAGCGTGGGACAACGAAAAGTCTGAGTCCCCGACGGGAATCGAACCCATGACCTTCCGTACACCGGTCGGACGCTCTAACCACTGAGCTACTGGGAGACTCGTGGCGAGCATAGGTCATATTTACTGAGTTCGTGGTGACACGCGTCCTGCATACTGCTAGGATCAGCAATGTCGAAGTGCCCTATAGGTGATAAATAAAGAAAGATGGTGAATTTTAAGCTCGGTGAAGAAATAAGAAATAATGTCTTTATTCATCAGATAAAAATACATATCAGATGTTACAATAAAAAACAACAAGAAATAAGCGCAAAAATACAAGTGAACTCAATTCTAAAATTTCTAAGATCTAATATTTATATAGCTAGGTTGTACTTAAAAATCAATCTATTAAAAAGCACTCTTTAAAACGTTCTGTATTATGCTGGATCTATTTTTAAGGCGTACCGATGATATATTAAAACATTGAAAATGATTCAAAGAAACGAAATTGAAACCACGTAGAAAGCCCGTGTTCAGATTACTCTTTGTGATTATTTTATGATTAAATGGCATAGTAGCACAAAATATTTGGGGCAAGACTTCAACAAGTAATATTTGCAATAATTGACCCCCACCCCGTTTAATCATCCCCTTGAATAATCGCCCCTTTTGGTGCGAACAACAAAAAAAAAATTATCGCTCCCGGCTGTTGCTCGAGAAAATACGGTGTAAGGATTTGTACGGAACTTGATCGCTAATTTAGTCAGCAAACGAATAAACGTCCCACGAAGAAATCGCGTAATGTTGCATAGGGGATCCAGGCTCGCAAGCAGACTACAATATAAGGATTTGCTTGGAAATTGATCTCTTGTTTAGTCAGGAAACTGACAATGAATAGCCAGTTAAGCTTACATACCAGATCAAGGCCTTGTATTGTCTTTGGACCGTCGGAAAGCCTTTCAACCACTTTCAACCAGCTTTAAGGTTTCCGAAACTGTTAACCTTCGATAAGCATACTCAACAGGTGTATTCGTATTTCTAACGTCTTTTGTAAATAAAATATCAATAGACAGAAGAAGCAAAAGGCGAATTGAATGTTCAAACACAGTATTCCGTTTTGAGCCACCTCAGGAAAAATCAAGCATTGCACCATCCAAAGATTATTATATAATTAAAACCGTAAATCGACTGTTCTCATCGCCTGTGTATGCTTCACAATTTACTCAAGTGAAATGACGACAAAAACTTATTCTTAGAACACATCGCCTGCCGTTCGTTGTAATGTAACGTTATTTCTCTTAAATTTTACCGCAATATATTGAATACTAATGAGCATGAAATCATCGATAAACGACATAAGTTATCACTCTAAACAGCAGGTACCCCAGACACCCAACTATTTGATACGTCAGCGCCTAAAATTAACGAAAGTGTCTCCGATATAGCCTGACGATACAGCGATGTTCCTCTCTTGGGAGTACCAAAGGTCTCGCGAACATCAGAGAATCTTCACGATAGCTCACGAAAATAAACACAGGAATGTAATCAGGAATATCTCGTGGTTGCGATAGCAAAAAAGCAGAAAAATTGCTTTACAAATCATTCCGTTTAAGTAATTTGTTGTCAGATCTAATTTATTCAGATTACTCCATCGAACGACCCCAACGTACACGTGCTACACAGAAAGAGATCTAAGATCGCTAAGTGCACAATCTGAAAGCAGAATTAGACACCAATCTGGACAATCCACTTATATACCGGAAGATCTTTCAAATTGCAATACAAGGATGCTTTGTTCTTAAACGTTGTGGGAAAACAAATTTTCCATTTCAAATCATGACCTTGGCAAGTTAATTGGAATGTAATCTTAATTGATTGCTCATCTTTACCTTCGGGACAGGTCTTGCAATCTTCAGTTTGAGTTCCGGGTGCTTTATCAAATGAAACAAAGGAACCATTTGGACATTTCTTACAGCTTGTTCCAACGTAAGCAGCATCGTCAGAGTAAAAACCTCCTATTAAAGTAATCAAATACAAATGAAACTATACTTTAGTGCTCTGGAATTACAGGTTTCTTGATGGATTTTCGTGCCATGACAGGCCAGCAAAAGAGACTTCTGCAAAGAACTTTCAAATGCCAGCTAACTGAAAGCTCAACAGAAACTTGTAGAAGGCACCGTTCTGTTTAGTTCAGCGAGTAAAACATTGAAGGTCACATTTGACGCTTTTCACTGTGTAGTGAAATCACCGTTGTTCAAATGAGGGTCTCTTACATGCCATGTGTTCAGGGAAAAAACAAGATATTAGTTTTGACCTTACTATTATAGTTCAAGAGATCACTTGTTCAGAGCTTTATCGAATTTGGAATTGGATTGGACATTTTTAGAGTCGTTTCGAGTCTGGGTGCGCAGTTTTGATCAGCTTTTTTGATATTTTATTGCAAGAGTTTTATACCAAATTTAATTATTTACTTAAACTTCTTCAAAACTCTAGCCACAAAAAATTATGTAAAAAGTGCCCTTAGTTATTGATTCGGATTACGACGAACAATTCTGACCCCTTCAAGCTCATTCAGATTGCTGACACTTTGCTTTCTCTGTCGAAACAAAGCAAACCGTTGTTCAAGAATCTCTAACGGAATTGGCAACTTTAAGAACTAGGCACTGTTGAAATTCTGTTTCGGGTTTTTTTCTAGTTAAATCCAAATAAATTTTTAAAATGCTTAAAAATCTAGTTTTTGCAAGTGCTGGAGAGCATGTTTCCAATGGCCGATATTTCTCTTTCATAATTTATACATGGTGTTTAATCGTACGATCATCATGACTGAAGTCAGTAAAATAATAGGGGAAGTCGCTAGCTCTAAAAATTTGCGATACCTTCGATAAGTCCGCCGTGAAAAATTCCCTGTGAGTGTTTGTTTTCTTGCGGCCACGTTATAGTTTGCAATTTCCTCGACTTCGTTTATTTGTTATTATTTTTTTTTCTGAAGCTCTCCTCAAAAATGTTCCCGTTGAACGGGCCATGCTACTACGGCGTTCAATGAGGAAAACAACCTCGTGTAAGAAGACATGAGAGTCACCCGGCTATTCCTCTTCGCTGATTGGCCAGAAAAATATTTTTCTGGCCAATCAGAAGGCGGGATTTCAAACGCTTCTGGAACTCGTTCGGTAGGAGTAAGTGCTCAGGGGCTCTCCCGCTCTTGTTGTAAACTGTCGCCCATGAAAATCCCGTCGTCCCGACTAGCTGCCCCTGGGTCTCCGAGGATGAAGACGCACGCGCACGACGAAATCAAATGAAACGGAAGTTGAAGTTAAGGCCGCGCGGCTGACTGGTGCCCAGTGTAAAAATTAGACGCATCTCTTGTCGCTTTTGTTGCCTGTTTCCGTCACAGAGCAGTATGTTTCCTAATCTTGCGTTACCTTTAGGTTACGATTACCGAATTTTCTGTATCGAAGCAATTGAAATACACTCTCAATTTTCTTGGTCTTTCGACTTAGACTCAAGTTTACTTATCCTATCCAAACGACTTCGTTTGGTCTAACAAAATTATTTTTACATTTTGTTTGTCTAATTGGATGAATCTGGGTCGAATCTGAGCAAATGTTCAGCCCAAAGGAGGAACAAGTTCGATATGGCGACTTGGTAGTAAAAGCAACAACTATTGCAATGCTTGTATCCGGCGCTGAGACCCTACAAACTCATTACTATTAATGTTCTGAAACTAAAACTTTCTATCCAAGCGATGAGTATATGTTGCTTGGGTGACAAAATGTTTTAGGGATAATCAACTTATTACACCTTTTGCCCTTCATTAACAGAAAATAGAAATTCATTTTATTTTACGGGAAATCAATAACATCTTAGGAAAAACTTTTTAACGACGAAAAGTTCATTTTAGTCATCCGTTGGTTCATTTGCGCAATTACCATGCTAATGCACCTTCAATAACATCATTGGAATGTCATTTTCTTTATTGAAAAGTCTATTATGTCTTTGGAAAAACATTAACATCAATAACACTGCCGTTTACAGTTTTTAAAAGTCATTTCTGGCAAGTAATGAATAAATAAGATAATTAAATAGCGAAGGTCGATTAAACCCTCTATGTTTTCGAGGAATCCTGCGTTCTTTTTGCAGCCGTAGTTGGTAACAGAATACGCAAATGATGTTCTGTAACTGGTCTAACTGGAGTGGTCTGTTGCTGAACTTCCTCTCTGCCATCAGTTGTGTCTTGCGACATGTACTGAACATTCAAGGGCGTGAAATGTCGGCTTTTTTTTGTACTTGACATGTATATTTGTACTGCCTTGTTTAAGCACTTTACAGTGTTAAGTGCTTATTGCCTGTTCTACGATATTCAGGTACGGCCAACAGGAGCGCAGCGTTACATGTTCATGTAGTTTATCTCCATTGTGCCTCTTGGCTGATATGTAGTTTGCCAAAGACCCTCTCTGGACAATGCAATTTGAACAGTACAGTATACGTAGAACAAAAGATCAAGCATGTATATATACTGTGCATGTACACTGTAAAAGCACACAAACTGTTTTGCCGTTTTAAGAGTGAATGCAGCACGCCCCCAAGGCGAAATAGAATTCCAAACGAAGTCCGTAGAAGGATTGTCAGAGCCTTTGAGGATCCCACAGAAGACTACTTATCAGTCGCTGACACATTGGGTGTGAATAGGAGCACGGCCAGAAGCATTGTAGCAACCTACCTTCGTGAAGGAAGAGTAAACGAAAGACCTAGTGGTGGACGAAATAACGTTAGAGTTGATAATGAGATGAGAGATTGCATAATGAAATTTTAAACGAAAACTGCCTCCTTACATTGCAACAGATAAATGAAGAACTTCGAAGGCGACTACCTGCTAAACTTTGGTGTGCGATAGAACGATTGGAAAGACTATGGATGGAATGCTGATAAGCGTAAAGATGGCCAGAGCAGTACCAGCTGCTCGCAACAGACCCGACGTGATATAGCGACGCTACGAATATGCCAACTGGATTATGACGCAAGGGGTCATCAACGACTTCATCTTCATTGACGAATGTGGCTACAACATCTGGACAGCGAGAATATGGAAGGGCGAGAGTTGGGGAACGTGCTTATCGTCAAGTTTCAGGTCAACGGGGCAGAAATGTGACAATTTCTTTGGCTGTATCGCCGACAAATGGCCTTGTCTACCACACAGCTCGTATTGGTGGGATGAACAGGCAACTTTTCAACGATTTTTTTGGGAGAAGTCGGAAGACGAGTCAATCCCGACAACCAAACCCTCTTGGTGTTTGACAACGCCCCTGCACATTGAAACGCAGATTGTCCCAGAGGAAGAATCGAGATAAAGATGCTGACCCCCTATTCGCCGTTCCTGAATATTGTAGAGCAAGCCATAAGTGCTTTAAAGGCTGCAATAAAAGCCGACATTTCACGCCCCGACATTCAAGCAACAATAGATGACCGAGACGAAGCTCGACGACAAGGCATTCCACTTGGAGAGTATCGACAAAGAATTCTCTTAGAAACATCTCAAAGGAATATGAATACCATTACGGCTGCAAAGTGCGCAGGGTGGTACAGATTCATGCAGACATATGTACCGCGTTGTCTTAACCGCGAACACATTGAAGGTTAAAAATGAACTTTGTTTATTATGGACGGTAATGTACTTGCCAGTAATGACTTTCAAAAAATGTAAACGACTGTATTATTGATGAAAATGTGTTTCCAAAGGCATAATAGACTTTACAATAAAAGAAAATGACATTCAAATGATGTTATTGAAGGTGCATTAGCATGGTAATTGCGCAAATGAACCAACGGATGATTAAAATGAACATTTCTTCGTGAAAATGTTCTTCCTAAGATGTTATTGATTTCCCGTAAAATAAAATGAATTTCTATTTTCGGTTAATGAAGGGCAAAAGGTGTATATCTGTGGCCAGAAATTTTTTCTTCGGATACTACACCAAAAACGGCAGCATTTTTACATTGTATCGGTGTCTTAGGCTAATTCACACTAGAGCAAAAGTATCCGCATTCGTAAATGTCTCCGGATTCATTAAACTTGGGTGTTTTTTTTAGTGAAGCGTTTACATTACAGAGTATTCGGATTCCTAATACTTTACACTACACTACGAATCCAGAGATAGGTGATTCCTTTACAGAGTGATCGCAGACTTAAATGTGATAAAATATGGTTCAGATTCTGATTAAAAGTGTGAATTAAGGGAGTGGTCATTTTTTGGAGCAGGGGAGGAGGGTTATGGAATATCCACAGAGAAAAAAGGTGTGGTTACTAGAAATCAATGAACACTTTGTTCATTGCAATGAATATGGCTTTACTGTTCTAATTTCGCACTAGGAATGGCCTTTGCCGCGTGGTGACCGGTCTTCCAGACCTAAGAATAACCGGATCAAATAGTTCTGTTTGATCTTCATTCTCTTCTAACTCACTCTTTCCCGACTCTGCCGATTCATCCGAATCTCAAGAAGAAGAATTGAATAGACTTGAACTAGGCAAATTAGGAAACAGAGAGCTAGAAATACTTGAGTTTATATGGGAAAGGAATGTATTTGACTTCATCTTCATCCTTTGTCCTGCCTATTATAAATATTTTGAAAGAGGCCAAAGAAAGAAGCAAACCAATGCACATTGATAGCAGTTCACAAGAGGATGAGGAAAGCCAAGCAAGTGAGAATGACACTCAGATGAATGATGATGCTCTGTGAATGATATATCAAGGCTACAAGAAAAACTTTTCTTGGCATCAGTTGACATTTGATTTGTTCCAGTTTGTGTTTAAGAGCATTGCCACAACATTGGCTTTTGAAGTGAGGGATTTATTACACATCTGAAAAGCATATAATTTATTTGTACTTTGTCCTGACCTTCAGGTCACTTCACTAAGTTTGAGAGAGACCCTTGCTTAAATGACTTGTTCATGACAGTTACTGTGTTTAATTTGCACCAATTCGAGCACTAGTGGCCTATTAAAAGTATTTTTGTTTAAAGGAGGGGTTATGAATTTTTTCAACCACTTCAAGAAGGGGTGACAGAAAGTTACTATCTGCTAAAGGAGGGGTTATAGACTTATGCTGTTTGGGGTTAAAAGTCATCCACCCCTCCCCTGCTCTAAATAATGACCGCTCCCTAAGCAAAGTAGAGAAGTAGAGGGAAACTTGTTTTGCTCATATCAGCTTCCATTGAAAACAAAAACAAAAGGTCGGAATAAGATTAAGAGACAACAACAAACTGATATTCGTCACCTAGTCGGCGATCCAGTTCGTCAACCAACATACTAAATGTAGACGAAATCAGTTCCTGTGGTACTATAAGTTCTTATAATGGGAAAAACTTGCTAATAAAATGTACAATAACAAGATGTAAAGGCCGTAAGCCGTGAAAGCCGTACTGGGAAGTCTTCGGATTCACTGAAAACCCAACAAAAGATTACGGATACAAAGTATGGATCAATCAAATATTTATCCACAACGCAGCGAGGAGCATTGGATACTGTCGAAAAAGCGCTCGTGATTTAAAACAAGCTAAAAAATTGAAATAGTATATTTTATGTTTAAATACATCGGCGTATAGGCACTTATTTAGGTAGCTGACACAATCGATGAAAATTTCAGTCACTAGTTTAAAGGTGTTTTCAAAACATGTTAGTGTCATTAACGACTAACTGTTCCTAAAGTGAAAAGTGTTCCATTCATCTAATCTATTTCTTATTGACAGCTTTTTTTTACGAACAAGTGGCCACAAACAGAGTGGCCTCTTCAGGCTTAAAAGTTGTATTTGTTTCACTTTTAGCCAAAATAATTTTAGAAGCCTTTTAGATACCTGGCGGGCATGGTGTGCATCCTCCAGATCCTTTGGACGAAAAGTTGGAAAATGTCCCCACAGGGCAAGGCAGAAAAGAAGAGTAAGAGTAGAGGGCACCTGTAGAGTCGTCTGTGAATCCGGAAGTCAATAGAGGTTTTCTAACGAATCCTCCAGCTATGATGGCTTCTGCTTTTGAGAAGTAAGGATTTCTAGGAGAGCAAATTTCTTTTTGCTTGCTACTTTGGCTCTAAACTAAGATGTTCTTATGGCGTGAGTGTTTGGTTAAAGTTTGCTATATTTCTATGATGTTTTGATTCCAAAATTGACATGTCAAACATACAATCAGTGAAAACATAACATTACCCCCTCCTCCACCACACCACTCTTGGCATTTCTCCTGTAGGGGCGGATCGAGGATGTTTTGAAAGGACGGGAGAAGGGGGGAGGGGAGGGTAAAGTGTGAGGTATTGGAGTCTGGGCTCTGGCGGTAAATTTTTGCAGCAAGTTCTCAAAGAGCACATTGAAAATTAAAGAAAGTTTATCCAGAGAGGTTTAATGCACAATTAAAAGGGCAAAAGTAACAACGATCATTATTGGTCGGTCTTCTACATACCTTTCTACCCTTTGAATCAAACAATGTCACTTGAAATACACTTCTTAACCCCCTCAATCCTACCCATGGATCTACCTCTGCTGTAAGTAGATTAACAAGTTCTGGCCGAGGGGTTTACCTGACATATACACAGATCATTGCTTTACTTTATTGAACTTTTTTTATTGTCACCTATAAGACCCGTTCCTGTTACTGCATTAACCCTAACTTTTTTCCGTGACGTGATTAGCTTCCAAATGGATTATTGTAATTAGGTATTAGTTACACAGGCACACACATAGGGAGAAAATGATCCACCATTTACTGAAGCTAGGTACTGACAGATATATCGTGGCTCTCTCGCCCCCGGAGTAATATTCCATGGTTCTGAGAGTTCTATTCGGTAATAACCTGAGGAAAAGGCAAACACAAAATTATTCCATCGTAAACGGAGCTTTTTACGTAAGGATAGCTAGTAAATTTTCTATTATCGCTTAAAGGTTATTTTAGTAGTTCGTTTTTTTTTTCACCAAATCCTGCTGTTCTCCATTTTTCCACACTTTTTACACCACAAGTGGTGTAAAGAGTGAACAGACGGAATATAAGATACAATTTGTATAATTTACATAAGCAGCTAAAATGTTCTGCAAAACATAATCCAGCGCTAAAAGGTTAACGTTATACCTGCTTGCATAGTGTGTACACGGGTTTCTTCAGCCCTCCTCCCAAATGTCAGTGTTGTAACCGGATCTTAAATTTCCACAAACTCCTACAAGCCCTCAACATCTTTCCTCCCAAGTATTAACCTCCTCGCCTTCGTGATTATCTCTATGTTATTATCACTTATTATTATTTAGTTTCCAGAGAAGAATTTGAACGGGACAAGTTCAGAAGGCAGGACGATACCAAACAAAACAAGTTCGCAGATGTGGTGACAAACCCATTACAGGGTGTTAATCGTTGAATTGTAGTCTCTGTTGGTAACGAGGCCAGAAATGAAATCAAAATGAAGCCGGTCTTTTATGACTGTTAAAGGCTAGAGGCGTTGGAAAGTCTTTGCATCATAAATCAAGTAGGTACAAGGTTGAGCGCTTCACGTAACTTAAGGTATTATCTCCAGTCGAGTTAATCTAGCCCAGTATTGACAATAATTAGCGGGTAGGCGCTGTAGAGAAAATACAAATGCCCGTAGATTCAATCAAACTATTCGAGTACAATTTGAGATAGCAGAGTTCTCTACTGTATATTACGTAACATTGTACAAAATGGAAGATGGAAGCTTTATGAAAGCGGCAAAACATTTGCAGGTAGTAATCTTATACGTGTGAGTACTTTTGTTACCCGATTGTTCATGTGGTTTCTGATTCTCAGTGAGATACTCTCTTCCTTACAATTGAAGAGGATACATTACAGTTTAGAGTCCAGTTCTTCGAAGCCGATAAAAGTTTGAAGGCTCAAAACCTTGAGCTTCGTGCGAAGTAAAAATCTACCAGAGAGAATAAAAATATTGCTTAAAGGTGAAAGAAATAAAAAACTTTGATCAAATGTTCCATCTAATTCAGAAATTTCTCTATTATCTAACTTTTCCTTTTAGACCAACAGTTGACAACCTATAACTCGAACCGTCAAGGGAAATCAAGAAAGATTCGGCTGTTATCAGGGAACGGGGCTGCTGCTCAGACACCAAGATCACATGCGTTCTCAGTGAATGTATGGAGGAAATCCAGGAAATCCGTGTCCGAAGAAAGACCACACCCAATAATTGTGGTACAATCTTTCATTAATTACTTACATTTTTAATTCACGGTGTCTAGCAACTCTGAATGCCTCCGGTTCGATTGTTCTTATTGGGTTGTCTGATAACATTCTTGAACGAAAACACAAGTAAAAAAGACATTTTGATTATCCTAAGTTTCTCTTGTTGTCTCAAGACAATTAATACCTGTACCGTTTCATTAAGCACGTAAAATGGACAATTACAATTGACGAGAACGGCTGAGAAGGGGTGTTGCCTGGTACAAGCCATACAGTCTGGAATAGGGCATAATTTCCCTTTTGGTCTGAACTGGGAGTATTACTTTACTTTAAGTACACGGTATTTCAACAGGTCACGCTCAATGGAACTAGAAAGAAAAAAATCCAAGTCCCTGACGGGAATCGAACCCGAGGCCTTCCGTAACAGCGGTAAGATGTTCTAGCTACTGATCCACCAGCATACTCGTGGCGAAAGAGAACAATTGTAAATGTGCACCTCGAACATGTAATATGTCAGGATAAAGGTGGTGTTACACGGGCGGTACGATTCGCAACGACAATTTTTAGCGAATCAGCGCCGATTTGTAATGTAGGTTACACGGGACGATTGTTAGTGTAATGTGCACGCGAAATCCGTTGGCAACAAACGTATCACACGAGACGATTTTTTATCGTAACGGGGGCAACAAATAGGTTTCTGGGAAGACGATGCGCAAAAATTGTCTACAGGTATGTTACACGAAACAAATTGAGCAAAAAATTCGTGATTTGGCATTGCGAGTCTTTGAAGCTGGTTTATAACCTTGCAATTCAAAAATCGCGCAGAAAATCGCCCGCGTACCCATGTTACACGACATCAACTTTTAGTGCAACAATGTTGCACTAAAAATCGTCGTTGCGAATCGTCCCGTCTAACGCCACCTTAACACAAGAAAAAGGCTACAGAGAAGTTTGGTCTGGAAAAGGGAGAAAACAGAGTGTGAATAATTGTATATTTTTGTTTGTCATAGCTTTAGGGTCTTATTCCAATTTAAAATTCCAGGAATACCTCGCCGCCTCTAAAATACTTGGAAAAGACCCAATGCTGAAAAAGAACCCGAAGAAAACCTTCTAAAATTTACGCATTTTCTTTTTTATGGAGAAAATCTACTGCAGTGTTTCATATGGTGCTTTTTTGTGTTGTTTGTCAAGTTCCTTTTCATACTCACATTATTATTTCCCTCTGATATTTAGACAGATTAACAAATGCTTGGGATGGGATAGTTTTCAACTGATTGAAGCCTAAAAATCTATAAGAAAAAGTGAAGGTGTTTTTAATGGAGTTTTATGAAAGAATTTCAAGCGAATCCCACATGATTATCCACATACCGGTCAGGCGCTCTAAAGAACAACCTTTAGAGAAACTCAATTATTTTTATGCCTCTCCCCCCCTACTACTCCCGGTTCTTCTCTTATATAAATGTTAACTATTCTGAAAATCCTTACTGTAAAACTATGATGGGATTATTGTCATGCATAGGTTTCGTCAAGGCCTTGACGTAACTGGTATAATAATAATAATAATAATAATAATAATAATAATAATAATCATTAAATTGGTTCGTAATATACTCGGGAAAGATGAAGATGAAATTATGAATATATGAAACTCATATATTTGAACTGCGGAATGAAGGCTGACTTTGAACGTTTGTTTTTCTCAATATGGAAGTAAAAGCACTAAACTTTGAGAATTGTCTTAAAGTTGATGTGGGAACAATTTGTGAGGCTATGAACTAATTGTTTACTCAATTTGATATTGCCATATCAAATTAAATTTGAAATTGCCATTATTAAATTTGATAAGGCCATTTCAACCATATTTTGACAACAAATTTTAAGAAATTTAAATGTCCTTGCTTTAAACGACAATTTTTTTCACTTTAATGCACTCACGTTGACATTTTTAACATCATTTCAGTGTTTTACTTGGTTTTAATTCCTTTTTGGTCAATTTTTGTGATTTTCTTAGCTTTTGGAAAAATCAAGAAATCCAATATGGCGGACATAAGAGGGTCGCCGTTTTGGGAGCATGACGTAATTCCCATGACGTGTAACATCATCATGTTGCCGACCTTAAAGGAAACACCTTCTTTGGACATACTATTTGCCTTCCAAATTTCCTTGTCGTTGCTTTTTACCAATGAGCGCGCTCAAAAATTATTCGGTGGATTATAAGTAGTAATGGAGGCCCACTAGGCAAGATGAGCCTCGTTTTGATGTAAGGATGACGTCATAACCGGAACCGGAAATCACATGACCGGAACCGGAAGTGACCGGAAATCACATGACCGGAAGTGACCCCCAAACCGGAAGTGACGTGTTTTTGAATGGGAAACCGCTGAGCAGTTGGAAAAAGGGATCGTGGGCTCAGGAGGAAGCAAAACCGCGGAGAAAACGCGGGCTCAAAGTCCAAAGTCCAATTTTGGGAAGAGGGGTAGGTATAAAATGGGGTAAACCCTAAGGTGAGGGAGTAGTCACGATGTACATCACGCTTGTAGAGAATGAATAAAAGATCACAACAAAGTGTCATGCAACATCTTTTATTTGACAACAAGTAGAAAAAAAAAATCCAAACATAGGGGGTGTCCTTTTTTACGCGAAGCTGATACAGGTTTTCATCCGTCCAATGGCTAGGCTTTTGGTGTGACCCAGAAAGTAGAGGGTTTTGCGGTGGGGCTCATAGGGATCTCGCAGTTCTCCCCAGAATCCTTCCAGGGCGTTGCCGTGTTCATAACAAATGCCATACCAGATAGGATTGTTTTTCCAATCGTCCATGACATGCTGGACAAACTCCGGGTCTTCTTTCCAGTCTTCATGGAGGACTTCAAGGACGACAAGAGGAACCTGGCAGGTAGGGCATTGGGGGGGCTGACCATTCTGTTGCCATTGGTTGGCACAGGCGACATGACAAGGAAGACCACAGCACCTCAACGTGGTATAATTGGCGAGAAGTGTCGAACAGATCACACATGGTGGGGGTTGAGCCATCATGCGAAAGGATCAAAGAGTGGATTGGGAGAAAGGATCGGCCAAAGGATCAAACAGTGGATTGATCAAAAGTTGAAACTCGACGGTGGTGATGATCCCTTCTTTTCGGAGTCGGCACAGTTCGTGAAAAGTGAGCTTGTAACGTAAAGGTTGAACCAGGTGATTGATTTGTTTTCGGATCTCTCCCAAACGTTCAATGATTTGCACGGCTTGAGGGCTGACCTTGCCAGGACTGATCTTGTCAGGAGTGTTCGGTTTGTCACCCATTCACCACCGGTAGTAGTTTTTCAAAGTTAATAAACACAATTCGTGACGACTGAGATGTTTGGTGCTATGAAGACGCAGCAGTTCAAAATAAGAAGCTTTGAAGCGGATCTCCTCCAAATCTTTTTCCAGTTGAGTTAACAAGGCTCGTAGACGATCAATTACTTGTTGGGCTTCTGGACTAATCTCTGGATCATCCATTTGAGTGTGAAAGATGGAAGGGACCGGTGGGTTTTTTATAGAGAACCAAAAGGGTCACGTGGGAGGGAATAGACCAATGAGAGAAAGACCCATCATGCTTTGAGAGGGGAAGAGGTGGGGGGACCCCCCTCCCCCCTCCTTAGATAGACCATGGTGCATTGCGCGAAACAGGGTATATAAGTCAAGGGAGGCCACAGGACGTCACTCTTAGCTTTGAGCCGGTCCTAAGTGACTTATGTTTGTGGTTTGAGAAGAAAATGTCAGAAACAAGAAATCCTTTGGGCTGTCTAGCCAGTACTGTGAATGTGGGTGGGCCAGAGTACTTGAGGAGGAGAGCGGGGCCAGAGTTAACCCCATTGGATCGGCAGACAAGGCGTATGCGGGAGAGACGGCAGGAAACCTGGCGCCCCTTGACCAGACAGCGCGTGGTTGCCTTTTTCCAATTATTTTTAAACTGTGTGGTCTGGACTGAAAATGGCGATCGGGAGGGCCGGCCACATCCCGAGATCACCGAAGCGTTGCTGGGAGCCCTAGTGAACAAGATCATACCATGGGTGGACCAGCACCGCATCCGGTCCCGTTTTGAATGTCGCTGGCCGATGACCTTAGAACAGTTCCATGAAGTGGACAATGAACTGGAACTTTATTTGCCTAGGATACATAGGGGACACGCATGGCAACGAATTCGGGTTTATTTCGGGGACATGGAGCGGGAGCGGGCGGAGCGGCGGCGGGAGGAGTGGGAGAGGAGGCAGATGGAAGTGAGACTCAATCAAGTGCGACGTATTTTATTTCCTTGAACATTCCTGTTGAGATTATTGTGAGTCAAGGCTACTGTGAGTCAAGAGACATTTATTTATGACCAAGTGCAAACTCAGTGATGTCAGTTTTTTAAAATTTTTAATTAAAAAGAGTTCATGTTTTTTACAATGGGTGGTCTGTATTCTTTGCCACGCGGGTGGGGTGTTCCTATTTACAATTGAAAAATCTACAATTTGAAAAAATAAAAATGGCTATGTACAATTGGAAAAAATAAAAACTAAAAGAATTGAAAAGAAAGCTATGTACAATTCCAAAAGTAAAAAACTAAGAAATTACAAATGAAAGTTTTCCAGTTCCGTACGTAATTGATCAATGTTCTCGGGGAGACAGAAGGTGCGGTTGAACAAGGCTTGAATTTCGGCTCGGGTTTTCTCGTCCACATCCCGGGATCCTACCACGGCACTGCTTTGATGAAGGGTGGGCTTTTTGGGTCCCCAAGGAACAAATTGACTGCCAGTGACCAGGGTGGCGGCGTTCTCATTGACTTGGTAGTAATGGTCCGAGCGGTACCACGTTTGACTGGGAATGTCAAAGAGATAGACGGGTTTGCCTAAATCCATGGCCAATTGCACGGTCCAACCGGTACCCCCTTTCACGCGTTTATGATCCGGTTCCAAAATGCCAAAGGCATAGATGGTATGGGCTTTCCTGGCAATTTGATAATTGCGTTGCAGCAATTGCAGGGTGTAAAAATGACTGGGCATTTTTTTCCCTAGTTTCTCCGCTGCCTGGTGAAGATGAGGGTTGGCCAACATCAGCACTTCCACGGTGGACGGGGTGATGAACGTGGCTCGAGGATGGTTCGGGGGGACGAGTACTTCGACTTGCATCCCAAACTGTTTGGCCATTTGTTCGGCGAGTTCATCCGTGCCTTTGGCTCCCCCGGTGTACACCACATGACCATGGCCAATCTGCAGTTCCAAGGCATCCACATCGTGTTCTCCAATCATGTCGATGTTGGGGGGCATTTAAATACGTAGCCGGTGTCTGGGCCTACAATAGCTAGAATCTCCGTGGGAGTCAACTCTAAGGCCAAACCGAAATCAATGACGTGGTGCTGTCGACACTGTTGGAACGTGAATCCCACTGCTAGACCTCGTTTGACCCGTTCAGCCAAATACTCTTCGGTGGAAGCAAAGTCGTCTCGGTTGAGATCTTTGTAGTAGTCCATCTACTTAGAATGGTAACTCAGGGACCAAGGGAGCTCCTTAAATAGGAACACCTGACCAATGGGAAGACAAGAGGTCCTTATAAGGTCATAACAAGCTGACCAATGACAGCGTAGGGGTATGGGTATAAAAAGGCAGGGGCGGGTGAAAAAATCGTCAGCACGATGTCAGTCGATCGGAAGAGAAAGACAGCCCATCCCCCAGAGGGGAAGAAGAAGAAGAAGACTATTCAAACGATGACGCCCGTGGACTGTGATCCGGTGGTAGGGGAGGTGGTGGAAGATACCCGAGCCGCCGTGGAAGAGATGATGAAAGAATTGAATGACATGGCGGAGCAATCTACACCCCAATTCACTCTGATGACCGTGTTTGACAATGAGGTGGGCCATCATGAAATCAAAGACAACAAGGAAAAGGTGGACTATATGGTATGCCCTTACCATGACGTGCGTTTGGAGGCCCGAGAATCTCAAAAAGGATGGAAGTATGTGAAATGTCCCATGCAACCGTGTTTGCTATTTTGTGGCCAAGATCAAGCCCTGGAGTATATGAAAGCCGTGTATAGTCAACCTCATACAGAAGTGTTGGACATGTGGACTTGTTTGCAGTGTTTTTGCCGTGAACCCGCCACGCTGCAACAGAGCCATTCGACCCAGAACCCCGATCGCTTGTTTCTGAATTGTTCCAAGAAAACGTGTGACTTCTTCCGGTGGGCCGATCAACCCATGGGCCCCAAGTACTGGAGTTGGTTTCATGACAACCCGCCCAAGAAAGCCGACCAACAAGCTGAAATACCTACCCGTGATGCACAAGGGTATCCCAAGCGGGGCTATGACATCCCAGGACCGCCTCCTCGAACCCCCAGGAAAGAGGATCGCCCCCTGACAGATTATGAGAAACAATTGTTGCGAGAAATTCAAGAGCTCAAGAACCGTCAAGAAATGATGGTCGCCCCAGCGCCGCCACCCCCCAAGTACAGTGACAGTGTGGACAACTGGCAGAAAGATCTCGAGACCGTCGCCTGTGGTCGTCGTCTAGGTCTCTTTTAATGGTTTTAAAAAAGGAGTAGGAATAAAATTTTTGTATTTAGTCCATGGAGTCTGTTGTGTGTGATGCGTGGGAGTCTCTCTGGTCCCTGGGACAATGGCAATGCCATCAATCCCTGTGCCAAGTGTTATATGATCACCAACCCGGGCCCCCCATCCCGATTCCTCCCTGTCCCGAGGACACGCATCCTCTCCACGTCTTTGAAGAAACCCACGTGGATCGTAACCTGTATCGATGGGTGGTGTTTGTCGTATGGTTAAAAGCCCACCCAGAGGCGTGGCGATGGTATCGAATCATTCAAAAGGCACATCCCCACACGGTCCCTTCCATATCAACGTTATGGGATGAATGTCAGAACGTATGGCCCCTCGAAAGAAAACTCAACGCTGGTCAACAACAACGTTGAAGAGAACCAAACGCCCTGTGTCGTCAACGAAGAAGAAAAGCAATGTCTCGCAACAATGGTTAAACCGTTACCACGATCCTAGCGCCCCGGGGAGTTTAGGTGGGGTGCAACGGTTTGCCAAAGCCCAGGGTCTCCCTTTGAAAAAAGCCCAACGACTCTTGGAACAGGATGTGGGCTACACCTTGCATAAACCACGACGTCGTCGTTTTGCTACCTTACCCGTGGTCGTAGGGGGGTTGGATGATCAATGGGCCGCGGATTTAGTGGAAGTGCAACGGTTGGCGAAACATAATCGGGGTATACGCTACTTATTGACCGTCGTGGATGTGTTGTCCAAGTACGCATGGGTCCAACCGTTGAAAACTAAAACCGGCGTGGCCCTCGTGAAAGCCTTTGAGAAGATTGTGAGACAAGGAGGGCGGCACCCCAACCGATTGCAAACGGATCGAGGGAAAGAATTTTACAATCGGACCTTTCAACGATGGGCGGAGGAGCAAGGGATTCATCATTTTTCCACCGAAGGGGATGCCAAAGCCAGTGTGGTGGAACGATTTAATCGGACCTTGAAAGAACGGTTGTACCGTTATTTGACCACGGCCAACACGTTACGCTTTGACAATGTCTTACCCCAGTTGGTGCAGGGGTATAATGCCACCCGTCATCGAAGTATTGGTATGCCCCCCGAAGACGTGACGTGGGACAACGAAGAAGCCGTGTGGAAACGATTGTACAGCAAACGATTGAAAGGCCACAAAAAACCCCAATTCAAAGTGGGGGATCGGGTCCGTCTCAACACGATTCATCGGACCTTTGAAAAAGGCTATCTCCCCGGTTGGACCGAAGAAGTGTTTGTGGTGCATCGTGTGATCCCGGGCCCCGTGCCCACCTATAAGATTCACGAATGGGATGAGACCCCCGTCCAAGGCACGTTTTATGAAGAGGATTTACAAAAAGTCCAGGTGTCCGACGTGTTTCGCATCGAAAAGGTACTTAAGCGTCAAAAAGATCGTTGGTTGGTCAAGTGGAAAGGGTGGCCCGACAAGTACAATAGTTGGATTGCTCGTGGTGACGTGACCTCCCTTCGACCGCGCAAACGACGCCGACGACGATGACGTTCGTCCCCAATTCGTCGTTTTACGTGACGTTGATGAGTCATGCGAGTACCAAGGAGTTTCCGGGCAACAAAGCCCATCTGTTCCGAAACCGGTTGCCGAAACCCATTCGATTTATGGGACGCGGATGGATGGTGGGCATGGCAAGTTTATCCTTACCCACCATTCCGGTGGTCGCGGAAGAAGGAGGCGTGGGCGAATCCCACCCTCTGTTGTATGTACGATGGCACGAACGCGTGCATGACAAAGACGATCAAGGCAACGATGTCTGGTGGCATCAACGTCGCGAACTCTTTACCTACGGCCGGGATATGAAAAAGGAATTGGCCTCGTCGACGGGATCGCACTTGTTTCATCAATTGATCTACCGTTACGAGCAAAGCCGTGCCAAACAAACCCAACCCCTCAACAAATGGGCCGAGAACGATGGTCTCAAATTGTACCCGACCTTTGAATGGACCTCCGACGGGGATTTGGTGTTGAATACCGTCAATGTGGATTACAAACGACAAGTGGCCCGCGTGGAATGGGGTAGAACCTTGGCCTTGAGAATGGGATGGATTGAACAAGTGTCGACGGGAGTCTATCGATTGGGTCCCAATATCCTACAAGAATTTCATTCGGACTCGATTCCTACCCCGTCGGATGTCCTGGATGGCAGCAATAAACCCGCCTTTTGGAAAGTGGATGGGGATTATATGAACTTGAGTATGACCTGTAATTGGCGGTTTGTGAATTTGAACGCGACCTTTCGGCCCTCGTTGGAATTTCCCGCCGTGCGTCCTTTGCACGTGTATTGTAATGTAGGGACCAGTAGTATGGTAGGGGGTCGCATCACGGATCTCTTACGAGAAATCAAGTACCAACCCAAAGAAACCACGCACTTTGAACCTCGACATATTCAATATGTCCCGGTACGCAATGAAGTGGTGGAAATCGTGGAAACGCAAATGGCCGAAACCAATGGGGATCTCGCCCAATTTGGCGAAGGGCATACTCTCTTGACCCTGCACTTTAAAAGGGAGGTGGTGGTGTGAAGCAGACAAAGATGTCGTTCTACGTGACGTTACCCAGTCATTCCAACCGACGGGAATTTCCCAACAACCAAGCCAATTCCTTCAAGATTCGTCTACCTCAACCGTTACAACTCACAGGGGGTGGATGGCAAGTGGGGTTGAGTGCCATTTCCTTACCGGATGCCCGCGTCAATTTGTACGAGCTGGTGATGAAAGGACAACACGTCTTAGGCATCAAATGGCACCTAAAAGCCCCCAGTCAAGACGGAGGGACCTATAACAAATATGGAGCGGCCGTGGCCAAAATTGACGATATTAACGACTGGGATTGGGTGGTGGACGGGGTGAGTTTTATGAAAGCCGCCATTACTCATGTGGAACAGAAACGACGGGAATCGGTGATCCAAGGGGGCACGTTTTTGGACGATCAAGGCAAACACACGTACGTCAAGTTTCGTTGGGAAGGGGAGGATCTGCTCATTGACAACACGAATGTCTCTCATGATGGATCCGTTCGCACGCCCGCGTTTGCCGTTCATACCAAGTTAGCTGCCAAGATGGGATGGTTACGTAAAATTACCAGCGGATGGATTTTGGGCCCGAACTTACAACAAGATTTCCTGGGGGATCAAATCCCCGACATGACCACGAACAGCGATTGGAAGGATATCACCGATAAGGATGGGAACCCGGTGTTTTGGACCACCAGTCGAGCGGAAGACTACATGGAATTGAGTATGAGTTGTGGGTGGCGTTTCACCAACTTGAATGTGGCGTTTCGGGCGGTGGTGGGCGACCCCACGCGAACGCTCCACGTGTACTCGGACGTGGCAGGCAGCACGGTGGTGGGCAATCGCGTGACCGATTTGTTGCGCGAAATCCAGTACAAGCGACAAGGACGTGGCACCCTGTACTTTGAACCGTTGCACATTCAATACATGTCTCTTCGTAACGAGGTGGTGGAAATCATTCATGTTCAAGTGGCCGAAACGATTGGTAGAGGAGGAGACTTGGTCAAGTTTGGGGACGGTCATACCATTGTCACGTTACACTTCAAAAAGGCATAAAAAAGAGAGACGAGAAGGGAACCCCCAGTCAATCATGCCTCCGAAACGACGACGACGACGACGACGACGACGTCCACAAGCGGGGGAAGGGATCAACGCGGTGATTGCCGGGATTCCTAAAACCGCTTGGTCCATCACCAAAAAGATAGAAAAGGTGGCGAAAAAGAATGCCAGAAAATCGCATTTGAAACGCATGGAGGAAATCCGCCAAGGAAAACGAAAACGCTATGCGGGGGAATCGTTTACGTGCAATCTCATGTGAGACGGTATAAAAAGGGGGTCCCATGAAGCACAGACAAAACGTTTATCCCTGGTGAAGAAGAAGACACCATGCGTGGGGGAAGTTTGACACGATTTCGAACCGACGAGTGGTATGACCAACAAGGCAAAGGGTTGGCGACGGACCTGTTGCGTGGGGGGTGGCAAGGTCTTATAAGGACGCGAAATCCTTTAAAACTACCTAGTAATATCAAGAGAGGCTTGACAACGGGGTTATCACGAGGTGTCAAACGCAAAGCCGAACAAGTCATCAAAAAAGAAATCACCAAACAAGCCAAGAAAGCGTTGAGTCATAAGAGCGTAAAAGACGCCGTGCGGGTCGCCAGTGCCTTATTTCCCAAACAAACCAAACGGGCGCGTGATATTTTGGGCGTGTGAACATGGATCCCGTGCATTCACGACCTCGACGGATTCGCAGTAATCGAGGGTTGACTCAATGGGGTGGCCTGTATCCGTTTTGGAAACTCAGGAGAGGACAACGTGGCGGTTGGTTAAGTGCCGAGGTGATGCGACTGCCCGGGTTTGATTTGAGACAACGTTTAGCACGACGACGACGGTATAAAAACCCCTCACGACGACGACGTACCACCACTCGACGACGACGACGACGTTAAACATGCCTGACGTGAGTACACAAACCGCCCCGGCTCACGAGCGTTCCGAAGGGACCGTCAACCCAGCGTTACGGATTTTCAAGGTGCCACCCACGGACATTAGCATCAATGCCTATCGCATGGTCACCATTCAACCCACCACCACGGGTATCAATCCCATGGAATTCATTGTGCCAGGGTTGGACGATTTTGTGGATTTGGGACGCAGTTACTTTACCATGGAATTGAGTTTGAAAAAGGAGGATGCCGGGAACTTGGACGCCGCGGAGATATTGTTCCCCGTCAATAATTTGGCCCATTCCATCATCAAACAAATTGACTTGCAGTTGAATGGCACGTTGATCAGTCCTCAATCCGACACCTATCATTACAAAGCTTACCTGGAAACCTTGCTGAATTATGACCGAGAAGATGGCAAGACCGTGTTGGGACCCCAAGGATGGTTCAATCAAGTAGATTTCCCACCCCTATGGACCGCCACCAATACAAACACCGCAGCGAATGCTGGTGCCGGACATGTAGACTGGCAGAGACTCCCTGCCAATCACAAAGGAGCCTTGGCCGCCATGAAAGCCGAACTCGTCAAGTATGCTGGTGGTGTCACTCACAGTCTGGTGTTTACCCCTCACCTGGAAGTGTTTCACACCGGCAAACTGTTAGTGCCTGGCATCGAAATCAAGATGAAATTTCATTTCAATGGCCCCAGCCTGTTTTTCAATGGAGTGGGTGAAGCTGGACGATTGATGGAAGGGGATGTGAAACTACGGTTTCATCTCTGCCAACTGCGTTTGAATGACGCCATCTACCAGAGTTTATCTAGCAAAAGGCACAATGAAGGCCAAGTGGCGGCTTACCCAACCGTCCGCAGTGAAATCCGCACGTTCAGCATGCAAGGCAACCTGGTCCGCTTTGATATCCCTAACCTGTTTCAAAACAGAATACCGGACCGATTGATTGTGGGGTTGTTGGACAGCCGTGCCTTCAATGGAGATGTGACCCGAGATCCTTTCTGTTTCCAGAAATTTGGACTGACCTCCATTCGACAGATTGTCAAAGGCGAAGAATACCCTTATGAAACCCTGCAGTTAGTGCACAACAATGGCACCCGAGATAATCTAGGTTACTTCCGGTTTCTGCAAGCCAGTGGTGCTTGGTGTAAAAAGAAAGGCAATATGGTGGAACTAGGAGATTGGGGCCAAGCTAAAAATTGTACCTTGTACATGTTTGACAATGTGGCCAATGGATGTGCTGACAGTCAAAACCTCAACCCCAAGCAAACGGGCGATTTACAACTGGTCTTGGAATTTGGAGCCGCCCCCGGGGTCAATATAACCGTGCTCGTGTATGGAGAATTTGAGAACTTGCTGGAGATTGACCGGAACGGAGCCGTGTTGTACAACATTTACCAGCACTGATGGAACACGTGGCCTTGAACAATGTGCAATTGGATTATTTAGCCCGAGACGACCCGCACTTGAAACGTTACTTTTACGGGACGGTGGCCTGTGATCGATTACCCAAGAGTCCTATCAAGACCCAACGCCAAGGGTACATTGTCAACACCGACCCACACGATCAACCCGGACAACATTGGTTAGGGGTGTGGACCGAGGGAAACGTGTGTGAAATCCTCGACAGTTATGCCTTGCCCCTGGACACGTACGTGCAAGCCGCCCCGTTCCAAGATTGGATGGTGAAACATTGGAAGTATGTGGTGACCAATGGCAAGTCCCTGCAAGCCATTTCAAGCAAGAGTTGTGGGGATTACGCCTTGTTGTATTTGAAAGCCAAAGCCCGTGGACGAACCTTGCAAGACTTTTTAAATGAGTTTTCGGATCATGATTATGTAAGCAATGACCATCAAGCCGGTCAACGCATTCAACAATTGATTGTAGGCCAAGAAGCCCAATGGTATCAACTTTGTTGTCATCCGTATCATCAACGGAATGATTAAATAAAATATGTTGGAAAAAAACGTGTGTCGGAGTCGTAGCTCAGTCGGTAGAGCCTTTGGCCTTTAATCCAGAATAGCGATTGGGTCGTGCGTGGGTTCGAGTCCCACCGATTCCAATAAAAAGGTGCCTTTTTTTTTTCCCCTGGGTAGTATCATCATCATGCAAACGGGGAAACCGTTTCGTTTTCATACCCCCTCCTCTATCTTGGTGGTGGGTCCTTCGGGATGTGGCAAAACCGTGTTTACGGAAAAACTCTTGGTAGACAACCCGGAGTTGTTTGACACCCCACCGACCCAAATGCATTATTGTTATGGGGCGTGGCAAGATCGATTTCAAGGCATGCAAGATCATGGGGTGGTGTTTCACGAAGGGATTCCCGATCATGACGCGTTGGTCCAATGGTTTCCTCAAGGACAGGGGGTCCTGGTCTTGGACGATTTAATGGATGAAGGGAGTCACGATAAACGCGTGTTGGATTTATTCACCAAACATTCGCATCATCAAGGGGTGACGGTGTTGTACTTGTGCCAAGACATGTTTCCCGTCGGTCGCTATGCCAAAAGTATATCCCGCAATGCCCATTACATTGTGGCGTTCAAGAATCCTCGAGATCAATTAGGGGTACGCAACGTCATGCTGCAATCGTTTCCGACCACTTGGAAAGACACGTTGGAGACGTTTCATCAAGCCACCACCCGCCCGTATGGGTATTTGGTGTTGGATTTACACCCGGCCTCCTCCGATCAACAACGGTTGTTGAGTCACCTATTAAAAGACGAAGGATGGACGCGCACTTATCAAAAGCGAGTATAAAGGCACGACACCCCCTTTGGAACCGGAAAAAAGAGCAACCATGGCCGATGATGATGACGACCGTCAACCTCCGCAATCGTACGATACCGTGGCCCCGGCCGGGGTCGGGGCGTCCAGCAGCAATGTCATGTCCCCAACGGCTTGGCAAGATTTGTATTTCTCGGGAGACCAAGGCCTTATCGACGTGGCCATGGAGGAAATGCCCCCTGATCCCCTCTATGAGTTTATGCAATCCATACCCCCTGCGGACGTCATCGCGAGTTGGCCCGATGTGACTGATGTACCCCCTGCCCAGGCCTCTTCCCCCGCGGGGGTAGGAAGTCAAGCATCCCATTCACCCTCATTCCAAAGCCCCCAGACCACCCCGGAGTCTTCTGGGGCTCGAACGCCTGCGACGCCTCCTAGCGTACCCCGGGCGGCGGGTGCTCGAACAGCAGCGGGGGCTGGGGGTAATGGTAGGGGACGCCGTGGACCTAGGACTAGAGGTGGACGTGGTGGGGGACGTGGTGGTGGTGGTGGTGGTGGTGGTGCTGGTGGTGGTGGTGGTGGTGGTGGTGCTGGTGCTGGCGGTGGAGGAGGTGGTGCTGGTGGTGCTGGTGGTGGAGGAGGAGGTGGTGGTGGAGGTGGCGGTGGTGGTGGTGGTGGTGGTGGTGGCGGTGGCCGTCGTGGTGGCCGACGCGGACGACGACGACGACTTTTCCCCGGTTCACCTAGGACACCTGGCTCCAGTCCATCCACTCCCGGATCGTCTGGGAGGTCTGGCAGACAGCCTCGTACCTTGCGTCAAGCCGATTTACAACGACGTTTACGGATGCTATTACAAGATCAAGAACAATTGGCCCAAGGACGGGAAATTGCTAATGTCACCATGACCAATAGCATTGTGACCAGTTATAAACAAGGAGGAGCCCCGAGCGTACAAACCTCGTCGTCCCGGGTATCGCCGTGAGCATGAAAACCGTCGTGTCGTTATTGAATGGATCTCGACGTCCTGGCATCCCCTTCCCCCCGGAATTATTACAACGGATGGATTCCTTGTATGCCTTTTACCATCAACAATGGTGGTGTTATCGAAAAATGTTGAATCATTACAAGTGTATCAATGCCTTGTTCAATGGGATGGCATTACTCCTGATGGCCGCGGGCATGATTGCGGGTCCCCTATTGGACAACAGTACGTTGGTAGCCTGTTTGGCGGCGGTGGGCACCGTGGTCAAAGGATGGAATGATTTTAAACAATATCGATTTAAAGTGACCATGAGTCGGTTTGCGTTTACCACCTATGCCAAAGCCTTGACCGAATTGAAAACCTATGTGAGAGGTATTCCCCTGGAGGACCTGGAAGGATTTTTAATCAAGATGCAAACCTTGGATGACACCATTGTGGATTTCACTCCTCCGTTACCCAAACGATGTCTCCAAGATTACCATCGTCATTTTGTGTACCAACCCTTGGAAGCCCTATGCTATGTAGACGGATGTCCTCGTCCCTTGAAACCCAAAGACTACTGGATCCATAAAAAGCCGCTCCCTCCCAGTCCGACACTCTTAGAACCATGGCCGTCCGACGACGACGACGCAGAAAAAGGAAACAACGAGGAGGAGCTTTAATGCGTCGCAAACCCCGTTTGGTGGATAAAATTGCCCATGGCATGAGTATGTTTCTCTCAGGCCCCGCGCCTGGGTTTGGCCTGGCTTTAGGCAAATTAGGCGGGCAAGCCTTAAAAGGCATTACCGATAATGTACAACATTACCGACAACGAGGTGGGGGTTGGTGGTCCGATTTCAAACGCAATACCCGTCAAGGCTATAAAGAGACGCAAGACCTCATCAAACAAGACAAAGCCCTTCAACGTTTATTGACGGGTCGACCATGGTGAGGAGAAGACGACGCCGTCGTCGCCAACGAGGTGGTTTTTTAAATCTATTGGTCCCTGCTATGGTAGGATTAGGGAAAGCCGCGGCCTTGGAAACGGATAAACGTATAAAACGCACGATCCAAAAAGCCAATCAACGCTATCGTCGCCGTCGTCGGTAAACGATGCAACGTCTTCGACGTCAATTACCGTTTTTACGGTCCATGTTACAAGAAGCCAATGGTTCCAAACGTCAAGAGTTGTTACAACATGCCAATGCCGATCAAATCAATGCTGTGAGTGAATTGGTGTTGAACTTTTTAAAAAACAAGATTCCCGTCACCCCACCCATGCTGGCTAAACTTCAACCCTATAAAAGGGTGCTACGCGATTTGGGACGTCGTCGACATTCCGTCAAAAAACGTCGGGCGTGGTTGGTTCAACAAAAAGGACGCGGTTTGTTTCAAGGACTTCACGAGGTGTTATGTCAATGTGCTCAACCGACCCGTTAACCCTGGCCACATGGATCACCCTGTTACAAGAGGCCAATCGGGCCACCGACCGGTGGAAAGACGAGTGTCATTATTGGAAGCATAAATATCACCTGTTGTATCGAGAGTACAGGCACATCTTAAAGACCCGTCTTTGTGAGAGCTGTCGACAAATAGAAGACGGGGAACTTTGCTCCGAGTGTAGTCAACCCCCATGGATGCAGTCTACATGATTCCCCACAAGGACTTGGAACAACTCGTTCAATATTACAAAGGAGAACTCACCGAAAATGCCTTGTTGAACAAAGCCGCGACGCTGGCCGCTAAAAAACATGTGTTGTTGGCCAATCCCGAATTACCCCCGGCCCTGGTCAATGCTCAAACCAAACCGTTAAGTCAAGAATTAATCAAGTTAACCAAACGCATTCGTCAATTTCCCGGAGGCGTGGGAGTGGGTGCCCCAGGGGCCCCGCCAGGCGAAGAAGAAGAAGAAGTCGGGGATTTGGTGACGGGACCCGTGGAACAATGGTTGAAGCGCATGATAAAAGGAGGTCCGTCGGCTCCCAAACCCACCATTACCCCTGCTACCAGGGAAGGCGCGAGAGAACCGAGACCTTCTACCAGTCGAGGAGAAGAGAGACCTTCTACCAGTCGAGGGGATATCGGGTCGCGTTTACAAGCCATTCGAGAACGGCGCAAGACCTTGGAAAAAAAGTTAGCTGAGAGTCCTTGGGCCAAAGGCAAAGGCAAAGGCAAAGGCAAAGGCAAAGGCAAAGGCGTCTCCCGTGAAGTACAAGCATTGAAACCCTTACCCGGTTGGGAAGATTGGGCCAAAGGCAAACCACCCCGACGGAGACGTTTGCAGTACGACAGTGAGTAAACCATGCCCACCCACAGGAGGAGAAGGGGTATCAAACGGAAACGCACCCAACGAGGAGGGGCCGTGGATGTCCAAAAATGGATTGCGAAAACGGGGAAGGAATTTCATTGGCCTGGCTATCAATACATGGGCCCTGGCACGCATTTGGCCAAACGTCTGAAACGGGGGGATCCCGGCAAAAATCGCTTGGACCGGATTGCGAAACAACACGACATTGATTACAGCCGTGCGAAGAATTTGCAAGATAAATGGAAAGCCGATACGAAGATGATCCAAGCCATTGATAAATTACCGGGCAAGAAAACCAAGACCGAACGGGTGGTCAAGAAAATCATGCAAGCCAAGAAACGTTTAAAATTGTAAACATTTTAATGACAGTTACATGTTGTGTCAATTAGAAAATGTCTGATTGGTTCGTTGTACTGTCTCAAACAGGATTCTCAAACAGGATTCTGGAGAACCCCTTGTAACCAAGTTCATTGTGGAATACACCCCTATATACCATTGTTGTGTCAATAAAAATTTTGTTATTCTGCAGTTCAGTAGTCTTCTGTAGTTCCAAATTACGGAAACGAAAATGTTTTATGTTACTAAATCATACATTAAATCCACCCCCTCGTCGGGTGACATGTCATGAACGAAGTCTTCGGGGGGTACCAATGCCTCCAGATCAAAGGAACAAGAGTCCTCCACATCCCTCAGTAACTCGGTCCAATCGTCAGGCGATATGTTCTGCAACAAAGACGAAAAGTCCTCCAAGTCAGAGGGGTCCAAGTCAGGGGGGCCCAAGTCAGAGGGGTCCACGGCTTGCACACCCCCCAAATCCATATCCGTGAGAGTATCATCCTCAAGAAATGATTCAGAAAAAGAAATGTTCTCAAAGGTTTTCGGTATGGATTTTATAAAGTCCTCCAAGGGAATGGTCAGTTTTAAGGGTCCTAATGCTTTGATTTTCTCTTCCGTTTTCTGTCTCTCTATAGAAGGTAAGGAGGCACAAAAGTCATTCAAATACATTTCCAGAGAAGGTTGCGTTCTATAATCAGTCAATACCACCCGCAGTGGTTTGGTTTTTAGAGACACGTGCTTCCTTTTGTGGTAGTACCTTCTTGCTTTCTCCTGCAGCTTCTCGCGGTTATCCTGGTAGTACTCTCTTGATTGCGCCACCAGCTTCTCTCGGTTCGCAGCACGATAGGCCAATCGAAACTCTACTATTCGAACACGATTGTTTTTACGATACTCACGCCGTCGGAGTCTGATACGTTCCTTGTTTTTCTCCCTATACCGTCGCTCGGATTCGAGACAACGTGCTCGGTTGTTTCGGGCCCATTGTTTTTTGGCGACACGCCGTTCCTCCTGATGCGTCTCCTCATAACGCCTTTTGGACTCCCGCACTCGATCCGGATATTGTTCTACGTATCGTTTTTTGGCAGCACGCACTTTCTCAGGGTACTTGTGTCGGTAGTCGGCTTTTTTGTGAATATTCCTCGCTCGGGCTTTCTCTGGGTAGCGGGCCTTGAACCTAGCTTTTTTCAGAGCGTTCCGTCTCCGTCGTTGTTCGTCTTTTGTCAGTAACTCTGTCGTTTCGTCGTCAGGGTCATAGTCTATGTCGTTCAAGTCCTCGTCTGGATCAGAGTCGTTAAGGTCGTTGTCGTCAGGGACATAGTCCTCGTCCTTCTTGTCGTCAACGTCGTCGTCTGGGTCAGAGTCGTCGTTGTTTGGTCGGTACGTCGTGCGTCGTCGTCGTCGTCGGTTGCTGCGGCGGAGGCCCTCGCTTTCGTTGGACATTGGGCGAGGGTGGTGGTGCTGGGGGAGGTGTGACTGGACGCTTAAACTGGTACCGCCAATAGTTACAGCAATAATCCAGCCCCTCGATGTACCAGTCACAGGTCATTTGAGGGTAACAATATTCCTGTAAACCAGCGGCCTCTTCTGCTCGGCGTTGCTGCGCCTCAACTTTCTCCGGTTCCAGTTTGTTTTTCAAATATTCCGAAAACTCAGCCAAGGTGTCCTCCTCGAACTGCAACTCCCTCTTCACTTTCCCCAAGATCTCCTCTACTTCCAAATCTAATTCAAACGTTTCAAAGGTTTCCAATAGCTTCTCATGACCAGCGTCCATTTTGAGATGACTCACCTCGAGGGTCGATCTGTTTTATAGTCTCTTATTCGTTCCCGTCATGCCCCATGGACCCTAATTAGAGAGGGGGGAGGGGGGTCCCCCCACCTCGTCCCACCCCTCCCTAGGGCACCCCCTCTCAGGGGGGCACCCTGTTTAGTGATTGGCTCCTTCCCCTCCCACGTGACCTTTTGGTTCTCTATAAAAACAGAGCCCCGATCTCCAGTCAGTTCATCTGATCATGTCCTCTCGCCAAGATGAAGAGGAAGCGGGACCCAGTGGCCTCCAGATGTCAGAGCCAGAAGAGACCCCTTCCTGTGTGGGACCTATGATTTGCCTCGAAGACATGCCGGACAGTGATGAGATTTGTGAAGAGGCCTTGGATCGCTTCGAACGCCAACGTGCGTTTCAAACCCATCTTCTTCAACAAACTGGGGGAGGTTTGGATGCCAATGCGGAGGGTGTCTTGGAGTTTAAACTCGACCCCTATGTCGATCGTTTGAGCAACCGTCTGGGAGTGCGTGAACGTCATTTCAAGACCCAGTTACGTCAAAGGGGGAATTTCATTCCCAATCAGAGCATGACTCGAGCTCTAGAAGAGGGGTTACGTCGCGCGGTGAATCAAGTGTTGACCACCACCACACCACCCCTCCACGATCAAGATCGTCTGTACTTTACCATCGCCTCCAACAGACTCCATAATAATTTTCAGGGCTGGGGATTACGTGCAGGAGAATGGCGCCAAGGCGGCGACCGTGTCGAGGCTTTATTCCAACGTTTAGCCCAAGCCCTCAACAGCAACGAACAATTTGAAATGGACGACTCCTTTCAAGTCTCCATTACTCAAGTCCATCATGCCCCTCAAGGCACCGGTAAACCACGCCGGACCAAACCCGGACATCAACCTCTACGAAATTTAATACCCAAGAAACGTTCCATCATCCAGATCCAAAACAAGGATGACCTCTGTTGTGCCAGAGCCCTCGTCACCGCCAAAGCCAAAGTGGACCAACACCCGAAATACAACAGCATCCGCCAAGGAACTAAACTGCAAAAAGAAATGGCTCTCTTGCTCCATCACGAGGCCAACGTACCCTTCGGCCCTTGTGGCTACGATGCCTTGACCCAATTCAGTACCGCTCCTTCCCTGACCGGTTACCAGATCCTGTTGGTGGATGCCGACCGTTCTTTTCACATCACCACCTTTGGTCCCCTTCAAGACAAACAATTGATCCTGTTGCACGAGAAAGGCCATTATGACGTCATAACCAAGTTGCCAGCCTTTTTCGGAACCAGTTACGTCTGTGCCCATTGTTGGAAACCCTATAACGAGGAGGGAAAGCATCGATGCAACAACAAACGTCATTGCAGGGCCTGTTGCCAAAAAGAGTGTCCTGATTTCTTGGAGGCGTACCCTCGAGGCCAGAAAGCCACGCAACGTTGTCAACAATGTCATCGGGACTTTTTTGGAGACACCTGTTTCCAAATGCATCTCGTCAAGGATAAGACCGGCAAACCCGTGACCAACCTAGACTCCTCCGTCTGCTTTCGGCGCCGTCGCTGTGCGAAATGCCTCATCCTAATTCCTGCTAGCCACAGGGACAACCATCAATGTGGCTACATTGACTGCCCCTGCTGTCATGAGTACGTGAACGGTGCAACTCATCGTTGTTTCATTCAAATAGCCACTCAAGACAAGAAAAGAAAGAGGAAACGGCAACGAGGGCCTCGCCCTAAACGTAGGGTGGATGCCACACCCGAGGAGGAGGAGGAGGAGGAGGAGGACAGCATACCACCCCTTCATGTCTTCTTTGATATTGAAGCCATGCAACCCCAAGAACAACACATCGCAAACCTCGTGGTGGCCGAAACCGAAGACGACGACCAACCCATGTGTTTCCCTGGCAACCATTGCGTCCGAGATTTCCTGGAATGGCTGGATACCTTGACACTCCATGATACCCGCCAAGTTAATGTCCTGGCTCATAATTTCCAAGGCTATGACGGCTACTTTGTCATTCATCAATACTATGGGGACAACCGGATCGTCGAGCAGCTCCGGAACGGGTGTAAACTCTTGCAAGTCCAACATGATCGTATCCGCTTCATCGACTCATTGAGTTTCTTCCAGATGCCTCTGTCCGCCTTTCCCAAAACCTTTGGATTGACAGAACTCTGTAAAGGGTACTTCCCCCACAAGTTTAATCATCCAGACCATCAAAACTACGTAGGACCCATCCCGGCCCTCGATTACTTCATGCCGGAAACCATGTCCCCCGAAGGTAAACAAGCCTTGGAAACCTGGCATCAAGAGCAACGCGACAAGGTCTTTGACTTCAAGAAAGAACTGGTTAAGTACTGCAAATCCGATGTACGTCTCTTGAAAGAAGGATGCTTGACATTCAAACGATTGTTTGAAACGCTGACGGGCTTCAACCCCTTCGACCACATCACCATTGCCTCGGCCTGTAACCGCGATCTACGCATGAATCGCATGATCCCCAACAGTATTGCCAGTGAACCCGTCCGAGGATGGCGCAATCACATCAACTACTCCAAGGTGGCCCTGGAATGGTTAACCTGGTGTGCCCAACAACAGCAGAGCCTTCAACATGCCCGTAATGCCGGCGAGTATTGCATCCCTGGCACTAACTTCCATGTCGACGGTTTCGATGCCAGTACCAACACCATCTACGAATTTCACGGGTGTTTCTGGCATGGGTGTCCTCGCTGTTTCCCCATTCGTCACGAAAGCCATCTACGTCACTATGATCGAACCATGCAAGATGTCTACGAGGCCACCCAGCAAAGAATCCAACAATTTAGAGAGCTCGGATACCACGTCGTGGAAATGTGGGAATGTGCTTGGTCCCGTCTCAAAGACACCTCCTTGGACATCCGTACGTACCTGGGGACCCTTGAATTGACAGAACCTTTGAATCCCCGCGACGCTTTCTGCGGGGGTCGTACCAATGCCATCAAACTGTACCATCACGTGACACCCAGTCAACAAATACATTACATTGATGTGACCTCCTTGTACCCCTGGGTGAACAAGACCTGTGTGTACCCCAAAGGCCATCCTCGTGTCATCTTCAATCCGGGACACACCGACATCAGTTTCTACTTTGGCCTCGTCCAATGCAAAGTCCTGCCGCCACGTCATCTCTACCATCCTGTCCTGCCTTACCGTCATGAGTCCAAACTCCTTTTTCCTCTCTGTGCTGCCTGTGTGGAACAAGAGATGGTCAAACGGCCCTTAGACAGATGTGCAGAATGTGTGCACACCGACGAACAGCGAACCCTGACGGGAACATGGTGTACCCCCGAATTATCTAAAGCGGTGGACTTGGGGTACGACATCCAGTACATCTATGAGGTCTGGCATTTTGACGAGACGTGTGAAGGCCTCTTTAAGGACTACGTCAACACCTGGTTGAAAATTAAGCAAGAAGCCAGTGGGTGGCCTAAGGACAACATGTCCGAGGAAGCCAAACAGGACTACATCCAGAAGTTCTTCGAGAAGGAGGGTATTCAGTTGGAATACGACAAGATCCAAAAGAATCCCGGCCTACGAACATTAGCCAAGCTCATGCTCAATTCCATGTGGGGCAAGTTTGGACAACGTCTCAACAAGACCCAAGTCCAAACGTTTGAGGACCCTCAAGCCTTCCACCGTTTTCTAGATACCGATAGCTTGGACGTGCGTCACCTCTCCGTCATCAATGACAACTTAGTGGAGGTGCATTACCAGTACCAAGACGAAGACATCCCTGTCTCACCTAACCTCAACATCTTCGTGGCCTGTTTCACTACCTGTTGGGCCCGGCTCCGACTGTATGCAGCCCTGGAACAGCTGGGAGAACGTGTCCTCTACTACGACACCGACTCCGTCATCTATTGGACAGAGGAGACTCAAGCAACCCCGGTCTTGGGCGATTACCTCGGCGACTTTACGAGTGAATTGGACAACGACGACTACATTGTGGAATTCGTGTCGGGCGGTCCCAAGAACTATGGCTACCAAACCAAGCTTGGTCACGTTGAATGCAAAGTGCGAGGGTTCCGTCTCAACAGCGAAGGCAAGAGCCAGTTGAACTACAACGTCATGCGACAGAACGTCCTCGACGAAATCCAGAAACCCCTCCTGAAACCCAGACAAACCCAAATCATCAAAACACACCAGATCGTCCGGGATCCCAAGCACTACCTACTGTACACCTTCCCCGAGTACAAGCAGTATCAGTTGGTCTACGACAAGAGAGTGGTAGATCCTGTCACCTTCCAAACCTTCCCCTACGGGTACCAGTGAGACTCTTTTCCTAAGAGTAGGCCAAGTCCGTCATGTAGTAATCACGTGTGGGGAGGATGCCCACGCCAGTGAGACTCTTTCCTAAGAGTATACCAAGTCATTGCCCCATTGGAAAGCTTTCTTCATGTTTTGACTTACGTTTTTCGTCGTGGTGAGAGCCCATCAAGTCACCTTCACGTTCATTTGCCACATAGCCTGTGCTATCGCGTCATCATCATTATCATCTGTGTCCCTTTGAATCCTTACCTGATTGCTCCCTTGGGAGCCATTGAATCTGACATGTCTAGTCCAAGCAAGGCCATGATGTCACGTCTGGCGAGGCCACATGGAACTCTCAACTCATCTTATCAATTGCAACACTCAACCCATATCAAAAGGAACACTCATATTATCAAAAGGAACTCATTAAAAGGAACACTCATATTATTAAAAGGAACACTCATATTATCAAAAGGAACTCATTAAAAGGAACACTCATATTATTAAAAGGAACTCAAAGGAACACTCATATTATCAAAAGGAACTCAAAGGAACACTCATATTATCAAAAGGAACACTCATCTGTGGTTTGGAGGACACTTTATTGAAAGGAAATCTTTTCACAGCACCTTATGTGAGCAACATGGATTTCCACTATTTCATCGAAAAGCATATCAGCAACTCCATTTGTTAAAGACGCCATGCTTCTGCTTCCCCTTGTGACATGGAACTACTCATATTATCAAAAGGAACTCAAAGGAACACTCATATTATCAAAAGGAACTCATTAATAGGAACACTCTTAAAACGTCTTCCAGTGCCGCGATTGAGCCCGCGATCCTATTTTCACTAAGTTCTGCGTCACGGCGCAATGCTTCTGCTTCTCCTTCTGACATGGGAACTCTTATCATCATGGATGGATTATTACATTAAAAATATTATCTTTCCAACCATGCCTTTTGCTTGATGTGCCATATCAAATCCATATCTGGGCCAGGTCACCCCTCTTCCCAAAATTGGACTTTGGACTTTGAGCCCGCGTTTTCTCCGCGGTTTTGCTTCCTCCTGAGCCCACGATCCCTTTTTCCAACTGCTCAGCGGTTTCCCATTCAAAAACACGTCACTTCCGGTTTGGGGGTCACTTCCGGTCATGTGATTTCCGGTCACTTCCGGTTCCGGTCATGTGATTTCCGGTTCCGGTTATGACGTCATCCTTACATCAAAACGAGGCTCATCTTGCCTAGTGGGCCTCCATTACTACTATTATAAATTGGATTAGAACCTAAAGCCCAGTAATAGTAATATATAGATTTAGCCAAGCCTAAAAGCGGAGCTCCCAAGGAATAAGCTGTTGTTCGTTTCTCAAAAATAGTCCTGAAACCTTTCAGTCCCAAATATATTTCGGGCTTTTTTTGGCTCATTCTCTTTCAAAAAGTGTTTCTCAAAAAGCCCGAAAGTGTTTCGAGTTGTTCTCCAATATTTTGAGGATCTGTTCCGTGAATCCGAGCTCAAAAGTTATTCTAGAGCACAGCTTTTTTTTCGGACATCAAACTGAACACATATTTTACTCACGAGCCGTCTTGCTTGGTTTTTGTACATGTTTCCATATCCTGTCATTTAACTGTCAAGGCTTTTCAGATCACCTCGGATTGTTGGCTGTTCGCTTGAATGAACTTGAAAAGTCGCTCGTTTACAACAGCAAAATATAACTTACTCTGAAGCAAATGGGTGATGTTTTTGGGTTTTCATCGTGTTCAGATGTTAACGAATAACACGAATTACCACTACACCACATTTATAGCGCGCAAATTCAACATAGGTTTTCAAATGCGCGTTACAAATATAAATTAAAAGATTAGATAAAAAAATAGATTAAAAAATAAAATAAAATATAGATTAAAAATTAAAATATATATATATCTGTACACTAATAAAAAGCTTGTTTAAAAAGATATGTCTTCAGAGCTCGCTTAAAATGATCAATGAAAGAGATTCTCCTTAGTTCTGACGGTAGCTGGTTCCATAATTTAGGCGCAGCCGCCGCAAAAGCCCTGTCACCAAGGGTAGATAGAGTCTTTACAACAGGTGGTGACAAAAGCGGTTCATCGTTTGATCTCAGGCTATAGTTCGATTTTGACTTGATAGATATAAGATCAGAAATGTATTTAGAGGCAAATCCATGGATCGCTTTAAAAGTAATTAAAATAACCTTAAAATCAATACGAGAGTTAAGAGGTAACCAGTGTAGTTCAAATAGGAATGGCGATGTGTGGCAGAACGTAGGTGCTCGAAAAACCAGTCTAGCTGCAGCATTCTGCACTCGCTGAAGCTTACACAAATAAGGGTTAGCATAAAGCAAACCATTACAGTAATCTACGCGGCTGGTCACAAGCGCGTGAACAAGGGCTTCTGTCGATTGCCGATTTAGATATTTCCTGATTCTAGCAATATTGTAAAGATGGTAAAATGCTGCTTTGCAAATCTTGTTCACATGTGTAGCCATTGTGAAATTACAGTCAAACCACGAACCAAGGTTCCGAACGAGCCTGGAGTTTGAAACCTCTGAAATGCCAACCGACAGTGTCAATACAGACTTTCGCCAATTGCTGCTTTGTACCGATTAGCACGAACTCGGTCTTATCATCATTTAACATAAGCTTATCTTTGATCATCCATCGTCTCAAGTCTTCAACACAGGCCTCCATGGAACGTACCGCAGCAAGCTGAGTAGCATTGTTATCGGGTTTGAACGCCAGGTAGAGTTGAGTATCATCAGCATAGCAATGTACCTGCGGTAAGTGATGACTAAAATGTCAAACAGTTGACTGGTATAGATAGAAAACAAGAGTGGACCAAGGCAAGAGCCTTGAGGAACACTAAAGCTCAAGTCGAACCTATTTGAACATGTATCATCAATGACCAAATATTGGAATCGATTAGATAGATATGATCTGAGCCACGCTAATTCTGTCCCTGTGAATCCAAATCTGGACTGGAGACGCCGAAGCAGCAGAGTATGGTCAATCGTGTCAAACGCAGGGCTCAGGTCTAACAGCACTAACAGAGTCACTTCCTGGTTATTCATGTTCATAAGAATGTCATTACGAATCTTAATGAGAGCGGTCTCAGTGCTATGCGCTTCGCGATACCCAGACTGAAACACTGGCATGAGGTCATGAGTTGTCATATGATGCACCATTTGGTGGGAGACAGCTTTCTCTGTTAACCTTGATAGACGGGACGAAAGTTCTTAAATTCCAAATCAGCGTTGGGTTTCTTCAGGATAGGTTTAACCAATGCCTCCTTCCATTTTTCCGGAAAATAGCCATCCTTGAGAGATAAATTAATCATCGTAGTTACAACCGGAAGAAGTACATCCACACAGTCTTTCACGATCGTTGTAGGTACAGGATCACTAGCACATGACTTATTTGGAGAGTTGACTATAAGTTTCCTTACATAGTCAGGTGTCACAGGCTCGAAAGTTGTGAAAAGGGGTCCCGCGACACTAGGCTCGTCGTCACCCCGAAGACTAGCAGCTGAATCATAGCTATCCAGTTATCTTCTTAATAAAGAACCTGCTGAAGTCGTTAGCGAGAGTAAAGGAGTCAGAATGAGGAGGGTAGACAGCGTTTCCAGAACGCCCCAACAACATATTTGTTTAGTGGCCTCGAAGTAAAAATTTTGGGCGCTCTGAGGAACACACAGAACTGTTTTTGGAAGGCTTTAGAGCGACAACTGTTTCGCTTAATAGATTACTACTATTGAAAACCTCTAGGACAGGAAAATCGGCAATTGCCCAAAGAAATGGACCCGACAGTCAAACAGTTGAAAATAATTATTCGCCAACATCTCACTGTGCAAACCCACTGAGATGCTGTTGTCTTACGACTATGCTTTAAGCTACTGTTAGGTAATAATGGACAGAGAAATCATCAGTTTGAAAAAGTTTATTCGAAAACCCATAAGTTTTTACTGAAATGAAATTCGCGTTACACTAACGGCGTCATGGGTCCGTTCACGCAAGTGAAATCGGCTGAGGCAAAATATCCCGAAGACTGCACCTGTCTCAAATCTGAGCGGGTTTCTAATTATTTTTTAAAGTCAACGTCAACATAAAATGAAAAGTAAATGACACATTTCTAATGACATAAATAAAGTTCCCATTTTAAAACGTAATTTCTTTAACCGTAGTGCTCAAAATTATTTACCTTAAGCCCTATAAAAACTCCACTTACTCGGTTGTGTTTCAGAATAGGACAAGCTCTTTGCCGTGAAGAAAACAAAGATGAAGTCCTCGAAGGCAATTTTCGTAACTTGAACTTTCGCCTTCCACCAAAAAGACAACTGAGTATTCTCTTGAACTTTTTCTTTCAATTTATAAATAATGGATATTTATTTGTGAAGTTTTAAACTTTAATTATGTCCAACTGAATCGTTTTGCTAAACAAGCTAAGCTTTTTCTAAGAAAACCCTCTTTTTTTCAAAAGGGACGGTGGACATGCGATTTCCCGCCAAGAAAAACTCCGGTTGCCCAAAAGCACCGCGCGATTTCCTGCTTAGAAAAGATGGCATTCTCCACCCATGTCGGGTTGCCTTTGGACTACCCAGCCACTCTCCAAGAGTCTGTACGGACGGACGTACGTAAATACGGGCGTACGCTAACGTTACAACCAAAATTTCTCACATCGATGGGTTGCCAGATTTTCTCATCCATGGCGCTCCGCGGTGCGCTTCGCGCGCGGATGCTCCCCTAAAATGAATGGAGAAGGACTCCAGAGTTCAGAATGCGGCAGAAACACTTATTCATCTGATTTTCAACAACAGAATTATTGCAATATCTTGCCATTCGGAGTTCCCACCTGCCAGCTGATTATTATTATTATTATTATTATTATTATTATTATTAAAACTTGAATTATTTGAGTCGCAGTAGCGTGACATAAAAACGTGTTACGAAATGCTCGTCATGGTACATACATATTTTTAAGACTATTTTGGGCAAAGCTCTTAGTTGTTATGGAAGGTATCTTGACGCCCGATAAATCCCTGGAAAACAATTAATCAATAAGTGAATGAATAGATCTTACAAAGTTGCACTTGTAGAACACGTGTGCAGGATTAATTTCTGGTTCAATAGGGGGTAGATTTACCTCATAACAGGAATTTTACACGGCATCTTTTTGTTTTTTCCACGACGTTTTTCAAACCAAGAAAATGTGATGTGAAAATAGAGACACTTATGACACATCAGGAAGAAAGTTCAACAAGTTCTTCAAATATTAGCTATGAACACAGTCGCTCCAACAGTTTTATAAACGGTTACAGTTTAAAGTAAAATTGATATTCACCTCTTAGCTGGCGGTTAAAATTTATGAAATGAGTGGAATTATCTTTGCAATTTAAGCAGTTGTTTTTTTCTATTAACTTGAGAATTAGAAAATGGATGGCGTAATGAATATATAAAAGACAGCAATAAAATGTATTTTAAAAACATTTTAAAGACAAATCGCTCCACACTTTCCTCTCCGCTGACTGTGGACGGTAAAATATCTCCTCTAGTCTCCTCACTCATAGGTTGGCGAATAAAGTTTAAACCACATGGCAGTGGGTGATTTACCCCACTGAGATCCTAAATTATCGGCCTTGATTTGAATGTATTGCATTTTGAAGTTCAATTTGTCCATTTGTGAGGTTGACACTCGGTCTGCCATTTTTCTACCGTGACACAAGAAAATGTCTGACAGTTGCATTATTTTTCAGAGTCGAAGCACGCTCGTCCGGGTGAGTGTAGTCATCAGAAGGACTTTTTGTGATGAAATTGAATTATGAATCGTCAGTGGGTATTGACTTTCTGGGTATTGACTTGATTGGTCGACAACGTCACGATGTTATTGGCGTGGTGTTTTTGGCTGTGAAGAGTGTAAATCGTGACTGGTGCTTTTCGGTCCGCCTTCAGTATGTCTATTCAGTGCCGTAGCTACTGGTATGAGGCATGACGAGGCGCTTGCCTAGTCTAGGTTTTATGCAAAAATGAAAAATGAAAACTGTAATTTGGAAAAATAATCCCCACAAAGCATTTACCACTGGGTGATGAAAGATTAACCCAAGTAGGGTGTGAGAAAAACGTTTAGAAAGACTCGAGTGCTTTGCATTGTGTCTGTCAGTGGGACACCAATTCCGTGCTACATCTGCCTGGATCTTGGCATATGAAAGAAAAAACGTGTAGATAATCAGCGTCTCACGTTTTCTTGAGCTACTTTGCCACATTTTTGACATACTTTGACAAGCTATTTAATGGTTATAATATCTGTCTTGGAAGAATGAAGTTGCACGATCTGCAAAATCATCAATTCAAAATTTAAAATAAAAGATTGCAAAGCCCGTACTGGTCAAGATTTTAACTTTTGTGATGGAGAGCGCCATTTTTTCTAGAACATCTTTGCTATTTATTAGTGAGATAATGTTGTCTAACAGGCCACGCCGGGGTTCTACAGAGGGATACCTTTGGCTGCTTGGTAGGGTTACCCTAGCAGGCGGGATAACCGTTTTCCTCATAATCGCGGCAGGGAAGTATTTTTTAGAATAGCAGTGGCCGAATTCAGTTCGGCCACCAGAACAAAATTTAGAATAAATAAAAGAAAGGTTCAGCTTTAATCTGGACTTGGTATTTTTACAGGAAATTTTTATAGCAGACTACGTCGAAGTTTGCCAACATTTCTATCTCGTTAAAGTGGTCATGATAGATGTGTTGTGGAAAACCAGAAGACGAAAGACGAAACATTTCCAACGAAATTTTATCTTTAAAGAAACTTTAAAAAGTGAAAGTGCGACTACACGACTGCGTTGAAAATGCCCTAAAAGCCATTGGTCACGAACGCTTCCTCGGACAAAATAGTAAAGTAAAGAGAAATCGAACCTTTTAATGTTATCTAGGAAAGTAGGTCACCAGAGGTATTTTGGTAAAATAAGTGGAAATTCAAAATTTGGTCCTGTCGCTGGATTCTCGATATTTACAAAGGGCTGATTTTAATAAAACAGCTATTCCACTGGAGTTTATACATATTATAACTAACTCGCCGTTACGTGCCTTGTTGGTTATTCATCGTTTGCTGTCCAACACGCCCACGTATAGCAGTTGTTAAAGATTCGTTGCCCCGGGTGCACTGAGGAAAACCCCCAAAAAAGGTCCTTTCGATGCATCCCCCTCACAAGATAAGAGGCTCCATTTCTTAAGGGTATCTAGTTGCTAGTTTATACAATTGCGTCGTACATACAGAATGGATAACCGTAAAAGAGTGGAAAATATATCCTCTTCCAGCTTTTGAATATTGTTCCAGCCTAGGAACCTGTGAAAAGGAGAAGAAAAGTATTTTAGTAAAATAGAGAACAAAATAATAATCTCGTGTTAAGTAACCTCATGGAATTCCGTAGACTTCGATGGAAAATGTTCGATGAAATTCTGTCTTGTATTGGGACATGGAATTCCATGGACTTCGACGAAAACACTTTTATGGAATTCTATGGAGTTCCACAAGAACTCTACTCCATAGAAACTGTCTTGGTATTCCATGAAAAGGTATCCATGGAATGCCATCAAAAACTAGTCTTTATGGAATTTAGGACTACCAATGTAAAAATCTTTTTACAACCTTCAATGTTTACAGAGTATGGTAAGTATTTTATTATATATTAAATTTGTACTGTCAATAATAAAAAATGAAATAAACAAATTAGTACAAGGCTGTAAGTCTACGCTCTACACTTATACTTAACAAGAATATATTCGAGTGAAAAATTGAGAAAAGTCAAAAAAACTCATGCAAAACTGAATGACATTCTTGGTGAAAAAAATTTGAGTTATTATTTGACATTTTCAGTGCAGAAGTATTGCATTCTACCTAGTTCACGCCCAGCGTGAAAAAGGAGAATACATATGACCTCTTTTCACAAGTGAAGGGACATTTCTGTCTATACCGTGTTTATATGCTATAATAGTATTCCTAAAACAGTCTCTGGCTGCACTTTAATCTACACCGAAGAATTAGAAAGAGAAGAATATTTGCAGCAAATGTTGTTGCGTCAATGTTCAAAATGTATAAACTCCTCTTGTTTAAATACTACAGATTTTATTGGGAATTCTCATATTGCAGACTGCATATTGGTAACAATAATCACAGCCTTAAAATTTCAAATAACTGAAAACCCAAAAATGATACAGGCAGATCTGACATTCAACTTGATCCGTTTACTCCGCTAACCGTTCGTATTCCAAAGGTTACATCAGAGGCTATGCCATGACTCATAGCATTTATTATTCGATATTATTT
This sequence comes from Siderastrea radians, assembly GCA_964017195.1. Taxonomy (NCBI): domain Eukaryota; kingdom Metazoa; phylum Cnidaria; class Anthozoa; order Scleractinia; family Rhizangiidae; genus Siderastrea; species Siderastrea radians. The sequence goes on along the minus strand of OZ024889.1, from coordinate 31,281,786 downwards.
AATTATCTTTCGTCATTGAAATTGGGGCGTCTCATCCTCGTTAACACCATTCTTAATTTGAAGAATGCACAACTGATTGAAGTCTGAAAAAGGTTTTCCATTCTTGGCCTCCTAATAGGCAGTTTATCGAGAGTCTGGCTCTCTTGTTCCTCCAATATGGCGAGAATGCAAGAATGCTGCAAGTTCGTCTTTTTTAAAGAGTAAAATCACTGTCGGGCCGTTATTTTGTCGTTTTCCTTTGCGCATTTTTTTTTTCACTTAAGCCTTTTAAGCGCAAAATTTGCTCAACAGCATAGCCCAAAATTTACTTTCCAGATCGGGTGAGTATTTTGGTTCATTTTCGTTTTTTACTCCCCAAGAAGTAAGTTTACTTTCCAGTGCAAAAGGGATAGGATATTTTATACAGTTACTCCACAATAATCCCTCGGTATTGGACAACGATCTAAACAGGAATTTATTTTCATTTAAAGAAGCATTATCCAAAAGAATAACGTTTATGGAATTTGGAGTGCTAAACCCTGGTGGAAATCCTAGAAGGAACTTTTAAATGTCTTTGATGATCCTGGTTGACGATCTTGAGGAGGAACCTTGAGGATCCCCACCTATAATCCTCAAAGATCCCTAAGGGCTCTACAACCCTGCAACGATATTTGAGGATCCTGCAACAATCATCGAGAATCCTTGTGCAGGACCTTGTGCAGGATCCTAAAAGATTTTACAGTATCCTCAGTAGGATCTTATCAAATATGAGGATCCTAGATAGGATTCTGTGGGATCCTTATAAGATTTTCATCAGGGAAGGTAGCGTCCGTGATATCAAGAACTCTACACAGTCACAAGAGTCACCTTAGAGTGCTCAACGTAAGTACCACCCTGTTAATAACCGTCCCACAGACTGGTAGATCTTGTAGATGTTGATGCTTTTTCACATAAGTGACGTAATGGGCTACTGTCAGAGGCTAAAAGAACGGCACTACATGGTATCTGTTTGGTATCTGTCGTTTGTCTGTCCTTCGAGAACTGTCCTTCGCCGGGGGGGGTATTCTGTGAAATGTTGGGTGGGGGTGTGCCGGGACACTGAAACCCTTACTTTATCAGTGGCACATACCCATTCAGCTCATACTCTATGTTACTATGGGAGTACCACCCCCGGGCCAGAAACCATTTAATTAATGTACTTCGAATGCGCTCTTTTGTGTACTTGACGTCTTGTTGGATTTTATTCGAGTTGTAGTCCTTCCTTTATTTAGCCGTGGTATAAATTTCCAATGCAACAAACGCATTACAAATTATACACAAGACGGACTCGTTAATTTGAGATCCACTTACTTCGTAAATTCATTCACATGTTGGTTTGCTTGTGTTTTTCTTTAATTTCCAAGCGGAATTATTAGTTTTCGTAGAAGATTTTGGCTTTCAACCAGCTTGACGGAGTCAGTTCCAGTTTTAGCTTTCTAGTGGAATTACAATTGAAGATTAAAGAAAGATAAACATTGAGAATCCCGAGCTGCGAAGCAAACGGTTTCTGTATAGGGTTAATACAAGAAGACGTAAGCTGGATATAAATATTTCGGTAAGCAGAATTTTGAGCTACCAGGGTTCTAAAAATAGACGAACTGTGAGAACCTGTATCTTTCTGCGTGTTTGCATAAAGTATATCAAATTTCAACCCGCTTATGCAAATAAAACTGTGTTTACAAAACATCGCTTGTGACTTAAAACCGACGGAATAATCGACAAAAAGCCTTTCCAAACAAGTAAACAGTCCGCTGGACTGGAGAAAAAAGCATAGTTTTGAATAGAAAAACCAGAGCCACTCGCCGGGATCACTCCAGAACTAGAATTCTGCGAACTCGATCAAGCGATATAAACATGTACAGGCACTTTCACGCTGTTTGACATACGTATTAATGTCGGGTCACGCACGCTAACTTTATTTTAACTAAGGGGGCTTGAGTAGGGGCAAACGAAGTTCTAAGGCTCTAGGCTTTGTTTTTTTAAGTCCTGCTGCATTAAACACTATCTTACGAAATTTAGACAACAGGAAAATTGCGACAAGATGAAAAAAAACGTCATCGGTTTTGTGCGTGCCTATTTTGCTTCGCGCACAATTTGAATGTCACGCTATAATTAACTGTCACGTAGTCACACTGCTCGTTACCCGGTTGTATAGAGGGTGAGGTGTGGTTGGGGGAGTTAGGGCGGGACAGCGCTGCAGTGGTGTAAAACTTCTAGGTTGCCCTCATAAGTTTCAACACATTGCGGAACAATTCTGTAAGGAGAACTTTGAATTTTATTTTACCAATATGTTTTTCTCCGTTAATCAGTGTCCCAGGGAGGTGGGGTGGGGAGGGGGAGGGGGTCTTTGGAGTCCTGGAGCTCCGAAATCTTTGTCGTGGAGCACGGAGCCGGAAGCCTTTGTCTACGTGAAGTCCGGACAGAAATGCTAATTGTCGCCAAATAGAGCACCGAAGTGGAGCGATGGAGCTCCAGAGCTCCGAATTTTCCGCCTTGGAACCCTGGAGCCCTGTGTCTTTTAGGCCGGCGCTCTAGAGCCCTAAACCCTTTGGGACCCTGGTTTATCAACAATTAAGTTTGATATGATCCTATGACTACTTTCTCTTGTCAGTCTCTCTTCTCACGAACTTTTCACATAAAAATCTTGGTTTTTCATCAATCGTATCTCTTGTATGTTTCCTCGTTCTAGATGTATTCAAGTTAAAAGAAAATAAGTGACGACGTCATAAGTGATTGCAGTATGAAGATAAATCACAAAATCAAGAATATCTCTGGCCATGGCTACGGTCAAGCTTCCAGGCCTCTTTCTCGCAAGAATGACATTCGCCCTTTTTACGCTTTACAAACATCGTCTACTCCTTAATTGTTAGTGAGGAAACTAAGCACCGTGTGGGCATTACAGCGGAACCCCGCTCTACGGACACCCGCTTAATACGGACACCCGCATATAACGGACAGTTTCGTTTGTCCCGACGAAAAGCTCATGTATTTTCTCTAAAATTAACCCGCTTAATACGGACACCGGTTAATACGGACAACGGACACTTTTCTGTTTCCCGAGTCACAAACTCTCATATATCGTCAACCCCGCTTTCCGGACACTGGTTATCTGCGCACTGTCTATTTTCATTGTCACAAGCAGATTCTACTCTCCCAACGTGCACTGACATGCCGAGCTGAACGCTAACTGGGAGAAGGAGTTTTTCTCCAGTCTATCGGCATCCACCTCTCAGAATTCACAAGACGACGACAGTGATGAGGATACGGTTGAGGTCAACGCCGAGTCGAAGGAGCCTAAAGTCAAATCACTGAAAGAAGCTATGATAATGCTGGAGGACGTGACTGAATATCTTACCAGTGAACAAAGTAAAGTCACGGATTTTTCAAATGATTCCTTTGTCGTGTTCAAGAACAATACTTAAAAGTAATTTTAGTCTTAGACTATATGATAAATGATCGTGAGGTTTCTCTAGAATGAACTTGTTACAGTTACAGTTAAGAAAGTAAACAACGTGTTCTCGTAAAAATGTCTGCTTTAGTCTTTATATCGTTAAAACATGTGTCCGTGACGTTTTTTCTGAGAGCCAGCTTAATACGGACACCCGGATAATACGGACACTATGGCATGTCCCCTTGGTGTCCGTATTAACCGGGTTCCACTGTATGTGTGTTAAGGACAGTTCCTTCTTTTACTCGTTATAGAGTCACAAATGGTAATATATACCTCAAAGCTGAACGAGACTGGAGCGAAGACTGTTGCCATGGCAACAACGCTATATATCTTACCTTGCTTCTTTTTTTGAGGCACAATATTGCTGCCAAGTTTCATTTTGCCTGGCTTATTTTTCCAGAGACATTCTCTTTTTTGGTGATTTGTCTCAATGCTGTAACCACATATGACGTCATCAATTTCTAATTTGCATAATTCAAAAACTTGAATAACTCTGGAATGAGTGAATATATTGCGAAACTGAAACACAACTTTCTTCATCTTGAAAGGCATTTCAAATAAGCTTAACTTAGTTTTTACTTCATAGACAAGTTTAATATAGATAAGTTTTTCTTCATGGATATGTTTTAGCCTATTATCTAGTCTACGTTTTCAAGAGGCATAGCCGAGATAAGTTATCAATTTTGTCTGGAAGACCGATTTGAATGACATTAGGATCTCGTTACGATTCAGTCATTTGATTTTATGTTAACGTATATACGAACTGATATATTTAAAGAGAATCTGCAACTGCTCGGAAAAAACACATTGTTAGCCCAGACCATCGAAGACCAGCTAAACGCAGCTGTAATAGCCCATTCATAATTTTTCATGAGAAATTAAAACTGTACCCTTTCTAACAGGGTGAGTAAAGCTTCTTAGGTTGAACGCTCTAAGGTGACTCTTTGGACTGTGTAGACTTCTTGATTTGATGGGCACTCCAAATTCCATAAAATTTAGTCTTCTGTGGATAATATTCGATTACCGCTCTCAACATTAGCGACATCAAAGTAGAATACTAAAATGCCTTCTCCTATCTCCTCTTAATACCGAGCTTATAGTACAAATTATTTCATTCGCGTTTCCTGTTTTCTCTTGTTATAACAATCCTTTCTTTATGGGTCTCTTGAATAACAATAGCCAATGGACAAAAGCCGCAAAAGGTAGATTGAATGTTCCAACGGAGAATTTGCAGACACTCAGTAAAAACAAACATTGCACCGTATGAGATTTCTGGTTATGTAATCAAAACCGCAAATAGACTGTTCTTATCGACCGCGTATGCTTCACAATCAATACAGGTGTAATCACGATATGACAAAAATATCCTAAGAGCACATCGCTGTTCGCTGTGATCTAACGTTATTTCTCTTAATCTGTGTTTACACTTGAGCATTTACCGAGGTAAACATTTACCTGGGTCAAGGTATCAAACCTTAGTAAATTCGCACAGTGTTTATACCGGCTCAAATAACCCAAGTTAACCTGTCAACATTGCCGCGGCGTAACCACAGGGAACCCAAACGCTACATTAGCTATATAATCATAATCATTTAATTAAAATATTGTTATTTACCTGTATTCCTGTGCCTTTATGAGTCGCTTTGGGAGGGATTTGAATCAGCGCGGAGACGATTTTTAAAATACCTGGCCGGTTTCAAATGTTATTTTGTCTTGCGCGTCGTAAACTGGACGCGACAATTACGTCTCAAGTTTCCATATCATTAACTATTAACTCTCCTCGGGAGAGAAAAGAAGAGAGAGAAGAGACAAGGTATGAAACTAAAATGACAGCACTTTTATTTTGAGGCGCAATTCTCTTGTTACTGAACAAAATCGGCTTGTATTTCCCGGCTTAATTGAGGTTCAATAATACAATGAAGATTGATTTGTTTGTTTGGACGCCCGTTTTTATGCTTATTTTGCGTTGTTTTTTAGATGCAGCTTTTCGTCAGATCTGTGACTACACTTGACTTGACCGGAAGTGATTTCTTTATGGTGAACATGGGCCTTATCAAAATGTTTCTATTGTTCTCGTGACAGATTCTTTTGTTTCTTTGACAGCAGGTTGAGTCGGAAATAGAAATCAGAACACATCACGCTGAATATCTGGTCTTTGCGCGAGACAAATGTACCGCTGTTTACCGCTCGTGTATGTTGGTTTTGATCTACATTTAGAAAAACAGTATTTGCGAAGGCCTTCTTACCCTGCTCCTGTATGTTCGTTTCGATCTACGCGAAGAAATATAGTATTTGTGAAGGGCTACTTGAAAGAGAAAAACGAAACAGCAAAAACGTAACGGCCCATTCTTATTTATTTTCTGGAAAGCAACCGAAGAAAACACGCGAAAAAAAAAATATAATTCCACTCACCAGTAAACAACACTGAAATTGCCAATGCCTGGTGAAGGATATTTAAATCGCGTGTGGCTAAAATTGCAGTGAAAGGCTGCCGGCCGTCGGCTCGTGTTTCCTCGCGCATTCCACGCGTGAGATTGGTCACCACAACTGTAGTCACAGACTTTAGAAAGCCCTTTAGAGTTTCACCACTTGTCTCTCTTCTCTTCTCTTGGCCGTTAATTGAAACCCGAGATTGTATCCCCACGAGAGTTGATAGTTAATAATAATGGAACTTGAGATGTAATTGTCGCGTCCTATGACGCACCCTATGAGAAGACAAGATAACATTTCAAACTGGCGAGGTAAACCGTCTCCGCTCTGATTCAAATCCCTTCCAAAATGACTCATAAAGACACAAGGAACACAGGTAAATAACAACATTTTTATTATGATATAGCTAAAGACAGCGTTTGGGTTCCCTGTGGCGTAACAACAAATTTGCCTGGCATTATCTGCATGTTTGCGTCATTCCATAACATTGTTGTAAGAACTGGGCAGGCTGATTGAACATAGGGTAGGGATTATCGTATCCGTAAAATCGCAGATACATGGAATGTTCATCCTCTCGATTCCTGGCGAGAAAAGACATCGAGCACAGTATTAACTCAAAGCTAGGGTTGCCGCAAGAAAGTGTAAACTATTACAACAACAACAATTTAAACAGTGCCATCTTTTATATTTACCTGACGGGCTGCCCGTCGCAAGGAGATTTATTAGGCAAATGTCCTCCGTTTTCTGCCATGAGCGACCGATCAAAGCAGAGGCTTGCGGTGATAGCGTGATCTGGCCACCGTGAGAGGTGAATATTATGCCGCCGTAAGCGGATATATCTGTCATCTTGACCTTGGTTACCATCGTAAACCATGCCTGATCACAGCGTAATTAATACTTTTACCTTGGTCAAATTTCTATTGTCTTGAGTGGCATTGACCAAGGTATCAGTTGGTGTTTACACCTGCAAAATGTTTACCTAGGTATGTCAATTCTAATACCTCGGTAAAATGCTCTAGTCTAAACACAGCATTAAAATGTTTATTGCAATATATTGAATACTACTGAGTGTGAAATCATTGATAAGCGACACGAGTTATCCCCCTAACCAGCGGGAAACCCATTACTCTAGTTATGTGATACATCAGAGCCTAAAAATAACAAAGAAATATCAGAGAAAGTCTGAAAATACAGGGAAGGTACTTTCTTGGGAATACCGAACATTACACGAACAACACCGCAACTACACGACTAATCTAATCGCCGATGTCCTCACATAATCTCTTGGTTGCTATCGCAACCACGAGATTAAATTCGAATGTTTGCAAGTGCGTAAATGTTTGTAAATAGCACTTTCTTTGTCGCTGATTTGCAACCTGGGCAGCTCAATTTGTAAATAATGTGATATCTACTTGGTACTGGCGTCTTGTCTTTATTGGTGGTGAAGAAACACAATTTGGTTGTTTTCTTGTGTATTAGAAACACAATTTAGTTGTTTTCTTGCGTATTTTGACCTTAATGTTCGTTTGGCTAATCATCTGCGAAGTTTTTTTTTGAAGGATTTTAGAAGCTCTGAGGTTTTATCGCCGATGAAGAGAACGGAAAACCAAAAGGTGGTGGAGTCTTCCTTGTCTTCGGAGCTGTCATTGGCTTAAGCTTGTTCTGGGAGAAACAGTAGACCAAGGAGTTTGCAATGCGCTTTGGGAAGTTCTTCCATGACATGATCTCTCTCAGTTGGTTTAGTTCGTACTTAAGAGCGATTTGCCGTAAGAACCGACTAAGGGTATACAAGATACAAAAATCCGATTTTCTCAAAATCTGCCAGAATAAAGGCTTTGGTGAACTAGTTCTAAAAATATTAGTTTCGGGTCGTTTAGATTTTTATTTATTTTTTAGTGAATATTTTCGTATTTTGCCCTTCGTGGCAGTCAAAATCAACGCCAAAATCGGGACTTTTCCGGAAGCTCCTCTTCAAATATTGAAAGCGTCCTAAAAAAGATTAACCCGGGGAGTTAAAAGATCTTATTTCCTCTGTTTATTAGCAGTGTCAAAGTTTCATGAAAAGCGAACCTGACTTTTTTATGAAATTTTAAAATTATACCCAACAACGGTCTTTATCGACAACCCAATTTAGGCTAAATTCAAGGTTCAAAAAAGCACTCTGGTACATGGCTTTACACAACGAGACTATACTCCGGGAGAGAACAATCATTTCAACTAAACATCGGCCGAAAAACATTTTGGGACAAATGAAACGGCGAATTTTGAGAGCGCTTTGAAACCAGGCTACTTGAGTGATATGAGCGACCCTCTGACCTTTCATGTCAACGGAAATCAACACACAGCAGCTCTTAAAATGTGACTTTTCTTCGCCAAAATACGAGTTTGCTTGTTTTTCTAGAATGTTTTCAAATAGAGGAAACTAGGATTTTGAATTTGGAGGCCTTTCTTCCCAACATTGAGCGATGTTGGGCAATTTAGAGAAGTATGTTATGAAATTGACCTACTCTGTTTATCACCGAATTATACATTCAAAGTCTGTTTACAACGTGAATGCGGAATCAATAACGAAGTAAAAAACCGATTCATGAAATGTTTAGGAAATAACGCTTACCTAAGTGAGCTTTTCCTGGCAGGAAACTGCAACTTTCATTGCAAAACACATAGCGAGATCGCCGAGCCATGTTGCACGTGAGTTGTCAAATGTTTCTACAGTGCGGCCGAGGTTCCCTACGTTAACGATTAACCAGATTTTAGGCCCGCATAGCGTGCAGTCGGAAACAACACTATGGTGACGAACGCTTGTGCTTGTCCAAACCGGTGACACGTACTAACTAAGCAAGTTCTCCTAAAGTTGGTGGCCTATTTAAACAATAGAGTTCTTCTGTTGATGGCACTACCGTGGAATAGGTTGCCCGAGGAAATTTGATGTTCACAACGAATATTAGCCCAAGAACGTAGTTCGGTGGCTTATATGAAATTTGCAAATCAAATTTCCCAGGGAACCTATCACACATAGGGCCTGAGACAGAATCCCTCTACTGTTTTATCGTCGAACGCTAAATTGTGAGCGAAAATTGCCAATATGCGTTGATAGGTGCCACTGAGGAGAGACAGTATCGCGTCACGTGATCGATTTCGACCAAAGGGAGCACGCTAAAATTCAGCGTTGTAGTATAAAAGGTTAGTGCCTTGTTGAACAAGCGACTGAAGCGCAGTTAACACACAGAATTCGAACAATTCGTCACTCCAGAAGGCTCTTCAAACTCCCATTCTTAGTGAAACATTTTACCTTTTGGTAAATAAAACACATGAAAGCACACAAATCAGTGTCTTTCTCTAGTTTTCGATGAAACAGCAGCTACTTCCCTCGACTGGTTCCGCTACGGCAGAAGGTGCTGTGATCTGTGTCTTGCATGGGATACATATGTGCACACGCCATAATACTCACAAACAGTCTTTAGCACGGCTGTTCTCAGCCTTTTCTTGCTGCCTTTCCTACGCATGTCGCACAGGTTCAACTTGTCATAAGCGATGGGATTGTAAAAATAATAATAATAATAATAATAATAATAATAATAATAATAATAATAATAATTATAATAATAACTTTATACTTTAAAATTTAAGTGCTTCATCCGGTACTTTTCTACTGTTCTACTGTTCTTACCCCCTTCCCCCTACCCTTGGTTACATAACTCAACCATGGACTTGGCTGCATTTTATTTCTTTGCTAAGAAGTCTTTAATTAGAAGGTCTAATGTCCGCTAAGAAAGAAAGATATTGCACCTTGCGCCATGCGAGAAATAAATCTACCCAAGCCGAAATACTAAAAAACAGTCCTAAGCATGGGTATGCTCAGCGTTTTCACGCTGTCTTTCTTATGCAACGCTTACCACGAAGTAAAAAGCCAATTCGCCTATCAGAGTGACGCAGCTTATAAATTATCCTGAAGAGAACAACTTATCTATCGTGCAGTGAGGAACTAGTACCTGGAGAACAACCTCGACCTATCTACTTTCTTAGCAACTCGAATATCTGTCAGGCTCTTGCCTGTACCCAGTTTGTTGTGCAAAAAAAAAAAAAAAAGAAAAAAAACTGCCGCTATCCGTTGCCTCACTTGCTGCTAATACTTTTTTGGGAAAGTGGTCTCAACTTTGATTAGTAGTCTCTTTTTCATGGCAAATGTTTCAGTGAAAAAATGAGGCCAGTATTTTCTCAGTATTTTTCATCTTCAATTTTGATTTGCTGATATGCTTTCCTTTGTCGACGTCAAACGCTCGCTCTCCAAACTGTTGCCGTGTCACAAGAAAACCCAAAATTGATTAGCCTGTTTACACCGTCGAATTTACTTGAGGAAGTTGCAAATGACAGTGGTAAGCTATTTGTAAATCGTGACAATCATTCATATGTCTAAGTTCGTTAGTTCCGATAGCTTGCGTAGCAAGCACTTAATTCTGTAGACTTTTCCACCTTTTTGAGGCATTTCGCGTTTTGGCCACGCCAAATTAAGGCGAGCGCAAAAAAAGGAAGGAGCGGGTAGGGGGAGGGGAGGAGAGGAGAGGCAAAAAAAGGAAACACTTGCCCGAAAACGCCACGAGTTTGAAAAACGCCCCTTTAGCACTCAAGGATGGGTGAATTCATAGCGTAACAGCTTGTCAATGAAGCAACAAATAACAGATCACCGGATGTTACAAATTTACCTTCGTCAAAATCAAAACATGTTCCACGTAAGTCAAACCCACGAACTGCAGAAACAAAGCACTCGGAGATGTGATGTCGAAGCCTCGAAAGTTGGAAACTCAGGATTTGTCGTTGTAATTTCAAAGTTAATGAATTTGGAAATTTATCTCTACTAGGAAAATCGGTTTTACTTCTTCAGGAACCTTTTCAAAGCGTCGGAAAGAAAGGATTCTTAAGGAGCAATTCTTGCTGATATTTTCAGAGTGGTTAGAGCGGAGGTTGTTGAAAACTTGTAGCTATTTTCGGAAAGTGTGTCAAATCTTTGTGCTAGGAACTTAGGGGCATTATTCGAAGTTATTCGGAATGCAATAAGTATATCGAGTCTCCTGTTTCCCAAGCTCCGCCAAATAAGCGTATCAACTTTTCTAAACGGCTTCTCTGAAACTCCATCAGGCAACAGTCCATGTAGAAAGAGAAAGCTTCCCGAAAGTCCCTGAGATTTGAAGCCACCGAACAGTCGTCTTCTAGAGTCAAACCTGAACATCGAAATTTTCCAGCTGGAGAAAAACAGTTAGTTGTGTTGATGTGGGTCACGCTCAAATTAACTTACGTGATTTGATTGACGTTCGTTGCCCCTTCTCCCACTTCTTTTGCGCTTGCCCCAATTTTCGCACGGCTAAAAAGCGAAAAATGCTTCGAACGTACGCAAAACCCTAGGCCTATGGAAATGCTTGCTATGCAGGCTTAAGGGTTTCGATAGTGTCTACCTATATGTCACGAGCCCCTTTTTCTCTTTCTGGGTCACCGAAATCCACTCTGCAGACACCCGTCCAGGTATTGGCCTTCTTTAGAGTACAAGCGAAGTCTGGATCGCGCAAAATTTCAATTTTAGTGTTTTCGAGGTTTTTTGTTTATCGTTGTCATGGAAATATCGATTTTCACAAAATGTAAACCGCGCTAAAGTTCAATCCAAAACCAAAAAGTACTGCAAATTTCACATTGATCGGACAAGATAGATACCGTCTAAGAGCCGATTTTAAAAGTGAGGTATGGTCCCAAAAAACCTGTAGCGAAACACCTTAAGTTTTTTTGGGGGAGCAAATAAGATGGATACGTTCGACTAATACTCTAAGCCAAGAGGTTTTCTGACGCTACGGGACAAAGTTATCCACAGAATTATATGAAGTTCATCGCAGTGGAGGTGTTTCAACTAAAGCAGTTGAAAAGAAGAAACCTGCACCGGTATCGCAGAGGACATGGGTTCGATTCCCGTTCAAGCCTGAATTATTTTCAGGTTTCTTCTTTTCAACTGCTTTAGTTGAAACACCTTCACTGCGATGATCTTCATATAATTCTGTCTTTATCCGCAGTTCAAATATATGATTATTTCATATATTAATGTTCAAAGTTATCCGCGTTGGTATACTGGCCAATAAAAGTGTCTTTGCAGTGATCCAGTCAGAGTCAACTCTGTTATCAAAAGGAGCCCTGGCGAACTAAAGTAACTATTACAATTACTACTCAAAGTTGGAATTTCCTAGACATACAGCAGAATATGCTCGTAAGCGAGCTTGATAACCCTGGCATTTTTAAATCCGTCTTAGGCAAACATGAGATAAGCCTGCGGATGTAGGCACCTCTCATCGCTCCCGGCTGCTAAGGCGTTTGCGCTGATTGAATGACTCCCCTTTTCATTGAATGATTGACTGTGCGATTGACGGATTGATTGACTTACTGATTGACTGTTTCATTGGTTGCTTTTAATTAAAATTGATTGTTTGACTGACTGACAGATTGACTCGCTAAATGACTGCATGAATCAAAGATCGATTGATTGATTGATTGATTGATTGAAGGAATGCGATCTATCGATTAATCGATCCAATTGGAAACAAGTAGCTTGGCATGGACCACTCACCACCGTAAGAAAATAAAAGGACCGGATCCTGTTGTAAAGGATCTAATCAACAAAAAATAAAGAACCGAATACGATAAAACAACAAGGCTGATTGCACAGCAGGGAAACTATGTATATTTTGACGCAATATGAGCCTATGCATCCCCATCTTTGCCAGCGTCTTACTATTTTATTTTGTTGTTTTTGTGTATGTGTGCGTTTGAGTGTGATAAAGGTTTAATTTAATTATCATTCCTGAGTCGAAAGATTGTTGGGGGGGCGGTTTTCTAGGGATTGAGGAGCTTTGTTTAGGGGGGGGGGAAAGAAAGGGTGTGGTCTGAAACTTCGGGACACTTGGTCAGCGGTTTATTGTCTTGGCAAGCAAACCGTTGACCACAGCATCCTTGAAAAGCTGCGTGTTTCTGTTTTCCTTCGTTCCTGGGAAGGCTGGTGTAACCTATACAGACAATGGAGTGTGATCATAATATTGCATTTGTTTGGTAGTTTTCAAGGGTACAAAAATGTAAAATCATCGTCGATTACAGCACTTTTTAGTCTCCTACGCAGCCGTTCTTAGGGTCGTCACGCAAAACTCCTCCCCACTAACGGCCGCTAGTGGGGAGGAGCGTTGCGTGACTACCCTAAGAACGGCTGCGTAGGAGACTAAGCACTTTTCGGCCAGTCTGTCTTTTCTTCATTTGACGCAAATTGAATACGCCAAGCTTCGACAAGCGGTACATTTGGTTTTGTTGCTCAGTATTCTGGTTTGGTTTCTGAGATAATTACTGAGAAATAGGTAGTTCACACAAAGGGACATGTTTCCGAGACTTGAAATAGGTGCAAGTTCGTCGCACTTGTCCCTATATGTGTGCCTTAAGTGAGAGTTTAACTCCTCTTTATAAGCTACTAGCGATTTTTGGTTCATTTCATGACAATTTTATAACGATTTTGATGAGATGGGAGAAACGTGCTCTTTGTAGACACAAAAAAAGCTGCGTTTGGAGATCCCCAAAGGAAACTTGACAATTCGTTTTTTTCACATCGCATGCGTTCCGTTCTCACCTCCATGCAGAATTTCAAAGTTGTAATATAATCGCCTTTAAATTGCTGTTAAATCACAGCAAAGGGGGCCAATACAAAACGGGTGATGTGAAACCGCGTAAGGCATGAATAGGTTGCAGTATACAGGTAATAACAACGCTGACGTCAAATTTAAGAATTATTACAAAAAAACCCGGAATTTTCGGGAAGTGTAAGTAAATCCTGGTGTCTCTCATAAATACTAAGAACTTCATTTGTCTTAGGATTTGAGCGAGGCTTATATGTCGTATCTGGTGTTTCTTCAGGTTTGTTCACCCTTATGGGTGATACAAGTCGCTTGTTCCAAAAAAAATCCACCGTTTAGTTTCAGAGATCCTTCGGTACTAGAAGATCGAGTTCAAGGAAAGTGGTTGTTCCAGTAGTAAGTAGCTCTTTGAACGCGACACGAGATTGGTTGAGAAAACAATAAACCAGCGATAAAGAAACCTGACAAAAGCATTTACGCCTAGCCCTGACAACAGAGCTGCGAGATAACGGGATCCAATGAAATAAGAAGGTCTAAGCAGATGTATGCTACCCGAAAAAAGGAACCGGAGGGCTAGCTATAAAGCCGAAGCCGAAAACACAATAAGACAATATTTTAAAAATCCAACCTTTCGTAATCCAAACGGTTGACTTGTCTCGCACAAAATGGTAGACGCTATTAACTTATCTTACGTTTGCCCAGGTTTGCCTAAGACAGATTAAAAAAATGCCAGTGCTATCAACATATTCTGCTGTATGTCTAGGGATTTCCAACTTTGAGTTGACCTTTAGTACCTGTCTGTACCCGTAGAGATTATTTCTTATAGTAACACAATCAAAACTATACTCTGATTGTGAATTATTTTACTGATTAAAGTGGTTTGCAAGGCAATCGAATTACTGATCACTCGCAAGTTAATGATTTCCGGTTTAAATTTCCGGTGTCATTTCCGCTACGATCAGGAAGGAAAGGTGTTGTTGCGGTCAGCGGTAATACACTTGAAACAAGATGGACGGCGTAGTGTTTTTCAGGTGTCATTTCCTGGATTTGTCTTCGTTCTTTTACTTGTCACTGGCGTTTCCTTAGCCAGCAGATTGTTACAATGAATTTAGTCACTCTTTTCACCCAACGTAATGGAGTTCTTCAGGCTTTTGGCTCATGAGGTCGCCGCCTATAAGCGAACGAAAAAAGGCTACGAAATTGATGGAATCCGTTGCAGAACCGTAAAATTTGCAGCCGGTTAGCTGTTAAAAAACAGCCCTAGAAGTAAAGTTGGACAACTTTCAAGATATGATTTTAATTTTTACCTTTTTAATTATAGTGTTCGCCCATTTTCATCCGTGAACAAGACAAAGAATTCAAAATTTGTACACTCGTTGCCACACTCGGTCTCATTACAGTTGTTGCCGAAGAACGGATTTCTCCAAAATTGTTGCAACTGTATCTCTTCACATATTAGAGATCCACGAAATATTATTGAGTAGTTTAAGGACACTATCCTAGAACTCTTCAGAAAAATACCGAAGATTATTAGAATAAGCCAGAATTTTGTGAAACGTTTGTTTTTGTCTTACCACTTGACCCGTATCTTGCTGATAACGTTAACATTGGCCAGTTTGAGACTCTCTCGTTTAAACAAGTCTCGACAATTTGAACTTATTCCACCATATTTCTAAAGTAACATGACGTTTGCATTACTGATTTAAAAGTTAGAATTTTTGGATAAATATACGGTCGACAGCAGACTTCCCAAAATTGGCTAATTTCGACTCGATGAAAGGGCGATTTGAGGGCTCCGGGTACCGACAACATTTGCCTTAAAATCTCGGGTATACTTAAGATTTACAACAAGCGAAATGTATTTTCATTAGTCCTGTATAAACCTTGTCTCGCACAGAAAGATTGAAGGAAATCGAAAATTTGATCAAAATTGAGTGGTCGATTCTTATGCAGGCAGTCACTTAAACACCTGAGCTATCAAGCTGTTTGGGAGCTGGCTCTTGGGTGAGATCATTATATACCAAAGAAGACACATAAATGGGAGCCGCCTCTTTTGTTTATCCTTCCTCTGAATAACATTTCTTAGACTGAGTTCCTTTTAGCAATTTTTCCCACAACTTGCCGTCATTACGACCTACAGTCTAAGAAGATCACTTATTGAAATTAAAAAAATATAAGGCATTTTAGGTGCCTGATGCATATTTCACTTAACCAATTTGTCTTTCTTTTTCTTCGTGGGAATAAGGTCGTTACTTAAGCTAGAAATGTTCTTGTTTTAATAAATACTGGCGCTGAGTCCTTTGCAGCTACTCAGTCTAGTCTTGACTGAAGGTGGCTGTCCTTTGAAGTTTTCACCCCGTGGACGGAAGTTTAATCTGCTCAACGCCCGAGCAAACAAATTTAACAACACTTAATTCAATCAATTCAATCGGACTTTAATTCCTTTTTTTTAAAAAGTCTTGCATTGCAGCCAGTCTCCATGCAGTCTTGAGTAACAGCGGCCCATTGGCTCTTTTTAGAAAAGGCCAGATATGATAAAGACCGACCGTTTATTAAAAAGCTGAATTACAGAGCGATAGCTATCTATATTTATAATATACTCAACAAAATATACAGTTCCTGATTGGTCAATGAAGAATGCATAAATAACTCATAGAGTGCAAATAGAGGTTATAAAGTGCAATACGGAAGTTGCTATGGAAACAAGGGGAAGCGCAAAATTTAAAAACAAAAAGCAAAATGGCTGACAGCCGGTTTGTTTTGACAGACGAAATTGTTGTCGATCAACTGAAACAAAATGCCAAAAACATAAACACTACTAAATCAACACAATCCTGGTTGAATGTGTGGCAAAAATGGGCAAGTGAAAGGAAAGTTAACCCTAAGCTGGAGCAGTACGAACACGAAGATCTCGATAAAATGTTACTGATGTTTTATGCTGAAGTACGTACCAAAGATGGATTAGAGTACGAACTTGAGAGTCTGAAATCCATGATATGCTGGCAGCCCTCGACCGGCATTTAAAAGAACATGACAATAAGTACTCGTTTATACGAGACCGTGAGTTTTGTCAGTCAAAGTTGGTGCTAGAGGGAAGAGTCAAACATCTTCGTCAACAAGGCAAAGGGAAGAGACCTAACGCGGTAAATGCACTGACGGCAGAAGAAGAAGAAATGTTTTGGACCGAGAAAAGCCTCGGAAACTCAGTCCAAGAGTTCTTTCACAAACCATGTGGTGGGTACTAACTCCGCATTTTTTGACTGAGGGGACGTCAGGAACACCATTCAATGGAAGTTGAAGACTTCGCCTTTCCGACGAAGACAAGGCAGGGAGGGCTGAACACAAAACGTCGAAGTGTTTTGCCGAAAATGTTTGCCTCTGGTGGTCCGAGATGCCCAGTTGAATTGTTCAAGCAGTACCTAAGTCGACGTCCACAAGAGCTACGAGACAAAAGTCCTTTTTACCTTGCCGTGATTAAAAATCTCAAAACAAATGTTTGGTACAAGAAGCAGCAGCTTGGTGTTAACAGCATCGACCATATGATGAAAAACATCATCAAGAATACGCCCTTGGAAACGACCAACAAGAGGCTGAGTAACCACAGCGTTAGGAAGACAATGGTGAAGAAACTCAGGGCAGCGAACGTTGAGAGGCAGTCTATTATTCAGGTGACCGGCCACGCTAATGAAAAGTCTCTTAACGACTGCGATGAAGGAGGTGAAAAGGAGCAACGGCAGTTATCGCACATTATCAGCAGCTCTCCACACACAGCAACGTCTAACAGTTTCCCAGGTCTTCCGATGTGGTCTTTTCCTTCAACCAGTACGGAACAGTTACAGCAAGCAAGCAGAATGACACTCATTAACTGCTGGTTTGCGTTAACCATTACGGAACAAATGCGAACTTTTTAAAACCGCTTAATTGATTTCATTGAAGAAAGATAAAACTTTTCACCAACCATGAAGTATATTTCATCCATTTGACCGGCCCGGCCAAACAAATTCAATGTCCTTCAATTCGGTCAGTCCTAAAGAAAACTGACTTGTTTTTAATGTTTTCTAATGAGGGAGGCATATAAAGAGTTTGATGGAGTCGATTCTTATTACTCACAGCCACTTCAGATTAGTCAGGTTGGCAAACACTCTGTGAGATGGTGTTGTGATAACATTTGAAGTCAAATCCCTACGAAACGCAATAATATATTTTTCCTTAGGTTAAACTGCTGTACCTTGTTTTCCGTTTCACGGTCAAATCCCCGCACGAAACGATTTCAGTGTCATGGCCTTCCAGAAGGATTCTCCTAACGCAATAGAGCGATTGACAATTGAGGGTCGTAAAACTAAAATGTTTTACAATGTTTATATATCCTGTCATTTAACGGAAAAAAAGATATTTGAACAAGTAACGACAAAAATCTGCAATTTTTTAATTTCTTAGAAAGCCAAAACGGAGGCGAATAAGATAAGCATTCAACTGAAAACCTTTCTAGTGTTAACTACAAAGAACTGTCATTCATATCAACAATTGTATCCAAAAAGCCTAAAAGCCTGAAATGTTGAGGCTTGCACGGGATTCGAAGCCATCATACCCTGCGATTACCGGTGAAGTGTCCTAACACCTAAGCTGTAAAGTTGTATGGGAGCTGGTTATTGTGCGAGATCATATACCAGAGAAGACACACAGATGAGAGCTGCCTCTTTTGTTTAGTGCACGTGTAACCCTTCATCTGAGTCACATCTCTTTGATTGAGTTGCTTTTCGCATTTTTCCCACCAAGTTCCTTTATTACGACGAATACCTAAATCATCACAGGCAACCTAAGTATGTGATGTGTTTTGCATATATTACTGAGCCTATTCCACACGTGTGCATATATTATTGCACCTTCGTCGAAATATGGGAGTTTGTATGGGAATGTAACAAATCCGCTTCATATGCCAGAAATATTAGATAATTCAGAATAAAAAACGATTTTTTTTTTATTTCTGCGTTGTTTCCGGCGCTGTTTATGGCCTTCCTAAACTGGTTTGAACCGTTTTAAAGCTGTTTGTGCGGGATGCTGTTTTTGAGTTTACTCGTCACTAATGAATTAATAAAAGCCCGGCCACCCGACACCATTGCTTAGGCCAACTTTCCGTGCTCGAAGCTTGATAAATCCCATAAAATCCAATTCGATTTCTCCAAAATTACCTTCGTCGGACTTGTTGACGTTTTAAGGTTTTGTCCTTTACCTCTTAAGGTGCAGGTCTATTCTTTACCGCTCCAGAAACGAACGCTTTTAAACACCGGGTTGACTATTTTACTTGTCCTCATAGGCGTAATCACACCATCTGGGACAAAAAGAATATTATGGGATTGGAAATCCCGTTCGGTCGTCACTTCATCGTGACAAATCTCTTTCAACCGGGGATAGGGGTCGTATCACGCAAATCGCACGGTAGGGGGTTCCTCAGGAGCGTCCGCCTCAAGTGACGTAGTCTTAATTAATGATTTTGCCAGACTGCAGCCATGAAAATAAACTGTTCCAGCGGGACTGGGTTTTCTCACATGCCCAAAATAGGTGCAACATGTATTCCGTTTCGTTTAGTCAGAAAGAAAGCTGCGAGTTTTGTTCGAACAGTGTTACTTCCTTTTCTGACGAACAGCTCTTTATCTGAGTCCCTTTTCGAAATTTTGTCACTAAGAACACCTTTGCTAGGACACGTACTTTATCCTTATGACTTGCTAAAATGGCAGATACATACGTTACTTAAACAATTTTTTCTGTCCCTTCAGGGGAATAAGGTCGCTACTCTAGCTAGCAATTTTCTTGTTTTTAATGAATATTAATGCATTGAGTCCTTTGCAGCTACTCTTCAGTCTTGAGTGAGGGTGGCTGTCCTTTCAACATATTCCAGTCGACGAAAGTTTAATCTGCTCAAGGCCTGGCCAAAAAAATTAGCAACATTGAATTCAATCAATTCAATCGGACCTTAATTTCTTTTTTTAATATTCTTGGTGTTTGTTGCATCGCAGCCACTTTCCAGTCTTGAGTATCAGTGGCTTTTTTATTTGAAAAGGATACCATCCACTTGACCAGAGTTTAGCTCGCTAAAGGCCCAGCCAAATTCAATATCCCTCAATACGTCTCGTTTTTCAATCATTTTTTTTTAATGAGGGAGGCATATAAACAATTTGGCAACAGAGAGTCAACTCTTGTTACTCACAGATGCGTCAGCTTAGTCAGCCTGGCAAACACTCCATGAGGTAGGGATGTGATAGCATTTGAAAACAAAAGCCTACGAAACACAATAATTGATTTATTCTTAGGTTAAAATGTTGAACCTGGTTCCGTTTCACGGTCATATCCTTGCACAGAAATAGAGCGATTGACAAATGAGGCTCTTAAGACGGAAACCACACTAGTCACTCTGGCCAATTACAGCAAGCACAAACAACACCAAACAGATCATGGAGTAAACAAGAAACGATACTGACTAGCTGGGAAAAATATGCAAGTTTTAATTTCTAACTATAATTACAGCGTATGATAACGAATGACCAAAACGAAGGCGAATTAATTTTAACACTTAATTGAAAATCTTTCTAATGTTAACAATAATATCTTATGTGCCGTCTGTTCATATGAACACTCGTAACAAAAACAGCCCGCAAAATCCAGGCTTGTGAGGGATTCCAACCCTGTGATGTCCCTGTGATTACAGTGGTGTAAACCAGCTGAGCGATCAAGCCAACGTGGGAGCTGGCAAATGTGCTATGTCATATTTAATAGTATAAATCTACTAGCGTTCTATCACTAATGCTGTTCTCTGATTGTCTACGCTACTCACTATCTATTCTGTTGTAGATAGTGAGTAGAGTGAGCAGCCTGTCGTCAACAAAATGGCGGCCGCTTCTTCCTGTTTTCACACTGTATGTGATGAGGATTTAGAAAAGCTACTAGTCGAGGCGGTTCCCGAAAAAACCAAAACTGCAACGAAATATGGGATAAAGATTTTTCACGGTAAGAAAGGAGTCGAAACAAGAGTTAAATGAATTTATTCTTTACTTACACTTTTCAAAGTCGGCAATTTTCTAATTTTATAACATTCAAAGTTGCGCTTTACTGACACATTTTTTGTATACAAATTTTAGAATGGCTCGCAAGCCAGCAAAAATTCACCACCCCTATCGAGGAGCAAACGAACGAAGAGCTTAATAGATGATTACAAGTTTTTTATCCTTCTGTTAGGCAAAAAAATGGAAGTGAGTTTAAAGTCTCTTCATTACGAGCGATTCGCGGGGCCATTCACCGATATTTAAAGCAGCCTCCTCACAACAGGCCGTGGTCAATTGTTGGAGATTCTGAATTTGCAAGGGCCAACCAAACCCTAAATGCCATTTGCAAAAACATGATGAGAGAGGGAAAAATTGGTACCGTAGTACATAAAAATCCCATAACCACTGAACAAATGCAAGAATTGTTCGCAAGCGGTCAGCTTGGCGACGCCGATACAAACGACCCATCGCAACTGCTGCGAACGGCTTGGTTCTACTTGACCCTCTACTTTGGAAAAAGAGGAAGAGAAAATCAAAGAAAAGTTACCAAAGAGATGTTACCAAGGCGGACTCAACGATTCAACAGATGAATCCGATGGAAAGATGTTTGAAGCAATTAATTCCAGTCGCTGTCCAGTGAACACAATTGAAAATTACCTCAAGCATCTCAATCCTAAATTGGACTGCCTGTTCCAACGGCCGAGGGAGCTGTCAGGAAAATTCAAACCTGAGAATGAAACCGTGTGGTATTGTAATTCACCAGTCGGAGAATCCACACTCGCCAATATGATGAAAACCATGAGTAAAAATTACGAATTACTCCACATCTCACCAACCACTGTGTGAGAGCCACAGCCGTAACCGTTTTAATAATAATAATAATAATAATAATAATAATAATAATAATAATAATAATAATAATAATAATAATAATAATAATAGCCTTTGTTGCCAAAAGATAAAAATACATATCTTTTATTACATTCTAGTCGCCTATACACTCAATAAAAATCTAACCTAAAAATTAAACTAGTTAAACTACAAATGGGTGATAAAATACGGATACTATAATACCGGATCCGTATAATACGGATCACAACGTGGAGACAAGACACATCAAGGCAGTGACAGGCCACAAGTCAGACAGCTCGATTGAATCGTGCAACGCAAGGGCATCGTTCCACCAGAAGGAAAACATGTCAAATATTTTGAGTGGATTCGTCTCCGAAGAAGAGCCATCGCACCGCCAACTGGCTATTCAGAATCGCTCCAACGTTCAGCTCCAGATTCAGAACGAGAAAAATCAATCCAGCTCGTCTCCTGCTGTGGCATCCCAAGTTTATGAGCAGTCAAACACTCATCTTCCACAGTCCTTCAGCATCCATGGTTGCACGGTCTCCATTGTCAACAACAACTTTTTTCGATAAACTGTGTTTAACTTTTCATAAATTTCTCCTCTTTCACATTTCCTGGATTTAAAACTTGGCTTCTTAAGAGCACTTTTACGTCCGTAAATCTTTGATTGTCATTTAACAATGAAAAACTCGGCTCTTCGTTTCAGTTTCGAGCGAATGACGTTATCTTGAATGAAATGCAAAGGTGCACACAGAACCCAATGAAATGTGGAGTAGATGTCAATTTTCCGCGCGCGGTGTGACCTATTTCACGCGATAGAAATCTCGAGCTCATAACTGTTAAATATACCGTTCAAAACGGACAGAATAAACCAAGAGTTTTTTTTGTACATTGTAACCCTTTTATCTGATGATCAGCTCTTTATTTGAATTGCTTTTGAAATTTTTCTTACTAAGAACAGCCTTTTTAGGACGTAAACGTTTTCCAGACGATTAGTTGAACTTGAAAAAAAAAAGAAGCCAATCGTCAACGAATTTGGTGCCTAAGGTTGTTACCTTAGCTTGCATTTTCTTGTTTTAATAAATACTGACGCTGAGTCCTTTGCAACTTCAATACAGTCTTGAGAAAGTTTACCGTTCTTTGAAGTTTTCATCCACTCGACCGGCGTTCATTCTGCTAAAGGACCGGCCAAAAAAATTCAACGTCAACAGTCAGCATTTATTCGGTCGGACCTTAACGACACTTGCAGTCTATTTACTTTGTAATGAGGAGAGATATAAACAGTTTGTAGAGTCAATTCTTATTACTCACAGCCACCGCAGATTAGTCAGGTTGGCAAGCACTCCCTGAGGTAGGGATGTGATAGCATTTGAAGAGAAATCCCTACGAAAGGCAATAATTTGTTTATTCTTGGGCTAAAATGTTGGACTTAGTTTTCCGATTCATGGTCATATCTTCGCACACATAGCGTACTCTCGCACCGAAATGGCCTTCCAAAAGGATTCTTATAATGCAATAGAGCGATTGAGAATTGAGTGTCGTAACTAAGACCAGCCAACCACAGCAAGCGCAAACATCTCCAATCACATCACGGAGAAAATACACGTGAACAAGTAACCAATTTGACTAGCCAAAAAACTGCAGTTTTTAATTTCTAGCTAATGACAGCGTGTGATGAAACAAACCAAACTGGAGGTGAATTAGATTAACATTTCATTGAAAACCTTTTAATGTGAACTAAGAAAAACTTCCATCAATTCAAGCAATATACCACACATTTCTATGGTTTATTGGCTCAATAAACCATGCGGGATGTTGAAAGAACACGAGAAGAGATTGTAAGTCACGAGTCGAGGGCAAGTGATTTACAAGCATTTCGAGTGTTTATTCCAACATCCCAAGTGGTTTATTGAGCCAATAAACCATAGTATTACATTTTCCACGTGGTTTACTGGTATAACAATCAATAGGTATTGACCAATCACAGCGCGTGCATTATCTTCAGTTATTGTATAAATCAAGAATAGTCCAGTTTCGAGTTCAATAAGGCCGCTGAATAAAAATATTGATGAGGCATTTTTACAGGGTTAGTCTCAAAATATGCATAAATACCAACAGGAAAGTGCAGAATTCTTAAAAACAAAAACAAGGTAAAGAGTTATGACATGATCGTTTGTTCACTGGTATTTGCGAATATAGATTTTTTACAATAACTGGAAGAATTCTTACGCCGTGATTGGCTCTCGCTTATTGTCAATGAAAGTATAGACAAAAAACTGACGTCATATGTAACTCAATCCTGTCTATTTTGCAAATCTGTTGCGCCTGTCAGTAAAGATTTACTGACAGAACTACAGAAATACTGCAAATATTCATTGACTCAACCAACACTATCGGTACTCAAACAAAACTATCGGTAATCTGTAAATTTTGACTGAACTTTTCAGAAACCAGTGATAACCTGACAGCGAAAATTTCTGAATGGCGAGAATCAGTTGCTGTCGGTCTCTACAAAAGGCAGTTAAAAGAGATGAAAATCAATTTCCACGAACTCAGAAAAGTAACTCACTGGGTTTGGATTTTGAGCACTTTTTCGAACGAAATGAAGGTCAGTTTTATACAAAGTTGCTTTTGAAGTTAACTTTCGTCAAAACAAGTTTGCTGTTTGTTTTCTTGAATGTATTTGTGAAGTCATGTTAGATTCAATGAATTTGCCAGATAAAAATTTTGCCGAGCGATTTGTTTTGGTACTGTTCAAATAATAACTCAGAGTCTCAGGTATATATTGCTTTGATTCGGTCACAATTGCACAAAATCGTCAAAGCGTGGTAAAATTTCCCGCGAGATGATTTCATTATTTCACTCAGCTCTAAGTTTACCGCATGCTGAATTGTGTTTTTCATTCAGCGCGCGTTTTCTTGAAAACACTCATGTTAAAAGGCTTATGAAAGCCTTGTTTGCTCGCAGTTTTCTTTGTAATTGTAAAAAGCGAATCGACCCTATTTTTTCCTGGTGTGTACTCCTAGTGAAAGTAAAAAAGAGGCCATTGACAGTAAACAACTGGCCTGCGGCTTGCTGTTGCACTTGAGTCTTGAACATTTTATGACATCATTTTTGTTTACCATTTAACAAATAGATTCCATGTTTACCTGCGTCTGTTTAGTAATAGATCACAGATTACGTCAAAATGTGGTAAGAACAAAAAGGTGGCACACGAGCCGTTAGGTGAGTGTGTTACTGATTGTTTTTAAACGAGGGAGGCGTATAAAAAGTTTGATAAAGTCAACTGTTGTTACTCACAAGTATGCTAGGTTAGTCAGCTTGGCAAACACTCCTTGAGGGAGGGATGTGATAGCATTTGAAGAAAAATACCTACGAAACACAATAATTTATTAACTCATTATTGGACTTGGTTTTCCGTTTCACGTTCATTATCTTCCCATAGAAGTAATTTCAGTCTCATGGGATTCTAGAAGGATTCGTATAATGTGGTAGAGTGCTTGACTGATTGAGTCTCGTTAAAACTAAAATCTTTTACTATGTTTTACTATGTGTTGCACAAAACTCTTGCAGGCACTCTCCTCAACTATGAATTCCTTGCACATCTTCTGCAGTTCGTTACTGTTAGAGGGTGTTAGTTTCCCAGAGACAAACAATCGCTTCACTTGTACGCCCTGGAGAATCCGATTGATTTGTTAATTCCTAAGGAGGGGACACTCCCTCCGTTGGTAATTTCTTATAATAAAACACCCCCCTTCTTGAGATCCTGGATCCGCCCCTGTTGTGTTCATTAGAATTGAGCTAAAATGCCATGTGACCAGATAGGTAAATTGCTCATGGCTCTGGTACTAATAAGTGTTAGTTCTTTGTTATATTCTTATTTTGATCACATATAAATAATGTTTCATTCATGTTAAATCACTCCCAGAAAGAAATGAGTATCATTGTTATTGAGACATAAGTGGTATTTGAATCTTTAAGTCAGCTTGCCCATAAAAAAATTAGATACCACCCCCCTGCTTTTCATATAGGAATTCACATGTTACCTCCTTCCTTAGGCCATGAGCTTACATGGTGCCCCTCCCTCTGGTATTACACCCCCCCTCCTGTTAATTATTGCACAGTCCCTAAAAGGTCTTGCAACTAAAACAAGGTCTTAAGTTTTATTTTTCCCTAAATGCTAGAGAAAATTGCAGGAATGACCATAATCAGCCCGTTAAGTGATTCATGATTTACTTGAAAACGGTGTTACAAATTTTTTTTCTCATTTCGCATACAAGTTGTGTAGGTTGAGTAGTTCAAATACTTCACGTTTCGTCATAAATTGTCAAACTAGATTTTGAGATAGGCGCCATTGTTTAAAATGAAGGGTAGCAGAGAAACTGCTGTGAGCTTCCGTAAGAGGAACAAACTTAGCGCCTGTACAGTGATCATTTTATTTTCTATTTGTGAAAAACGTTAGTTTTCTTAAAGGTAATACTATGGCAAAATATGCCTTTGTGTGATTATTTGTGTGGAACAAGACCCAGTCACGTGCAAAGCATGTGCAGTTAACCAGAAAATTGAGAGTTCATGGTTCAGTGGAAATGCACTGATATCTACGGAACCGCTCATTGGTTTTTCATGAAATTTGGTAGAAAAGTAGTTCAGAACATGGGTAACTCACTTACAAATAAAAATTGAAATCTGACGGAGGACATGTTGAGAAAAACGTTAAAATGCAAAACATTAAATTATGAAATATCTCTCAAACTTTCACGAGACCAGTGTCAATAGGCCAGTATTTTTCTGAGTTTTAGAGACAAATGAGTCTAGAGACAAATGATGGAAAAAAATCTCATGACTGTCATAGCAACGGTACTTAGCCCAAAACGACATACCAAAATGTAATCTCTCTTATTTGAATTTGCATCTTGCCAATTTTGTCTGCCCAACTGCCTCTGGCTTGAAAATAACGATGAATAACACATAGGCAAAAGACAACTGTGTTCGGCAACTTTGAAGTTATCCATTTTCTTCTATATGCGCCGTCGAGTATTCTTCAGGTCTTTTTTCTTTCCATGTAGAGCTATAAAAAGGAATGTCTTCACTCAAATTATGTAACATCACCGTACTGAAACCCGCGGCCATATTTACGACTTCAGATCAAATTTCTCCCGTGATAATGGGCAATCGCGGTTCTGCTTCTTGCCAGTGTTAAAAATAAGATAAAATATCCACGAAAGTACATCCTTTTTACTTGAAGCCTCAAAAAAAAAAAAAGGGTTTAAAGGTGAAGAGTTAGTGGGACGGTAGTTCGCCATTTTCACCAGAATGAAAGCGCGAGAGTGCTCAAGGACACTTCAGTCATTTAAAGGATCCTAGTCAGTCACGCCTTTGTTATTGTTTTGATCTGAAATTTGCGATCAAATTACTCGTCGAACGTGACAAAACGTCAACAGTTCAACTGGTAAAAATATAAATTGTAGCCTGAAGCTGAAATTGCTTCGCTCGTTTTTTTTTTATTTTAGTGCCAGTAAAAGGGCTTTCGACTGTTTTCAGAACATTTTGGCGGCTGTCCAAAAACCTAGAACTCAAAGAATGTTTGTGATCGTAAGCCGGCCAGCCTCCCAATCCGCCTACCCAAAAGCAAACTGTATTCAGCGAGCGCTCACAGAATATGATTTACAAGCGAATCTAGAATCATAAATGTTTGGAATCTTGTTTAATTGGGTATTCTTGACTTTCCCATCGCCATAAAACACAACAGGCAAATGCACGGAGGGCAGAAATGTTTCCAAACCTCACTCGGTCACGCCGCTCTGACCACCGCTCCGAACAGCGTTTAGTTTTAATTAGCGCTAGATAAAGCGAGAACATTTCACATTCCTTTCAAATAGAAGAGACTCTTTTGTTAATAGGTTTTAATTTCTTTGTTATCATCGCACAGGATGGATATTCATTTCAATTTTCAAAATACGTGAATAGCCATGAAAACAAAACGTACTGCAGCTAGCCAAGGTGTCGACTGCGGCTAACAGATCTGATTTACAAAGTTTCTGTTCGCAAACCATTCTTTCTCCTCCTTTTCTGCAATTCCAGGGATTAGTTTATGGAAAAAATCGAAGTGTTGTTCTTAGGCATCGAAGGCTTTGAAGCTTTCGATTTAGCGTCGCTACCGGCACTGCAGAGCGAGTCCCGTCGTCACATTTAGAAGACCAAAACATTTCAGCCCGTGAAGAATGCACACCGTAATGAAGTAAAATGTCGGCGAATAAGCTTGACCAGCATTTCAATCTATTGGATATCTTTTGCTTGACTAGTGCAATAACCAAGAAGGTCCTTGAATAATGATTTCTTTCATAAGCTTGATTGTTTTGGTACTGCCACGCGAAGGAGAGCATAAACCGCGTAGAGTCCTGGCGTTGTCTCACACATTTCACGAGAAAAATAGCAAACAACATCAAAGTAACCGGCCAGTTGTAACCGCTATTAATTTTTTAAGGTCAAAAAAATAAATGAAGGCCCAAACTGGCCGCATTGGCGCGGATGTAGCCGGATTTCAATTCACTGTGAAAAAATCCTGATTTTAGATGGCATAGAAAATGGCGGATTTCTCACTCGATGCGCGCAAAGCACTGTGGGTGACTAGGATCCCTTAACATGAATCATGGTGCCACGGAATGGCCATGAATCTACATATGACGTCATGACCACAAAATTGTGAAGGTTTTCTTTATTAACCCGTAGAGTGCTCTACCGTAGTGGAGCTATACAACTGGAAAAAATTTATAAAAGGAAAAATTATTATGCTGACATATATGAATTACAATTCTGTTTCGAGAGGGCTGGATGGTTCTGTCCCGTCAGGTGCGTAGTATGCAGGCTAGCTAAGGTTCCTTATATAAACTGATCGTTTACACGTTCTTAAGCAGGTATTTCCTTGCATGACGACATACACTCGCCAGGGAGCCAGGGCGCCAGGCACGCTTAACAAAAGGAATGAACTGGCGTGAGCCTACCCTATTACCTCTTCAATGTGTACATGACTATCAGTGGAAAGGTGATTGCCAAATAACTCGGCTGAAGTTGTTATATAATGCAATCCAGTTAAGATAAGGACGTTTTCTAGAAAGTTGTACTCAAGTGTTTGCACTTGACATTTGTAATCATGATTGACAGGGCTCAAAAACGGCTGATCATGCGCATTGTAAACCTAGCTGCGTGACCTCGCCTTCCCGCCGTTCGATTTTCAAAATGGAGGACAACGAATCAAAACTTTCCACGTCACAAATTTGTTACCTTGCAACGCCGTGCTCGCTCTGAGACGGACAAGTCATCAAGTTTTGAAGTACACTGCCCTACGTTCACTTTGTATTGTAGGTGAAGGTATCAGGCGCACTTATTTCTTTACAATCAGGGACTGAGCGTTACGCATGAAATGGAAGTCTGTGCGTCTTCCGAATTTACCTTAAGTGCTATTTTGCCGAATGTTAAGGACGTCTTGAAAGATCTAAGGTTCACACGGGCAAAATTCTGCAGCTATTGCATATCTGAACAACAGTATGCAATAGCTGCGAATACAGGCGACTCTGTATTCGTTTTTGCGAAAAAAAGCTAATGCCTTTTCTTCATGGACTACAGATGAAGTGGTTCAGCAGGGAGAACTAAAGAACTCTTCTACAAGTAAGCTATTGAGTTAAATTTGGAATACGCAAGTAGAATCACAGGCGACCGAAATGTAGTTCTTGTCCTACTCTTTTTACTTTTTTGAGCCTTGGACGTTTAATTTAGCCTCAAAAGAAAGATCGAAACGGTCTTTTCACTGTTATCGGGCGATGACGATACCTCTTCCCCAAAGTACAGTTTTTGAGGTTTTGAAAAGCAAATTTTGGTAGCTTGTTTATTCATATTTAGCATATGAAAAATGACTTCTGATTCGTCCGCTGCTACTTGTTTATGGACTACCTGAAGAGGACAAAGTAGAGGAATAATTCGCAAGTACAGCATAATACTGCTGCTCGCGTTGTTTAGCTTGTTAGAATTATAATTATGTATGATAATTTATGCTGTTACATTGGACCCTGATTGGTTAAGTTAATTAGATGCATGCTATGTATTCCCGCCATGTTGTTTACTAGTTAATTAAGTTCGGTTTCGATGCTACGTGATGTAACACACGTTTAGTGAGTTCAGTTTAGAATAAAGTCCTGGAATTGTTGTGGCTCGGTTGGCTTCCTTTTAACAGGTTATGGGCCCAGGACATTGAGCTATTGCCGTAAGAATTTCAGGCGATTTTGCCGTGGAATCGTGGTAAGTTGTGTGGCATGACAGAAATGGCGGATCGCGAAACGATAAAGATCAAGAAACTGAACGGGAAGAATTACCAGTCATGGAAGTACAACATAAAGCTCGTGCTAATGGAGCCCGGATTGTGGGGATTTGCCCAAGAAGGCAAAGAAACACCGCCAGAAGAAAGTGCATCTGCTACTGTGAAAAGTGCATTTCGATTGCGATCTGACAGAGCTTATTCGTTGATTGCTCTGAACGTGGAAAAGGATCTACAAGTTCACATTTCTTCGGTCACCGACCCGCTCGCAGCATGGAGAACTTTGCAAAAGCAATTCGAGTTTGTATCAGTCACACAGATCGTCCGTTTAAATCGTAAGTTCTACGCAGGTAGCATGAAAGAAGGCGCAGATTTGCAGAAACATTTAACGTACATGACTTCGTTTGCTGAGCAGTTGCGAGAAATGAAAGAGGAAATCTCTTCAAAGAAATTTGCCACGGTTGTGCTGGGAAGTTTACCCGAGTCGTACGATAATTTCTTAACAAGTTTGAACGCCAGAAACGCCGATGACCTCGATTGGGAGAATGCCAAAGGATTATTGATTGAAGAATTTTTGAAGCGGGCTGAAAAGAGTGAGAAACAAGAAGCCGACAACGCGCTTTATGTCAAAAGAGAAAGCTTCGACAGAGGAAGATATCAAGCACGTGGTGGAACCGGTCGTGGTCGCGGTTCTTGTTTTTGGAAGAAAGATACTCCGGCTCGCTATGATGATCACGGAACTCTCAAAGGAGTCACATGCTTCAAATGTAAGCGGGATGGGCACATGGTAAAGAATTGTTCACTCAATAACAAGCCGAACACCGGCAGAAGAGAAAGTTCAAACATGGCCGAACTCGAAGGAGTTGCACTTATCTCAAGTACGATGAATCGGTCAGATGAATGGTTTATTGACTCGGCAGCGACAAAGCATATGACAAACGACAGAAGCATTTTGGAGAACTTTGTTGAATACCAACAACCGAAGAACATTTATCTTGGAGACAGCACAGTGATTCATGCTCTCGGCGAAGGGAAGGTAAGACTTCCAACAGTAAACAGTTCTCATGAGGTTATTCATGATGTTGTCCTAGACTTGCACAAAGTGTTGTTTGTACCAAAACTGACCGAGAACCTACTTTCAGTACCTGCAATGGCATTGATGGGAGCAGAAATTCGCTTTGATAAGGACAAGTGTTTAATACTGAAGAACAGTAAGGAATTTGTCATCGGTCATTTATTGTCTGACATGTACAAGCTCTACACAGTCAATACCATCGAGTATGCTCAAGTTTCAAAAACTGACAGTGCGCGATCACTTAAAGTTTGGCACTGTAGATTGGGTCATCTAAACTTCACCTATGTGAATCAGTTAGTGAAGAAAGAAATGGTTGATGGCCTGAACTGTGATGTAGAAACACAACCCCAGAAAGAATGTGAGGCGTGCATTCTTGGCAAAAGACAGAAGAAGCCCTTTCCTAAGCAGAGCCAACACAGGGCAACCAGACCATATGAGATTGTACACAGTGATGTATGTGGCCCAATGCAAGTGGAATCAAAAGGTGGTAGTAAATACATGCTTACATTCACAGATGATTATTCACGGTACACGACTGTTTACTTCATCAAATCCAAGATTGAAGTTCTTTCGAAGTTCCAGGAATATGTCAATTCTGTTGAGAAACATACTGGTCACCAGATTATGAAACTGAACATTCTGGCAGAGGACGATGTTAAGGTCCTGAGAAGTGACAATGGAGGAGAGTACACCTCGAACAATTTTGCTAAATTCTGTGGTGAGAAAGGAATTTCACACGAGTTCACTGTTCCGTACTGTCCACAGCAAAATGGAGTTGCTGAGCGGATGAATCGCACAATTATGGAGGGAGCAAGATCGATGCTCTTCCAAGCCAAGTTACCACTGGAATTCTGGGCAGAAGCCTGCAGTACAGCAGTTTACCTTCACAACCGAAGCCCTACTACAGCATTGAAGGATGAAAACCCATTTGAGCGTTTGTTTGGTAGGAGACCAGACATTTCTCATCTGAGAGTCTTTGCCTGTGTGAGTTACGTGCATGTTCCAGATGGTCAGCGGAGAAAGCTAGATGCTAAAGCTCGCAAATCAATTTCTGTCGGATATCCTCCTGGTGTCAAAGGGTACAAACTGTATGATTTAGAGAAGAAGAAGTTTGTTGTGGGCCGAGATGTTCAATTCTTTGAACAGAACTTTGATCATTTTAAGATCAAATCGAAGGATGCAGTCCAAGCAGATATGAGAAGCTTATTTCCGGATGCAGATCAAGTAAGTGAAAGTGTTACACAGCATCCCTTACATGAAGAACCTGCAGTTCCAGAGGATGTTGAACCTCCAGTTCAAAAGAATGTAGGACCTGCAGTTCCACAGATTGGTGAACCAGTGGGAGTACCAAATGAAGAAGCACCAGTGCAAAGAACATATGAAGATGTTTTCATGGAAGAAGTTCGAAATCTCCCACCAGTAAGAGAGCGAAGAATGCCAAGCAGATTCTGTGATGAATATTGCCTACTAGTTGATTCGGAGATTGATGAGCCGAAGACAGTTCAAGAAGCATTGAATGGTGAACAATCTTTCCAATGGAGAGAAGCTATGGAGTCAGAGTACTCTTCTTTATTAAAGAATGATACATGGGATCTAGTACCTCCACCTGAAGGAAAGAACATTGTGGGATCTCGTTGGATCTTGAAAGTCAAGCGTGATGAAGATGGTGGTGTAGTTCGTTTCAAAGCTAGACTTGTTGCACGAGGATTTTCTCAAGTGAAAGGCGTCGACTATGACGACGTGTTCTCACCAGTGGCCCGATACACATCGGTGAGATCATTGCTAGCGTTAACTAATGCACCTGATCTGGAAATACATCAAATGGATGTAAAAACTTCCTTTCTGAATGGTTCATTGGACTGTGAGATTTACATGTCTCAACCGGAAGGATTTGTTGATCCTGACAGACCAAACGATGTTTGCAAGCTGAAAAAGAGCATTTATGGACTTAAACAGTCAGCTCGTTGTTGGAACACTACTCTTGATTAGTATTTGAAATCTGTTGGCTATCGCAAGAGCAATGCTGATGGATGCATTTATGTGAAATCAGTGAAGGAGCCTAATGGTCAGAACAGTTTTGTGATCTTGGGTGTGTATGTCGATGACATCATTCCAGTCTCAAATAACCCTGCGTTGTTGAAAGCAGAGAAAGCTGCATTGTGTGAAAGATTTGAGATGACTGATCTTGGTGAGATCCACTATCTCCTTGGTACGTCAATCAAGCGAGACAGAGAGTCCAGAACATTGACGATAAGTCAACCCCACTACCTGGACAAAGTCCTCAAGAAATTTGGAATGGAAAATTGGAAACCTGTTTCTACTCCACTTGAGCCTGGTAGAAAATTTCAGCAATTAGCACCAAGTGATGAGCCTTTTGATGTTCAGACCTACCAACAGGCAATTGGATGTCTGACTTACATACCAACGGCGACAAGTCCAGATATTGCTGCTGCAGTTGGTGTCCTATCACAGTATATGTGAAAGCCAAGTAAGGATCACTGGATGGGCGTGAAACGTGTTCTAAGATACATCAAAGGAACTTTGAAGTATGGTCTAAAATTTTCCGCTCAAGAAGAGAAACCAGAATTATTTGGCTACAGTGATGCAGATTGGGCAGGAGATGTTGACATTCGCAGATCAACATCAGGCTATGTGTTTCAGATTGGAAGTGGAACTGTCAGCTGGTCAAGCAGGAAACAACAGACAGTTGCCAAGTCATCCACTGAAGCTGAATATGTTGCTTTAAGTTCAGCTACACAGGAAGCTGTATGGCTACGCCGTCTAATGAAAGATCTCGGGAGACAGATGGATGCCCCAACGACCATCTATGAAGACAACCAGGGTGCCATTGAACTGGCAAAGAATGCCAAATTCCATAACAGAACAAAGCACATTGACATTTGTCATCATTTTGTTCGTGAAAGAGTTGTTTCTAATGAGATCAGAATGATTTATTGTCCTACGGAGGACATGATTGCAGACATTATGACAAAGGGACTTGCGAAACTTACCTTTGAAAAACTGAGATTTGTTAGCTGTGCGTGACATTATGTAAATGCAAATATCAAGCTTCAGGATTCTAAGCAGTGTATTGTGTTACCGTAACAGCATAATCATCAAGTGGGAGTGTTAGAATTATAATGTATGATAATTTATGCTGTTAAATTGGACCCTGATTGGTTAAGTTAATTAGATGCATGCTATGTATTCCCGCCATGTTGTTTACTAGTTAAGTTCGGTTTCGATGCTACGTGATGTAACACACGTTTAGTGAGTTCAGTTTAGAATAAAGTCCTGGAATTGTTGTGGCTCGGTTGGCATCCTTTTAACATAGCTTTTGTATTGATTCATCTGTCTCTTGATGCCGCTTGTGAATCGCATACCGATAGTTAAAGGTTCACTTTATGCGTAGGTCTTCTAGATCTATAAAGGTTTTTACTGACATTGTATAAGCTTGAATGCATCTTGAAGGTTAAATGAATTGCCTATTGTTTGTTTTATACCTTGTTGTAAAATAATTTTCTTGATCTAACCTGTTTGCAAAAACATTACAGAGCTCTGCTGTCAAGTATTCTTGACAGCATATTCTTCATGGACTTCAGTATTGGTTTGGCGAAAAGAAACCAGGTTCAAAATGGCCGAATACAACGAGGATTATTTTTTATTCGGTTCCTTTACAAGTTTGATAACTTGATGAGGTACTATTAAGAGACGATTTTTTCTTGTTGATGACTTCAATCGTTGTTTAAAGATGACCATTTGTTATGTTGGAAGAAAAGTAGTGCCAGTGTGCCGCTCGTGCTACTTGGCAACTGATAAGAATTTTGTTTTAACTCGATTTTAAAAGGCATTGTCCATGTTTTAAACTTTGTTAGGTGAAAGAGCTTGAAATAGTTTTCCCCTGAATTGTTTTTTAATTAATATTTTTGCAGGGAATGCTATGTTGGAACTATCCCATCCTTAATCAGAAATCATTAAACAAAAACGTCATTGAAATGATGGTGAAATGTTTTGCTATTTTGCAGTCAATTTGGGAACCGTGATAGAGCAGGAACAAAAAAATCTGTCAAAACTGAGCTACTTAAAACACAAATAATGTCAGCGATAAAAACACCTGAATGTATTCTTATTTAACTTAATCATCAACAAGCTATGGCAAACAAAAATCATGGAAAATGCCATGATATTAACAGATCTCGAACAGGAAAACAGAGTATCTTTCAAACACAAGGTATCCCCACACATTCACAGCACAGCACACACAGCACTGCACACATTCATGCATACTTATAATAGCAAAGCAAAGTGCATCTCACAAATGCAATCATTGTTTCTGCAGTCACCTTCTTTAGCTTGTGACATTACAGAACTGGGTCCTGAAGAACTCTCATTTGTTACAAATTAATGGGAAACACACATTAAGTAATGTAGGAGTATCAGATGTAAAATTGTGCTGAACCCTTCAGCACAAGGCTGACAGTTGTCAGATGAATCAAATTGTTGAACAGTACATTAACCCTTTAAGCCCCAATAGTGATCAGCATCAAATTTCTCCCAGTCATATCAGTGCATTATAACATGTACAGGTCACAAGAATCAAGCAAATGATCACCAAAGAGAAACTGTCCTGCTGTTTAAACAAGTTCTCCCAACTACATGTAGTACTGAACAAAATGTACGGAGACCAGTAAGGAGAATTTGTGTAATGAAAATGGGGCTTAAAGGGTCAAACAAATAATCTAAATGATAACACAGATTTAACTTTCAACTTTTAAAAAGATACTGAATTGTATAGAGGCACATAACACTGATGTAAGGTGCTTCAAAATTGAGTGCACTAAGTAGGAGCAAACGTGGCAACAATGTTAAATGCTCTAAACAGGTAGTATCTGAAAAGTGCAGTTAGGGCAAAGTAAAGACTTAAGAAAAGGGCATAATCATCATTTAAGCAATAGAAAACTTTTTCCATGTTTACATAGACTGAAATACACATGAGGGGTTGAAAAAATTCAAGACAGTTAAGCAAACCCTCCACTTCGTCCCAGGTTTGCATAACTTTCCAGCATTCTTCCAACCCCTCGAGTGTTTATATCAGGCTATGCAAACACAGTAAAAAGCTTTTCTATTGCTCTTATAAAATAACTAAGATACTATGCACAACTGTGACACCACAACTGTGTTTAAAAACTCTCAAGCAAACACACCTCTTGGCCAATCAGAGCGTGCATAGTATCTTAGTTCTTTTATAGTCTTCTATAGTCCCCTTCGCAGCTGGCCGAAGTCACGCAACGCCCCCTGTCCTGAGAATATTGCTTCTAAGACTGTCACTTCCTTCCAAAAAAAGGTTGGCTACAGAATTAACACAAGATGAATTGCAAGATGGAAGAAAGGTACAAAAGCGCTGAGCTTTATTTCTCAAATCTTTATACATGCTTGTTTTCATGCCATCTTTTTTCAGGAGCATTTTTATTTGTCTCAAGCCGGAACTCTCACAGAGATCAGACCCGAAAACATCAGCAAACTCCACTGGACTGTTTTAGTATCAATGAAGAATGTTATACAGTCAAAGAGTGTAGGGCAAACTGACATTCGAAAAATCAATTAGAATAATAAATATTTGAATTGAACACTGGTGACTTTTATAGCTGCCACTCTCTGCCTTCTACCAAGAAAACGTAACAGGCTGGATGAAAACATGTCATTGCAAAAAAAGCTGCGAAAACCTGGAGAAAAAAATACAAAACAAAACTTTACTTCATGTATAATTGATTAAATACTTCTTGGCAAGAAATGTATCATAATGCTGGCACTAAATACAATTAAACACAACATGTCAAAAACATTTGGCAATTAGATAAAATATCTCTTACCCACTTAACCAGCTTTGGTTGAGCAGGTTTTGAAAGTACAATGTACAAGTGAAACCCTGTCTTACCATGACCCTATTAATAGAAAAATAACCATTCTGTTACATGAGAACATTTTACAACACTTCTTTTAGCCTAGAAATTAATTGATCGGGTTATTTTTCTATCTGGCATACTTCCTGAATGCAACAATGTTTTTTTTGGTTAATCATTTATGACCCAAACGTTCAGTGATCATATTTGTCAAATTCCCTGTAAACATCAATCAACACTTTCTTCTGGCTATTTGCAAAACATTATTTGCCCAAAACTTAACTGATGCTGACACAGTTGTTCCCTAAATAGAAAACCCCTACAGCGCAAAACCAGTTGTACAATGATTATTTTATCCACCATCAGCAATGATATTACTAGGGTTTTACTTTCAAAATTGTGTACTGAGAGATATACTAGTTCAAGTATACAAATAATATGCAAAATAAGTAAAATGCTAACAAAGAGATGGTACATGTATCACTTTCTTAAGGATCGACAAGACCATAAATACCGAGCACAGAAGGCTTTAAACTGATCTCCAAAAGGGCACTTTTTTGAAGACTGTTATTGCATTATTTCATTTCAACATCAGATAAAACTGTCTTCCGGCTTTTAAATACTTGTCAGTTTATAAAAAGCAGCACTCCACATAAACAGACTCGTACATCAAATGTGCAAAAGCATGATCAGCAAAGGGCTACAACCACTGAGTGCATTCAGCACGTTTCATCAGTTATGAAATAGTACATCAATAAATATAAATTACTGACCTGCAGCCATGTGATCACCTGCCTTCTGAATGTCTTGTTCACGAAAAGGTATTGACGGAAGATGAAGTACTATTTCAAAAACGAGTGCGAGTGTTTCATCAGGTTTCCAAACACGAGAAAACATTTGAAACCACGAGGCCGCAGGCCGAGTGGTTTTATTGTTTTCGAGTGTTTGGAAACCTGATGAAACCCGAAGCACGAGTTTTTGTAATTACTTCTCCAACAAAAATGTTTTCGTCTTGCCTTTTGAATATGCAGATTAAGAAACAATTTACACACGGGTTTGAAATCGTTTCTAAACGCGTGTGGTTTTCAACTCGTTTTTCATTGGGTTTCTAAACTCATCCACCTGACCAGAATGGGCCGTTCTGGTAGGCTGATAACAATATGAATAATTAATGAGTTTGAGAATTTTAAATCAAACAACGATATCAATCGATGTCCTTAACTCCACCAGCAGATGCACTTTGGTTCTGCAGTGTACGGCGGGCAAAATGGATTATTTGAAAGACACTGGAATCAACGATCAATTCAAACAGCATTTCTGATTTAAAAACTATCTAAGGTAACTTCGATTATCCGTTGAAAGTGAAGTGATATTGCAGTTCCCATGCATATAAACAACAACAGCCCGTCCGCCATAGAATTTGCATTTCTAGGCGCCAGCAAGCGACTCGGCAGAAGACTGAAACATTTACTTCGGCATTCGATATTATTTTAGTCTGCAAATTGCAATGTTATCGTCTTTTAGGGTAACAGTGATTTTGAAGGCACTTCCTAGTCATTATAGAGTTTGGTTTAAAGGGAAATAAACAGCGTATACGACTCAATAGCAACTCATTAATTATCGCTCGCAAAATAGCCCTTGTCTGGTGACTCCCGCATCACAATTTTAACCATTGAAAGCCAGCCTTACGTGAGTACTAATCTTCGATCAAATCTACCTGAACCTATGGCGAACTAAGAAACTAATTATCTTAATTCAATCGTACGACGATAGACACAGAGGAAGAAAAAGAAAAGTCCTGCAAAAGCATTCATTAATTACACACTCGCGAGCCGCTCTGTTTACATCATGCGAATAAAATCAAATCGAACAAATGAAACTTTCTTGCCAAGGTCCGCATCTAATAAAATCAGGAATTCAAACAACATCTCTACAAAAGATTCATCAAATCTTCGTTTCTTTGATTCATAACACAAGGTCCTCAGAGCCCAATACTGACAATATTTTCCTTCGTTATAACCGTACAGTTTTTTAAACTGCGAGGAATCATTTGGCAAGAAACATGTTGGACGAAGAAAGAGCGAAAAAAAATACGTTTGGCCGGCTCATTCTCAAAATAATTCCAGGAAACAACATCCTGATGTATAATAATATTGGAAGAATAAATTCCTGCATGCTTTTGGACGAATTTTCGACAAGATGACTTCGGAGGAAACGGATTTTGAAAGAAAATGTGCACAAAAACAATTTCGTGTTACACGAAATTCATAAACAGCAAACGCGGCGCGCAAAGCCTTTTGGGTGAAGGTTGGCCTTTTTAAGGGGGATTACAGGCAGATGCGTTGTTTTTCCAACGTTGTAGCGCTTTTCAGAATTTTTTTCGCGATTTTTAAAGTGAACGTAAAGAAAAAAGGGGTTGGGGGAATTGATGAATTTTAAGAAAATTGAAATTTGTTAAGAATTTAGGGTGAGTTAGAATTAAAATTTAAAGTTGATATTTAACGGAGGGGCACCAAAACAGTCCACAACCCGAAGTGCTCTTACGTGGGGGTGGACTGTCTGGGGGTGTGTACAAACATTTCATCCTTCTTTTATTTCGTTTTCAAATCATATCCTCTTTGCTAAAAAATTGACTGTAATCCCTCCTTATACGTCTTAGTGTGTATTGCAGCCACTCTCCAGTCTAGAGTACCACTGGCTGTTTTTGGAAAAGGATTGCATCCACTTGACCAAATTTAACCCGATAAAGGCTCGGTTAAACAAATTCAATGTTATTAAACTTAGTCGGTCCATAAGGACACTAGTTTCTCCATCGTTTTCTAATGAGGGAGGCATACAAAGAGTTTGATAGATGCAATTCTTATTACTCACAGGGTCAACAGATTAGTCAGCTTGGAAAACATTCCGTGATGCAGTGATGTGATAGCATTTGAGGACAAATTCCTACGAAACGCAATAATATATATTTTGTGGTTTAAAATGTTTCCCCGGTTTCACAGTAATATCCTAGCACGGAAATGATCTGCGTATAGTGTAGCCGTCGTATCTGATAAACAGCTATTCACTCTTCATTTGGGTCGGTTTACAAAATTTGGGTCACTAAGAACAACCTTTTGAAACACATAGGTTTGGCAGATGATTTGTTGGAAGCCAGTCGTTAACAACATTGCTGCCCAAGGTTATTGTTTTAGCTAGTAATTTTCTGGTTTTTGTTAAATATTAGCGTTGAGTCCTTTGCAGTTACTCTGCAGCCTTGAGAAAGGGGGACTGTTCCTTGAAGTTTTCATCTACTCGACCGGAGTTTAACCTGCTGAAGGGCCAGTCAAACAAATGCAACATCAACATTCAATTCGGTCGAACCTTCACGACACTTGTTTTCCAGGAATTGCTTTCTAATGAGGAGAGACGTAAACAGTTTGATAGAGTCAAATCTTATTACTCACAGGGTCCACAGTTTAGTCAGCTTGTCAAAAACTCCGTGAGGTAGTGATGTAATATTATTTGAAGACAAATACCTAAAAAACATAAATTTTTTTCTTAGGTTAAAGTGTTGAACTTGGGTTTCCTTTACACGGCCATATCCCTGCGCACTGAGAAATGATTCAGTGTCATGGGCTTCCACAAGGATTCTTATAATGTAAAAGAGCGATTGACAATTGAGTTTCTTAAAACTAAAACCAAATTAATTAATCTGCCCAAACACAGTTAGCGCAAACAACGCCAATCAGATCACGGAGAAAATACGCGTGAACAAGTAACGGATCTGACTATAAGCCGAGAAAAATCTGCGAGTTTTTTAAATTTCTAGCTAATTGCTAAAGAAAAACCAAAAACCAAAACGGGCGCGAAAACCTTTCTAATGTAAATACAAAGAACTGGAACAAAAAAGCCTGAAAATTTCAGGCTTGAACAGGATTCGAACCCATGAGCCCGCGATTACCCGTGAAGTGACGTAAACCCAGTTGCGCTATAAAGGCATATTGAGAGCTGGGAAATGTGCTAGCTTTACAATTCCGTGCAAATTGGACAGAAGAAAGCCACGAGTTTTCTGTGTACAGTCCAGATCCCAATATCTGATAAAAAGCTCTTTATTTGAGTCGCTTATCGAGATTTTTTTTCACTAAGAACAACTTTTATTAGGAGGTATATACGTTTTCTAGACGAGTCGACAACATTGCTGCCTAAGGTTGTTACTTAAGCTAGCATTTTTCTTGTTTTGAATAAATATTGGCCTTTTGTCCTTTTCAGTTACTCTCCAGTCTTTGGTGAGGATGGCGCAGAAATGATTTCAGTTTATGGGCTTCCAGAAGGATTCTTATATTTCCTAAAATCAAAGGAATCACTCTGGGGAGTCATAGCAAGCGCACTCACAACGCCAATCGGATAAAAAAGAAAATACATGTCAACCAGTAACGAATCTGAACAGCAGAGAAAAATCTGCAACTTTAAATTTAATTTTAAAAGAAAAACTATAACGGAATGGAATTAATTGTAATATTCAATCGAACCCGTTCTATATCTTATGTGCCGTCTGCTTGATTTATGGGAATTGCCATTCATAACAACTACTGTTTAAAAAAAAAGCCTGAAAAATCCAGGCTTGAACCGGATTGGAACCCATGACCCTGCGATTACAGGTGCAGTGACCGAAAACCTGCTGAGCTATCACGCCACGTGGGAGCTAGTAAATGTGCTATCCCATAACATACCTTGCTGAGTGGATAGAAGAAAGACACGAGTTTTCTGTGAACATTGCATAGCCCTCCTATGTGAAGAATAGCTCTTCATTTTAGTCGGTTTTAGAAAATTTTGTCACTAAGAAGAGGGACTGGATGGGGTTAACTGACAAGTGACAAATGGCCAAAGTTTTAACTGACAGCTGACAAAAAGCCTAAAATATAACTTGGTTTTACTGACAACTGACAACTGACCTAACTGCCCTTAATATCCTACAAACGCCGTTGTAAATAACACTCGCGTCTGACTCTTTTCGTCAAACAAATGTACGTTTTATACTAGATCTTAGCAGCGGGACGCTAGAGTGTCATATTTCGTTAATAATTTACCGTGTGACCCATGTACATCAGGGTACATTTTACCAGCTGCAATCTCGAATTTACGCTGAATCCGGACGCTGAACACGCGCCAGCTTACACAATGGCTGCTAATGCTGGCGTTGTAAGAGCTCAGTATTGATAGCTTTTACTATATTGACTCGGATACGGCTTTCGAAAGACATAGAAGTGGTATCCCGATAAATGATGTAAATACGGTTCATGCGCTTGCCCTTGTTAGGCCGATAATTAAGAGCAACTTCTTTACCACTCACCTATTATCTGTTGTCGATTTTCAAGCAGCCGTGATAAGTTAGGGCCTCCACAGACTAGACATTTCGTTGTGGACAACTATTTGTTATCAACAACTTATTCTGTCTGATGCCAGCATTCCACACATTGGAGTGTTAGTTGTCGATAACTAAGTCAGGCCAGCAAGAGCTTGGGAACTAACGTTCACTAGGCATGCTCATAACACAGTACGTTTCCAAAATGGCGTGCACCAGTAAAAGAACTACTGACGACTGTCAACGCAGTTACGATAGTTGTCGACCACTGCAACTGAACCAATTGTTCTTATAAACGGGTAAAACGGTCAAAAGCGTAGTTGTCGACAACTAAAAATTTAGCATTTAGTTGACGACAACTTGTCTCACGCACACGGTCTGTTTTAAAATTGGAAGAGGAGGGCTTACTCGATCACTCAAGTGTAAAGTAGGACCAGGGGTGTGACAGCCTCACGCAAAAGGTTTGTCTTCTTTAGTGTCAGTTTATACCCATCATATACACCCATAAGTAACAGATCAAAGCTATACTGAGGTTATTAAACTCTTTGACTTACCAGTGATTAATAGTGACCTTAAGATCAGATTACGAGTACAAGTTTGAGTACGAGTACCACTTTCGAATTTCAAACCAGCGACGTTTTCAGAGACCTTACTTCTCCCTGTTAGTTTACCAGTAGAGGAGGAAGCTCCAGGGATGATATTGGTGTGCGATGTGGCAATGTTAAGCCTGCAAACGAGATCTGAAAACTCGTACTCGTACTCAATCTCGCACTCGTACTAAAATCTAAAGTTCCCTAATAACGTCAATACTTAGGACACGCTTTAGTGGCATAATCCAGAATAGAAGACAATATAGAGCTACTGTTTTCTCAGCTTCCGCTCAGTAATGTACCTACGATAACAAAATGAACGGAGTGCGGTCGGATTTTTCTGGTTTATCAGAATAGGAAAAATTTGCATTCTACTGTAGAGGACAGGTCCAGAGGCCATTTTCTTGTGATTCTCTTGCCGTTCGTCGTATTTTGGTCCTGCTGATCACGTCCAATGAACCGAATGAACACCGCCAACTGGGTCAACCTAATTGTAAACGGTCGAATACCTCAACGACACCATCTTTTCTTGTAAAACGTTCGACGTCTTTCTGCACTACGGCATCTTACTCAACGGTTCAGTTTATTTAATAGCGGAGC
This sequence comes from Siderastrea radians, assembly GCA_964017195.1. Taxonomy (NCBI): domain Eukaryota; kingdom Metazoa; phylum Cnidaria; class Anthozoa; order Scleractinia; family Rhizangiidae; genus Siderastrea; species Siderastrea radians. The sequence goes on along the minus strand of OZ024889.1, from coordinate 31,238,535 downwards.
CAGCGCGCTAGCGCGTCAGCTGAGCTCCATTGCTAAGGAAATTTGGTAACCTATCAAGCTAAAAAATTTTGGTAGTGACGTAATAGTCACGTGACCGTCCGTCCGTACGTCCGTACATCGGTACGTCCGTCCGTCCGCACCAGAGGGCTACCAATACACTTTATACACTGGATATAACCCTGTGCTGAATCCCGTGTGTTTTTGGCGCGAAATCGCATGTTGACCCGGGTTGTAGCAAAACAAGCAAAGACAACAAAAGTCAAAAACAAATTTGTTAATGAAAAAAAAAAGTTCAAAAGAACACGCAGTTGTCTTTTTGGTGGAAGGGGAGAAGTTCAATTTAGGCAAAAGAAATTAGGCGATAAAGTTCAGGCAAAAAGTTCAAATTTGCCTCGTCGGTTCTGTTCAAACTCGGTCGGCACACCGCTTGAGTTCGCAGCTTTTCGCAGCGGTTTCGAAGCCAAATATAGCAGAGCTAGTGCTTTTAGTTTTTTTCTGTCCACAACCACGGTTTTTACGGTGTTTCGAACACATTTTGCCAGGAAAAACACCAGCATTTTCATGCTGATAGGCAGCTTGTCACGAAGAAAGAAATAAGTATTAAAATTAACTTTTAAAGTAACGTTAAACACCGATGGCCTAGTGGACTAGTCACCGGCATCTCACGTCGTCGAGCCGGGTTCGACACTCAGCGGGAGAGGGATTTTTCTTCTTTTTTTTCTTTCTTTTTTTTATTATTTAACGACTTGAATGAGAGTATTTTCACAAATAAATAACTGCCAGCAAAAACAAAAAAACAAAAACAAAACAAAAAAACAAAACAAAACAAAACAAAACAAAAAAACTAAAACAAAAAACAGACAAAACAAAAAGGGGGGCTCCGCTTTTAGGCTTGGCTAAATCTATATATTACGAGTGTTGCACAGTTGTCAGTGCTCAAAAGCATTATCAGATTTGACTGCCAAATTGGGACCAAACGTGGATGGCACCCGGTGCGTATTTGGTTTGTCACGCAATGCGTATCAAAGGCATTTTAGGGGTAGGGGAAGGGCAAAACCTTTGAGGTGAAGTAAAATAACATACGGTGTTAATTGCAGGGATTATTCGTGGTTTTAATGGCGTTGTGTGTCTTTCTTACTTATTACCAGTGTTGTTCCTCTCGCAACCATTAAAAATTGTATTTGCTACCCTAGTAGTCTGAAACGCAATTCCAACCGTTGTACAAGCTTACAGGTGAGTGGTGCAACAGAAGTGGCGCTATTATTAACTAGACCCAACTTTAATAAGGGGAAAACCTATAACTACAAGGGGCTCCCTTTTGTTAATTGACGAGCGGGTATTCTACCTATGATCATTGGTGTCAGTCTGCTGGTTCTTAGCTGGCACAGGACCGGCACAAGGCACAGTTATATCAGGAGTGAAAGTCAGCTCGCTGTTAAAGGGTTGGATGGAGTTTTGGACAGGAAGGGTTCTCTCTTCATAACAAATGGGTGCGGTCGAAGTTTTTAACTGTGCTCTCTTGTCAGCTGTTTGACTTAGTCTACATTAGTGTGTCCTGACTAATGAGTGGGGCTTCTAACAGCACGCCAGTGCTGCTTGAAGACTGTGAAATATGGCAGTAACCATGGTAACAAAAAATGAGGTTCTGTTCCTGAATTTCTGTTTACGAATCTTAAACGTCTGTTACCTCTTTCACGTTCTACATACACCTTAATGAGGACGTAGTGTAGAGTGAGGCTTCCATCGATAACCTGGCTAATATTCGGATAGACCACAAGCGAATATAAAACTCACCTGATCCAACTTTTACAAGCGAACCAGTCTCGCGTAAGATAACTTCAGATCCCTTTTTCACCAGTCCTCTTTCACTTTTTGGCCACTCCCCTTTTCCTTGCCGTGACCCGGGACCCGGCCCCTTGTGCTGCAGCTTCTGCGAGACACTATCCCAAGTTTTGCACGATGGCTGGGACATATCGTCATTGTATTCAAGCGTTCGTTGTAAAAACTGACTTGTAACTTGTGGTATCAGGCCCGCACCAAGGCTGAAATAAATGCTGCGAGCAAATTGGCCTAGTCAAAGCCTTCCCCCCCCCCCCTTCAAAATACACACCCACATAGATACTAACTCTGTTCACAATGCCACAGTTTGTGTCGATTTCGTAAAAAACAACACCTTTTTGGGGACATCCTTCGTTGACAATTTGCCAAAAAGCTGCTTCCTGTTTGCTTTTTCACCGACAAAGTTGTTGGCAACATCCACCAGATTTATAGCATCAGTTCTAAAAAAGTACCCTTAAGGTTACGAGGTTTGTTAAAATTAGAACATTTCGACAGCCAAGCTACGAATTTCGGACCTGTTTTAGCTAGTTTTGTTCCTTAGACTTGTTTTAAAACAACATGATGAGCTTAAAGCTTGCAGCAAATACACAGCAGTCGCTTAGCTATTAAAGGCATTAAGGTCCTTCACAGTAAAGCTATACTGCCAGGGTCAAGGCCAGGGTCAAGGGCGACTGAAATGTGCGGTGGGCTAGTAGATTTCTGAAGCCCACTTGCCCGATGGCTAGTGACTCAACAGATGTCAAACCCTGTTAAAGGTTGTAAGATTATAAAAGGAACTTTTAGCATCAGCATTTAAGACTATTCGTTGTACATTAATTCGTTTTAATTATAAATTTTTTGGCTCATTTATTGTAATGTTTTTTCAACTTCCAAAACTTCTGGGGGCTCGAGCCCCCCCCCCCCCCTGCCCCTCCCCCTTAAACGGGCCTGGGTATTCTTGGTGCATGAAAGTAAGGGAACAATTGTTTTCAAGCTTTTGATTCGTCTGGTGTTGTAATCACAAACTCCGACAACAAGAAAATGGAACCAACAACAACCGTCTTCTGTGTAACGAAGCAATTCGTGTATGTAAATATGTATGTTTTGTGAAAAAAAAAATCCAAGGTCCCCCCTCTAAGCTAAAACAATAAGCACAAACTAGTTAGTCACATCGCAATTTCTCTGATAAAAACGATTTTAATGTTCTGGACCCGACGTTTTGAAGAGGTATTTAACTTAAGCTAGTACACGTACCCTTTTTAGCTAATTTTCGTGTTCGAACATTGTTATTTGCATGCCTACAACTCACGCCGAGGGGTGACTACTTTTTCTGCATTCTGGCACGGGAGGTTGAGGTGCCTAAATGTAGCACTAATTTTGTTTCGTATTTTTGGTCCATTACTAGTTCCTCCCATTTCTCGAAACCTGAGCCGTTTAAAAAGAATCAGAGCAGATTTTGCCCTTCCCCTACGCTCTAGTAAAATGTCCATTCCGATGATTTGCATTGTGACGCGGCTCTAGATAGAACTCTGGCCACGTTAGCGGCGACCTGTAGTGATAAAAACCTTTTTGTGTATTGCCAACTAAGCAACACTGACCAGCAACTGAACCGTTGAGTAAGATGTCACAGTGTAGAAAGATGTCGAACGTTTTGGAAGAGAGGTTGTTGTTGAGCTGTTGGACCGTTTACAATACACTGACCCAGTTGGCGGTGTTCATTGGATGGCATCAACAGGACCAAAATACGTCGAACGGCAAGAGAATCGCTCGAAAATGGCCTCTGGACCTGTCCTCTACAGCAAATGAGGTAAGAGCATTTCGAACTGTTTTTTTGTTTGACGTTTTCGATCTCGTATGGTCGATACACATTAAAATATGTGCGTGACTCGCGAATGGAATGTTGCCAAGAAGGTTCAAACAACCTGCATTTTAACGAACTTTGAAAAGCTCTCGCGTCGCTCTCAATCATTTTCCCAAAGAAGTTTTTGCAGCAATCCTGAGAACATCTTTTCTTAATTTAACAGCCAGAAGCTGACTCGATTTGAAGGTTTAGCACATGGTGAAAAATAATTTAATTCACGAAGTACTTTTCCTGATGAGAAATGTGTACTTTCAAAATTAAATTATTTCAAACACAAAGAACGACGCAGTTTCTACCAAAATCAGTTTTGAAGCTCTAGAGAGATTGCAAAAGTAAAATTGAGTGTTTAAAAGATGACAGAGGGATTTGCTTTTGCACGCGAACGCTTCAAATTGATGTCATAATTTACTGCTTCAAATGGCGACTTTAACGGAAGTTGGTTATTTGCATTTTTCTTTGAAATAAAAGGATATTTTTGCCCAAAAAAAGTATCCAGTGATTTTAGTTATACCCTAACCCAATTAACACTAAAATATGAAAGAAATCGAATTTTCCACCCTTGCCGCGGAATTTTGATTTTGTCTGATTTTTACAGACAGTCACTCTTAATAGGAATGTCTTCAGTCCAATTATGTAAAATCGCGTTATGATTATCGAGCAAACGAGAAACTCGCTGCCATATATATTTACGACTTGAGATCAAATTTCTCCCATGATAACAGACAATTGGGGTTCTGCTTTTTGCCAGTGTTAAAAGTAAAGTAAAATATCCATGACAGAACATCCTTTTTACTTGAAACCTCAAGAAAAAAAAGAGGGTTTAAAGGTGAAGAGTTAGTGGGACGGTGCTCCGCCATTTTCACCAGTATGCAAATGCATGAGTGCTCAAGGACACTTCAAGCCTTTAACATGAATCATGGTGAGACGGAATCGCCATGAATGTACATATGACTTTATGATTACAAAAATTGAGTCGCATATAAAATATATAAGTGAAGATTTTTTTCCTTAAGTCGTAGAGTGCTCTACTCTAGTGGAGCTATATAATTGGAAAGATTATATAAAAGTAAAAATTATTATGCTGACATATATGCATTACAATTCTGTTTCGAGAGGGCCGGCTGGTCCTCTCTTGTCAGGTGCGTAGTACGCAGGCTAGCTAAGTTCCTTATATAAACTGATCGTTTACACGTTCTTTTAAAGCAGGTGTTTCCTTGCATAACGGCATGCACTCGCCTGGGCGCCGGGCACGCTTAACAAAAGTAAAAAACTGGCGTAACAGGGACCGCGCGGGCTATTTCAAAGTGGGGGGCTAACTCGATCGGGGTATGATGGAGGGGGGGGGGGGAGAGGGGGACAGCCTCACGCGAATTTTTTTCTTTACTGTGACTAACAATACATCTAGGGCGCTCAAGTGTGTCAGTTAAAGACAGTTAAAGTAGGTTAATACCCATCATATGGAACATGTGCAGTATAAATTGAAACATAAAAACACATGGACCATGCACAATATAAATTGATTGAATTATATAGACCTATTAGTGCCACGCTTTAACACTAATTACGATAAAAAACGCCATCGCACATAGAGGCCCAATACTGTGGAAGAATGCTATTACTGCCCAGGACAAGGACTTCGCGGATACGAACTACACTGAGGACCTGACAAAGAAAATCCACTCGATCGATATTATCAAGGAGTTAACTTTTAAGGAGAATTCAGTAACAACGGCCAATTTTAGCTGTACGGATTTTAACTATATATAGGCGATATTGAAATAGGACGAAGGATTTTACTGGGTATATATTTTGTATAAAGTTTATTTTAGTTTTTATTAGTTTTTATTATTTTGCACGACCCCACAAGCTGCAGAGCTTTAATTTTAATCGTGTTGAAATAAAGGCTGTCTGTCTGTCTGTCTGTCTAGTAAATGATCGAAGCTAAACTAAGAGTATCAAACTTTTCGAACTAACCAGTGATTAATAATGTTGATACTTAGGGCACGTTTTGGTGGTCTAATCCAGAATCCCTTCCCTCATTAATGTATTAACGATAACAAAATGAACGGAATGCGGTCGGAATGTTTTGGTTTATCACAATAGGAAAAATCGCGTTCTTTTAAGGATTCAGTGTCCTGGATATTCTGTTATTCCTCAACAGGATCAGGAATAGCCAGGATAGTTCCAAAATAATGCGCCTGAGCCTGTTCTTGCATCTCTACACACACTTTAAGTCGTATCCGGCAAGGTGCAAATCTTGACGTATTCAAATTTAAGATCTCAAACTCAAATGCATTTTTCTTAAGAATTGTACAAGCAAACCTGTCGTCATATCACAGAAGAAGGCCATCTAAGACTGAGCTGAGTATCATGAACTCATTTATTTCACCAATGTCAGTGTGTCGGTATGTCCTGGCTGCTGCATGAATGCCTTATTTCTCATCGTTCGGAGCGACAGAGATCTTCACAGTTATCCTAATTACAGAGTTTACGTGCATATAGAGAAGCTTGAAGAAGTAACGTTGATTTTCAGCAAATATCAAAGCACGCTGCTGCCGATAATCCTATCTGGAGATAGACTGCATGTTCGTAATGCCGGGCCACACAAAAACGGGAGTTGGCAAAAATTCATACTCTTTAAGAGCAGAAGGGAGTCAATGAGAGTTCACGAGAGTTAGAGGCCAAACGATAGCGAGAATGTCAACTTCAGTCGATTGCAATTAAAATCTGAGCAGGTTCAAACTCTTCAAGATACAAAAATGAAAATGATGTGAACTGCGGAAAACGAATCAAAATACAACTGCGAAGTCATATCTTCATTTCAGTTCTTCAAGATACAGTTCCTTAGAGCGCACATGAGTTTCAACTAAATAAGCCAAATGGGAGCAAGGCGATTTGAACTTTTGTGGGCGGAGTACTCCGTTTCTATTCCATTACTGTTTGGTCCATATGAAAATTAGAACTAACTGGGGAAAACCAAGTATTGGTTAATCCTGAAACTAACCAATGACCAATGAATTAATTTTGTTTTTATTTATTTTATTTATTATTTTTTTTGGCACCAAAAAGTGGGGGCTAAAGCCCCCTCAGCCCACCCCTCGCGTGGTCCCTGCGTAAGCATTCCGTATTACCTCTTCCATGTGAACGTGACTATTAGTGGAAAGGTGATTGCCAAATAACTCGGTTGAAGTTGTTATGTAATGCAATCCATTTAAGATAAGAACGTTTTTTAGAAAGTTGTACTCGAGTGTTTGCACTTGACATTTGTAATCACGATTTTTAAAACATGTATGGAAGCACATTTCGTGTGGTTGTGTTAAATATTCTGGGGACCTGTTCAGCAACATAAGATGAAGTAAGTAGTCAGAAAGAAGCCTAAAATTTTCCATGAATTGGCACCTCCTTGCAAGTCTTCTCTCTCTCTTTCTCCATAGGTAAAATAGGGAACTTCGGTAACAACTTTCTCTTTCTGCAATAACTTTGCAGCCGAAGCGTGGTAAACAGTAACACCACACTGAACGCCGCCTCTTTGACTGAGTTCGTTTCATACAGAATCGCAAGAGTTTACGTTGAAAATGCGTAGATTAAGCCACCGAAATGTGACCACGAGGTTACAAAAGGTCCCTATAACGTGGTAAGAACTTTTTAAAAAGCTTTTAAATCAATTTAACGGGTAAATTGTGGCTATTGCCTTACCGTTTATATGTCACACGATTCTCTCGATTACCACGGCTTTTTACATTGGAGATATTCCTGGACACAAAAATCTGCCGTGTATGTGTTTCACTTTTCATGTCGATGAAAGGTTTCAGGATACGGAAAAAGCCCATTAGTTGCATCGCAAGTTTGAAAAGTCGATCATGCCCCTTTGATTCGGTCAAAGACAACAAAAATTGACTGGACGTTGAAGTAATCATTTAGGTATCCAACAAAGGAAAAGCAAGGTGAATTAGATGTTTCCTTATTTTTTAGTGATGTTTTTTTTAAGTAACCAATGTCTCAAAATCAGCCACGTTACAAAAGTGCCTTCTTCGCGATAAGATTCCAATAAGTGGTATTGGCATAATTTCTCAAGAGATAACAAATATCAACGTAATCTAATTAAACATAAGCATGGCAGCAATAAGTGACCGAAAATTCAATTTTGTGCTTTGGAAGGGAAACGAGTTAGAGATGCAAAAAGGAACATATACTTCTTGACGCTTTTTGCTTTACGGGGAAAAGCGTTAAAGGTTACGGAAATAGAGACGCTGGACTCACTACAATGCTTAACGATTGTATAAACGCATAAGCCAAGCGGAAACGAGTGAAGAGATAATTGGCGTAAAGCATTCTGCTCCCTATCACTTTTATGAAACGGCGTGCTGAAAGTATTGTGGCGTACCGACTCCACCTTAATTTTTTTTTCGAACAAGAGCGGGGCTAACTCAATCTGGTTCCAGGGTGACCCCATCTTCACCTTATATGCTTCAGGCGGGTTTTTTGATTTATTGAAAGGTACATGAAGTATTTGCTTTATGGTGGTTATTCCATTTGCAAAGTGTAAATATATACGAGAGATAAAATATACATTTACACAGTGGTCGTGGTTTATTTAAATGTGGGCGGGGTTAGGGTGAGTGGGGTGCTAGTAGCTTTCCCTGCAATTTATACTTTATAGTCCAAGTGACGAATACATCGTGAATATGACAAAGCTATTATAGCTCTACGCCTAGAAACTTCCTTTAAAAAATATATTATTTATATTGATATATTTTATGGCGTTTGGCTGTGCGCCTTATTTCTGATTCTCTCTATAAAGTGGCTCCCTTGAATTAGAACATACAACAAATGCCATAAAAAGTATGTTTGGAGGTGGATTGCACATCGAAAATTAAAGCGCAGCAAACTATATAACGGATCCAAATTCTCACGTCATTCAGTTCAACAACTACGTCTTCAGACCAATATCACTTTTACCTAATTTTTCAAAATTTTTTGAAAGAGTCATGTACAATCGTTAAATTGAATTAGAGCGAATTCAACTAAACGATGTAACGCGATCGGAGACTCTGTTCAGGTTCAAAAGAAGGTTACATAATTTTCTCTTAAAATTAAAATCAAATTAAACAATCATGTCCCAAACTCTTGGCTGTTATTGCGCGTCAGCACGTGATTTATTTAAAGAGGAGGCCTCTCTCGTACAAGCCTGGTGGTTTATGGAGGTCTCCCCGCCACTCTTATTTACAACATTTTACAATTAAATCAATTTTATAGTAACTAATACCTTGAGTAATTTCTAATTAATCCTTAAACAATTTTATTTTTTTCTAATTCTCCTGTAATTCTTTGTGTGGCAAAGCTGAATAAATAAATAAATACCAATCCACAAGACCGCGCGCGATTGAAGGAGTTATTTTCTAAGATTCATTTGCTGGTACTTTTAGCCGGATATACTAAATGGTAAGAAGAGCATAGCCAGTCGACTAATGAACTAAGCAGAGAAAATACGCGAATGGAAAATCAAAGATACAGGAGTTTTAGACATACATTTAGTACGCTACAAGAAAAAAAAGATCTCTTATTTAAAACCCCACGCCAACCCCCATAGTTCCCCTTTTATGGTAAGTGACAGTTATGTACATGAAATTATGATGTAAAATTTAAATAATAATAATAATAATAATAATAATAATAATAATAATAATAATAATAACAATAATAATAATAATAATAATAATAATAAATTTTCTTGGTGTACATTTCGAAATATAGTTTAGCCAGTAGGACGACCGTCTATTTTCTTTTTGCCACCACCCGAGCCCTTATCTATCTCGCGCGTCAAAGCCCATAGATACCGTCAAAGCTCAAATTAGCGCCCTTCGAATAAGCACCCCTCCTAAGGCTAAAAATATTTCATCAGCGCCCCCCTTCCAATAAGCACATATTTTCCAAAACTATATCTACCTAGGGACTCGCATCTTATCTTCCGGAAATTTTACACTTTCGCTTGAACACCTTCGACAAAAAGCTCTTCATGCTTTCTTTGGTCTACGACGGCCCACTGATTTTAATAAACTGAAACCTTCTCTTGCGTGTAAAATTTTTGACTTAATGATCTCACCAATTTTAACCTACAATAGTGAAGCTTGGGGTTCCTTTGCGAAATCAGATTTTAAGTCGTGGGACAGCTACGCAATTGAAAACCTCATTTACAATTCTGTAAACGTTATTTAGCAGTTCATAACAAGGCATCCAATATTACATGTAGAGCTGAACTAGGTAAATTCCCATTGATCATTGATATAAATAAAAAGATACTTAATTACTTAAACTACCCCCGAGAAAAGGAAGAAAGCTCTAATAGTCAAACAATCTTTAAAAATATCTATTGACCTTCATTATAACGGTCATAATAGTTTTTACTCTAGTCTCATGAAAATGACTGACTATATGTAGATCTCAAGAAAAAGAAATATATCTCTTACTGGAACCAAACCCTTCAACATTCGCAAAAACGTAGTTTTTATTACACATTCAAAAAGAATTATAGCCTTTCTGCCTACCTAGATCTAACAAGAAAGAACCTATCTAGAAAATCATTAGCAAAACTGAGAATTAGCAGTCATAAACTTCGGATTGAAACAGGTAGATACGACAAAAAACCTCGTGATGAAAGGTTATGTAGTCTCTGCAATTGTAACAAAATTGAAGATGAAACTCACTTTTTACTAGATTGCCTGAGCTATTCTTCGATAAGAGACAGGTTCTTTTCTAAAATAGAACCTAAAATCCCATTTCTACGACTATTATCACCTGAGACCTTCTTGTCACATCTTATGAATTGTACTGCTTATTTTATAAATATTCAATTAATTTCATTCATCTCGTCATGCTTTGAACAGAGAGACAAACTAGTTACAATGGCTACCTCTCTGAATGGTTAAAAATAAGAAATGGTTGTAACCTCTTTACTTATTTTAAATAATTAAGTAAGTAATAATTAAATTTAAGTGGCTTTTGCAATACTGTAATACTTTGTTATATTCATACAAATAAAGCTTGTTGTTGTTGTTGTTGTTGTTGTTGAATTACGGTACTGAATGTCGTACGATATACATAGATACAGTACTTTTAATGAATATGACATAACAGTACAGACGTTCTTTAAAGTACTTTAAACTCGCACCGGTTTTCTTCTCATTTCCACGAGCGAAATATCGTTATCCATGTGAGAGCATAAGTGCTTCACTTTCCTAAGTTCCTCGCGAAACTTTGCGCCCAATCGCCGGCTTCTTGTTATTGCCTTGAAAGCTTCCTGCCGCCAGTGACTTCAACCACCACCTGATTATCGAGGCCGAAATTTGGAAAACGAAATAATCGCACCCCTTCGAAATAGTGCCCCCTTCTCGCCTTCGAGCATTTACGGTATATGGATTTTTACACCCAGTCAGTCCCCCACTGCTTTTATTGAAGTTACTTCCCCTAATATTCTTAAGCAGGGGCCCATTACAAGGGAACCAACCGTCACTGTTTGGGTTGTATTTGACAAATCACTTCTGAAAACACTGCGTTATGAATTAGGGCACTAGTTCTTTGAACTCACTTTTTAGAAGGTTGAAAAACTTTGTTCTGGTGCTGGTTGTGTTCATGATTTCCATATCAAAGTGATTGATTTCCTAAAACCTTGTAAACGCTGAATAAATGCGTTTATTTTTCAAAATATCCCGTTACAATACCGTAAAGAGATATGTGTAACACTTAAGAAAGTGTTTCTCAGACTGTACAGCCTTCGTGGTTGGTATATGAACGTTATATGGTTACTTGTATCACCGTTATTGTTCATATTTCATTTGTACACAACGTCCCACCGTTTGAAAACTATGATTGAAAAGAACATTTATTAATAATTTAATTTAAAGAACTTTGGGAATGTAGTTTGATTAATGAATTTTATAGAACTGTCTTATTTTTCATGAATGGCCACAATATCTTGTAATTCGTTGCCTCAAGTTCATCCAGGGTCTGTCCCTGTTGTGTTGATAAAAAGCTTCACTGGAGAAACCAGTAAAAAGTTGGTTGGTTTCCTTACGAGAAAACTTCCCCGGGAGCGGACCAATCTCACCAATGCAAAGATGAGGCTAGACCGTGCACACCAGAAAATACCTAACCCCACATGCAACGCAAATGGCAAAGCCAAGGCATGTGGGAGGAGACTCAGATAGGCCTAGGCCTGATGGTCCAGGTTGGGCTGTCAGGCCTCCACCAACTGCTTCTGAATAGTGTGCTTGTCAGGACACTGGTGGCCTTATATGTCCAGAGCATTGTGTTGCAATAGTTTGAATTATACACTTAACCCTTTAAGCCCCAATATCCACATGCATATTCTCCTTACTATTCTCCACATACTTCTTATGTTTTTAGTCGGGAAAATTTGATTCAACATCAACACATTTCATTTCTGGTGATCATTCCCTTTATTCTCATGTTCTGTACATTCGATCGACTAGTGATATTGTAAGGAGAAATTAGATGCTTTTTACCCTTGGAGCTTAAAGGGCTAAGGTTTATATGGAAACACACCAGGGCCCGGTTGTTCAAAAGGCGGCCGGGATAACGCTATCCACTGGATAAATGATACCAATCCAGGGTACACTATCCACTGGATAGTGATTTATCCCGTGGATAGAGTTATCCACTTTTTGAACAACCGGGCCCAGATTTGGTTTAGTGGCAAAAACTGTTTATAACATTTTCTCAATAACAGTGAGTTACATTGATGCTGTAATTTGTTGTTGTTGTTGTGGTTTTGGTGATTAATCATGTTTTTAGGTTTCATCCACCACAAAAGAGGGCAACAGTCTATTCTAGACAGCCCCGTTTTCTCAAACTTTATTGAGAAAATGTTTTACCCTAACATCTATTCAAAGCAAACCAAACCTTTATAATATTCACACCCTTAGCTTGTAACACAACACCCGAAATATTACAAAGGTGATGTTTGCAGGCAACTCAATCATATTATTAATTCTATGTTGTGGGTTTGAGCCACCACAGGTTTCAGCAGAACTCACTCCAGCAACAAATGGGTCAGGGGCATTTGCTCAACCTAGTATATTTTGCCCTAGTATATATATATTTCTTGAGAAATCATTATGAGTTAACTGAGGAAGTTAAATACATCTGCAATGTAATTCATTTTGTTCCAGTTAAGTGTTGCAGATTATATAGAGAAGAAAAGTAGTGTTCACAAGTTAGAGAACCTGCAGACCTTCTGCATGTTTGAATGTGGCTCTGGCCCATTTTTCCTTTTCTCTTTTTTTTCCCTTCTGCTCATGTACTTGTTGGGATGTGAGTACTGCTAGAAGTTGAAATAACTAAGTAATAAAAATTCCTTCAACCTTGTGAAAACAGGAGTAAAATTTTCCTGTTATCATTATTAATTGTTACAGTTACCCCAGAGATTTCAGGTGACTTATGTACTTATTGACTTAGTAGGAGGGTCAAACAAGAAAATGTTTGGTCTGCAAGCACGCAGTGCGCTGGTCCATGCGCCTTGACTAAGAGCCAAATATTTTCTGTCTGGCCCTGCCTATCTCAATCAATAAGTTTCTTTTTATCATTCTATCATTTTTATGCTTAACTTCATTGGAAAATTATAGGTCTTGGTGAATATTCAATGAATGACGAATTGTGCATCATTAAATGAGTCAGGTGACGTGTGCGTGGCCAGACAGCTTTTTCTGGACCGGCTCTCATTACCCGTCTGGCCTTACACACGTCAGCTGTTAATATCATTGTCCATTATTGTTACAGTTGCATCTTATGAAGAGCCAGTCCACGAGAGGTTCAAAGATTTTTGGAAATGGTCAGAAACAACCCTATCTCAAACTTTGCCTGCTGAAAGCTAGTCATGAGCAAGTAATCAAATCGACATTATTTTGTCTTCTAATACTAATGTGGTCACGTGACAGACAATTTAAGTTTGACCCCCCTGGGAGCAATTTTGGCTCAAACAAATTTCCAAAATTTACCAGCTTTGCATGTCACTTGTCAAAACACACGTAAACCAATCATAGATCAAATGATGTTTCTTTACTAAACTGACCTTCTTCTTCATAAAAGTACTAACATTTATTCAGGCTCTTCTTATCAGCTGAACAATAATTTTCAACAGAGAGTGTGGTTTGGCAGATTTGAAAAAGTGCTAATTTTACAAAATTTCAAAGGAATTTTTTCTATGTAGTAGACAAGATCTATGTTTGATATGCATTTCACAAAAGAGCCAAAGGATTGCACTTAAACAATATCGAAACATCTTTGCGGGCAATTCACTTTTAAGCTTTAATATACCTTCTGCAAAATTGACATTTTCCTAAAACAGACATATTTGCTGAGGGACAAATGGGTCGCGTTAAATCAGCTTTTAACACTTAACAAATACATGAAACCTGTGAAAAGGTAACGTACAGGCTAACAAAGTATACGGTTATCGTTTGAATTATTTCACTGCCGCAGATTTTGCACATAAACGTTTTGCAGCTATTGAAGTCGTTCCTTCCCCACCCCTCCCCCGATAGATTTCAGGTGAACCAGGTGTGTATTATTTAATTTCCAGCAGAAGCTTATTTCAAGCTATTTTTCGGTGTTGATTTCAATGATTCAGAATCTAAAATAAATTTAAAGGCCGTAGAAACGGACTGAAGTGAGAGAATTGATGTCGAGAGGTTGCGTTACTGTGCGTGACAGAGAGAATCAACTTTCGTGCATGGATAACTTCTCGACGGCAGATTTACTATTTTACAAGGGGAAAATGGCAGACAAATAATTTCACATATTCCACGAGGAACAAGAATTTCCTTATACCAGCCTACTCCTTACACATGATGGAGGCTTAACGTTTTACAGTAAAACAACGGTTATACCGACTTTGCGATTTGTCTTTGTGTGTATAAACCGCGTGTCTGATTTGTTGCAGTTAGTCGGCAACCAAATGTAGCTACGTGCTAGCAAAAGTGAATGGTGAACTCCCCCGCCCCCATATGTCCAACATGCAGGGTACTCCCTTTTAAATGTCAACTCGTAACAAGGGATGACATATATGATGATAGCCGTGAAATGAAAACGTTGATTTGGGAGCAGCTATGGCAACACTTGAAACCGCTCCATGGACAAGAAAAGGCGACTATTTCAACATCATCTTTCTATTTTACATCTTGATGTCACAAAATGCAAGATCACAACAAATTACAACTCATGTTTTAGCAATGCAGTCTTCTGAAGTTAGAATAACTCAAGCTTAACAAATGTATTTCTTGTCAAAATGAAAGTAGGTCACCAAGAAGCAATCCCCGGTTAGACATTAATCGAAACAGCACAAAAGAATGCGAAACTTAATCCTTAATATTAACACAAAAGCTTAAGTTGTCCATCGATAGGTCAAGTCAGTGAGTTTAAATCCATACTATTTTAATATCTATAAAATATCATTGAAAATATGCCCACCTATCCTTAGTAGACTTAAGAAATCTTCGGCTACAACAGCCTTTTTTAAACCGGAAAGACACGAAACAGAGCATTTTAATTTGCAGCTTTGTATCGCTTCGCTTTGCAATTCGCTTCGATCGATCAATCAAAGAAGTGATGATAATGTATGCAAAATTACTATGCGGCATGAAAATGAAAACTGCTGACCATGGAGCGACTGCCCCGCTTATTCCCCGGTCCGGGAGGCGAAGGCTGTGATTTCTAGCGTATTCCCCGTCTACCGGGGGACGAAAATGGAGTGAATATGAAGTGAAAGTCCCCGCATTACCCCGGTCATGCCCGAGGGGGGGGGGGGCGGGGGTTTCAAATGACTGGTGTATAATTAACAATTATTCTACGAGGGCGCGCTGGATATCGAATGATAGATAACCAACGAGGCGCGTAGCGCCGAGTTGGTTATAATCATTTGATATCCAGCAAGCCCGAGTAGAATAATTGTTTTATTAAAAACTGAACCACTATTAAAAAAAATCAAGAAAGAACGGAAAAATGAGAAAAGAAATTTAAACGGAACAAGAATCGCTCACATGACTGAACGAAAAAGGCGCCAAAACCTTGCGAAGTGTTGCAGCGTTTCATTGCAAAGCTGAATGAATCAATGAAAACTGCTCGAAAGTGAACAAAGTAGCACAAGTTTTTGAAAGAAAACTTCTAATTAGTGGCTCTGAAATATGGTACATGTTTGATTTTTCCTGAAACGTTGTTATCATCGTTCAAAGCGGATTGAAGCTGTACAATTTCACCATATTAGCTGCTGGCGTTGAAACTGAACAAGTTTGTAATCTGTTCGCACAACGGAGCCATCATGTGCGTGTTTCATTGAACTGAAGACAGAACAAATTTGAACTTTAAGAGGTAATTTCCATGCAGCTCAGAAGCAAGATTACTGTAGTGAGGAACATTAGAAGTGACCATCATAGTTTGTTAAATGCAAAGTGCAAAATGCAGTTGTTCTCGGTTTAGAGGTTGCGGACGGAATGGTAAGCTTAAAAACAACATTCAAACAACTGGAAAAGCGATTCAACTCCGTTTACATGGCATCCGATTTCTATCTGAGCATTTGGACCTGTTGGAACACAGTCAGCTACAACGAGTGCAGGTAAACCAGTGTCAATTTTGCGTGTTAAAGGCGAAAAAAATTTCGCCCTTCCTTCCTTCTTGGTAGGTTGCCGCGGTATTTTTATAGCACTTGTTTAGACTGCTTCATGGTTTTCGCACCGACTCGCCATGAATGTGTGATAGTTTTTATTAAATGCTCCTGCCCCATTTCACTGTGTTTTATTTTATGTCTTGTCTTGATATTTTGAAGTGGAAAGCTTTCCTGATAAAACCTACCGTGTTCAATATTTGAATGATCGACGTGATGATCGATGAAAGAAATTAATTGTAAACACGACGCTTAATGCTTAAATTTCTATTTCTGCACAGTTTCTTCAAACAATTTTGACTTGTGTTAGACGACGCTGTTGGTGATGCTTGTAAGTGACGATGTTGGAATTTCTGCTTAATTCAAATTCGCTGCCAAGTGATTTTTCTCGTCCATTTTTCTCGTCGGGTTGCTCGCGAGGAAAAAACTTTCAGCTCACTTTGTTGTTGAGTGTTCATTGACCATATTTGTCGCAGCAGGTATATGAGCTGATAGCCTAGCTCCGTTCAGCCAATCAAAATGCTAGAAATCCAATATACCTAGTCCAGTTTTTAATAATGATACATATTTCACGTAATTAATAAATAATCTGTTGGACCTGATTTCGTCAGTTTAATTGATCGCAATTTATTAAGGCCGCAAGTTGAAATCTAGAATAAATTAGAATTGAAAAAGTGGACTACAAAAAGGGAACGAACAAAGTTGGATAATCTAGAATGGGGTCGGCAAAAGCGGTTATTAATTCCTCCCGATTAATGTTCTTCCGCCCGTCAGAAACTTCTTCGCGCATAGCGCATGAAAATATACCAAATCCGAGTGCATACCTCAGTGTTAGGAGAAATAGCGTCACATGCAAACTACGGGCCTGCTTGCTACCAAACACCGCAATTTTTTATCAAGAATCTCAACTGGAGATAAATGTTAAATAGCTTTAAATTATATTGGCTCTGGTTTAGTTTGATTTCGTTTCACATAGACACTACTTCATGTAAATTTCATTCCAGACGTACCAGGAAAATGTATGTAGGAAAATTTTCAATTCAGTGAAGTTTTTCTGTTTTCTTTCAATTGCTGGAACTATTTTGCCGTTTTTTTAAAAAACGAAATCCTCTTTCATTTCCCCCACAAAAAATAGGATGAATAAGAAGGTCAACGTCCAGGCAGGGGCCTTAATCTAACAATATGGGAGGCCTCTACATTAGTTAGAGCTTTAGAACCAGATAAAGAAGGATGAACTGCGTAGCGATACTATGTAAAAGGAGCTTGCCCGTATAGCTTACTGTAAAGAAGAATGGCCAAACGTTGAAGACCGTGGGAGGAGCTGGCACGCGGTCAACAAAGCAAGATGTTTATTTGGGAGTCCGTGCTTGGGTCGTACGCGAAAACAGGTATGTGGTGCCCTAAAGGGTAAGGTTTTTTTTGCCATTTTTTTTTGGCCATTACAAAATGTCTAGATTTTGGGTCCTGCCTTTTGGACTGAAGTTGGGTATGGTTTGGGTGTAGTTGTAAAGGGATATACATATTTATCAGATGTAGAGAAAAAGATAGAGGATTACTGAACGAAAACGATCCATTTGTTATGATATACATGCAGCGCGATTTGCCTGCCAAGGCCAGGATTAATAATTTCAGTAGGGTGGATCTGGAAGACCGGCAACACGCCCCTACTCACACTTTCCTAAAGGAATCAGGCATACAGGTGGTTTTAGAATGGATATACGGTATCTTAACTGTCAGAAGCATAAATCATGGGCTTAAGTTAACTCACAAATGACCTGCATCGCAGCTCAGTTGGTAAAGCGGCATCACACCAGTAACCCAGCAATGTGACGACGTGGTTTAATTCCCGTTAACCCGGTGCGGGGAAGGGGTGGGCGTTTCTCTTCAGTAGACAATACATGGGGATTGTTTTTATTTTATTCTGCAGCTGATAAGCATTTGCAGGTTGCTTAGTTCAGTAGCTACGTCAAGTATTTTCCCTGTGTATATGTAACTGAACGCAAATTGCACTTATGTGTTTCCAAATTTAATGCTAAATTCTCCCAAATTATTAATTAGTATTAAGCCCCCGCCTTGACGTTCACCTTCTTTTTAACGTCATTTGTTACAGGGAAATAACTATGTTTTTATGAATCAGCAAAGTGCTTTCGCAATTGCAAAGAAATCAAAAACTGAGTTCAAAAAGAGATCAAAACTGAGTTGGTAACTTTCCTAGTACAATTGAACAGAAGTTTACATGACGTAGTGACCCGAAACCTACGCGGGATGAAATCAAAACTTCGAGATTCTTTTGAGATTCTTGATGAAAAGTTACAGTAACTGGTAGCAAATAGATTTCTCCAAGCAAGTTCGTAGATTACAGTTGACGGTGCGTCTCCTACCACTGAGGTATGCACTAGTTTGCTAACAGAGTGGCTAAGTGTATTTTCATGCATAAACAAGTTCTTACGGGAAGAGGAACCCGGAGAAATTGGCACTTGCCTTTGAGCTACACTCAACATGGTCCAAAGTAGTTTGTTTGCTTTTATTCCACTTTATAGTTCTAACAAGAAAGCCCACTGGGCATTTTAACCGGCCATTCTGACCCTCCCCACCCCTAGGTTTCACAAATGTTCGCGCGATCCTCTATTTATACGAACTGGCGTGACGAAAAGTGTGATTGTGTGACACAATATTTTTACTATAACGTTACTGGATGACGTAATGTTTAAACTCTGATGACTCAGGTTATCTTTCTTATCGCTTTTATTTGTGCTGAAAAACGCAAATTCACTCAAACGTTGAATGTCGAGATAAATTCGTCCACAACTGAGAATGCTCACACCGGGACGACGAAGTATTTACTGTTGTGCCTAGACCTTAAATACAAACAGTGAACATAGCAGTAGAATCAAAATATAACGCTTGATAAACACGAGCTCGAGCAGATCGTCAGAGTATGGGGCACGTCAAGGCATATCTCATGACGTGATGTTTAAATCCGGTTTGCTAACCCGGGAATCCCCTTGCAAAAGTAAACAAGCGAGCGGGGACGAAAATCGCCCACGTCTTTGAAAGCTAAAGCGCCTGTCGAGTCGCAATCGATTTCGCGCTCACTCGCTTGTTTTTCTTTTCCTTCACTATCTCTGAACAGAAAGAGAGACTGCTCGTAGCCTTTAGCGAACACCACACGAAAACTACACAAATCCGTCGATAATATTCAGATATTTTCGTTCTTTCAATGCAAAAAGACTCGTAACACCTGCCTTATTAATTGTCTCCTTATTAATGACGATTCCTTCGTATCAACTTCTCGCCTCAAATAAACACTCATCTCTCTCCGTTCACAAGAACTATTATGTACTGATGGTGCAATCAACTAATATTGCATCATCATACTAGTACCAATTCCTTCTCTTCCTAGCCCACGCCGGCAAAACGCAACTGTCCTTTTTGTCCGCCGCGAAATACAAGTTAGCCAATCAGAAACCTTACAATCCACTTCGCAAACCACCCCCCCCCATAAAACGCCAAGGGAAACCGCCTCTCACGCAGCACAATATTACACCGCTCCTATACAAAACGCAACTTTCAAAGCAAATCACATTCACAGAAGCGTGATATTAATGCTCCCGACATTCACAAATCCTTCTGACTCCCACATTTTTACACCCCTCAAAATGTCAATCCCAATAAGAAAAAACTCCTGCCCTAAAAAAATTTTCACCATAACCACTAACTAGATCAGACAACACAGCCAATTTGGCATTCAATCCTATTAGCTCCTTTACTCAATTGCGCATGCGTTATACAAGACAAATACAAAAAACCCCAAACTTAACAACCCTTCGCCGTTCATATCTTAAATACTGTAAATTAAAAGACAAAAACATAGGAAGGTAACATTCAGAAGACTAATATGCGCATGCGTCTTATATAAGACAGTACCGCTCTTGAGTACCCGTACCACAAGCTTTACAGCACTTTCTTCGTATGTTAAACCAACTTGCTTTCACGAAAACCGTGTTCATTTTATAAACCGGCGGTCGCCATGGCGACGGCCAGTTAATAATTTGCGATCAATTAAACTGACGAAATCAAGTCCAACAGATTATTTATTAATTACGTGAAACATGTATCATTATTATTATGTCTGATTACTGATATCCTCGGATCGCATTCGGCAAAACCCCTCACTTCCTAAACAGAGTATTCTGAAGACAAAACACAGGTGAAACAATGGTTCAATTCTTGAGGTTTTATAGAATGTAAGCTATATTTGGTTGCCGACTAACTGCAACAAATCAGACAGACGGTTTATACCCACAAAGACAAATCGCAAAGTCAGTATAACCGTTGTTTAACTGTAAAACGTTAAGCCTCCATCATGTGTAAGGAGTAGGCTAGTACAAGGAAATTCTTGTTCCTCGTGTAATATGTGAAATTATTTGTTTGCCATTTTCCCCTTGTAAAATAGTAAATCTGCCGTCGAGAAGTTATCCATGCACGAAAGTCGATTCTCACTGTCACGCACAGTAACGCAACCTCTCGACGTCAATTCTCACATTTCAGTCTGTTTTTACGGCCTTTAAATTTACTTTAGATTCTGAATGATTGAAAACAACACCGAAAAACCAAATGAATCTATACGAATAGCTTGAAATAAGCTTCTGCTGGAAATTAAATAATACACACCTGGTTCACCTGAAATCTATTGGGGGAGGGGTGGGGAAGGAACGACTTCAATAGCTGCAAAACGTTTATGTGCAAAATCTGCTGCAGTGAAATAATTCAAACGACAACCGTATACTTTGTTAGCCTGTACGTTACCTTTTCACAGGTTTCATGTATTTGTTAAGTGTTAAAAGCTGATTTAACACGACCCATTTGTCCCTCAGCAGATACGTCTGTTTAAGGAAAATGTCAATTTTGCAGAAGGTATATTAAAGCTTAAAAGTGAATTACCCGCAAAGATTTTTCGATAATGTTTAAGTACAATCCTTTGGCTCTTTTGTGTAATGCATATTAACCATAGATCCTGTCTACTACATAGAAAAAAATTCCTTTGAAATTTTGTAAAATTGGCACTTTTTCAAATCTGCCAAACCACACTCTCTGTTGAAAATTATCGTTTAGCTGATAAGAAGAGCCTGAATAAATATTAGTATTTTTGTGAAGAAGAAGGTCAGTTTAGTAAAGAAACATCATTTCATTTATGATTAGCTTACGTGTGTTTTGGCAAGAGACATGGAAATGTTTTTGAGCCAAAATTGCTCCCAGGGGGGTCAAACTTAAATTGCCTGTCACGTGACCACATTAGTATTAGAAGACAAAATAATGTCGATTTAATTACTTGCTCATGATTAGCTTTCAGCAGGCAAAGTTTTAGATAGGGTTTTTTCTGACCATTTCCAAAAATCTTTGAACCTCTCGTGGACTGGCTCTTAAATAGCAAAATGTTTATTGTCAGACCAATTGTTACAGTTCCATTTGTTGCATATATATTTTACAACTTTTTTATGACTGGAAATAGATTTTTATTTATTTTTTAATATAAGGAGTTTTCCTTCTAAGAAATTCAAGGGTCAAAAAAATATAACGGTGCAGTTTAAGAAAATTTAAGATAGAATGTATTGATTATAAACAAGAAATGAAGTGTATTTCATAACTTATATTTATTTATTTTATACTTAAATTGGACAAGGAGGAAGCTTAAGGGAATTGATAATAAAGATTTGTTAGTAAATGGTGCTTTGTTTACTCACTTTATTCACTTCGGTGACTTGAGGTCCTTGTTTCAAACACATTTTAGCCAGTTTTAAGTCTACGTTTTAATGTCTGAAACACATGTTTCGTGTCGTTTCATATAGCTCTTAAACGTGACTGAAACTAATATTTAACTAGAAATACGCGACCGTTAATGAGTCTATTAAACGACACTAAAAATTTGTTTCGGTACATAATTAGGACTTGAACTTACAACCAAGTTTAATTTTGGCTTAAACCTTCCTTAAAATAACTCAAGGTTCATGTCTAATGCAGGTTTAAGTTCTAATTAAACATGCCTGAAACATATATTTAAGTGACCTTAATGACCCTATTAAACGACACTTAACATTTGTTTAGGGTGTATTTAAATAGGACTTAAACCTACAACCAAGTTTAATTTTTGCTTAAACCCACCTTAAAATAACTTAAGGTTCATGTCTAATGCAGGTTTAAGTTCTAATTAAACATGCCTGAAACATATATTTAAAATACCTTTAATGACTCTATTAAGCGGCACTAAACATTTGTTTAAGGTATATTTAAGAACGACTTAAACCTACGTTAGACATGAACCTTAAGTAATTTTAATATTGGTTTAAGCAAAACTTAAACTTAGGTATAAGTTGCTTAAACAGCAACTTAAACTTACTAAACTTATGTTTAAGGCATGATTAAGCCATGTTTAAGGTCGTTTAAATTTGCCATTTCGCCTAGTGTTTGTTTTATGATTAAGTGGTGATTGGGTTTAGTTGTTCATCTGATTGTGACTGGTCAAGTCAAGATGTTTAAACCAATCACAGATCGTAGTTAAACACCAAAGCAATTCGGGATTATCAGAATTCCAAATTAATCGACAAAGCGCTTTCCTATATAATGATATTTCAGTTCAAAATTTATTTGTGAGTATTTTAAGAACACCACTTTCATTCATATTTTAAGAACATTCATCGCCATAGAAAAACTGTTCGTTTTTTTAAAACACCGTCTGTTATTATCTGATTACTGGGTACCTGGCCTAACTAAATTCAGATTTATTCCTGGCGCGATACATCATTTCGTGGTGTGGTGATGTTACATTACGCACGTAGCGCAACGTAGTTTAACAGCGATATAAAATGAGCTTCAACCCAAGAAGAAATGTACCATCTATTTTGGAGCAGAAGTATTCAGGTAATAGTCAAGATCCTTTTTTATTCTACACATAATGTTGTTGTCAGAAGTACCGTGATAAGGTTTCTGAATGGGGTCGTAGGTTTGCTTTTTTTCCGAAAATAAGCAAACCTTGTTATGCGGCTGTATGAAAGCACTTAAGGACGGTGCCTCCTTTTGGTACTGCGCATATGTTTTGCACATCTCGATATATTCAAGTTTCTTAAGGAATTTTCTCACTAATACAATAGTATTTTTGCGCGGTTTATGACCACGTGGAAAAAGCAGATGTTAGCAAAGGCTATCAGAATCCAAATAAAAAATTGGGGGTAACCACGCATTTTTCAGAGATAATTGAGCCTAAATTTGGATAGAAATTGCCATACATTCTTTGTATTTTAGCGCTGTTTTGGAATTATGATAGCTTGATTCTCTCTGAAAAATGCGTGGTTACCCACATTTTTCTTTTTGGATTCCAATAACCCTTGCTAAGGTCTACTTTTTTCCCATAGTCATAACCTTTGCAAACATACATCTGTATCAGGGGGCACCGTCCTTAAAGACGTTCGCGGTCATTGTTTGTGCGCATACTTACTGCGCACGTAATTCACATAGCAATGTCACGCCACGTCATGCATTGAACGCGCGCGTTGAGTAAGAAATATAGACAAATACAGTGGTTGTGGGTATTTTTATATGTATAAACGTACTTAACTCTCTTAAATGCACGGTGATCCCATTCCTTTTTTCGATAAATAACTTCCTTTACTGGTTCTCTGCATTTTGTCCAAAAACAAAAAAATTGTGAACGTGAGAAGTTTTAATTTTTTTGCTATTTATACTCAAATGCGATCGAATTTTTCTACGAATGTAGGTACACATCATGACTTACAATTACCCTTCTGTGAGGCTAATTTTACCTGAAGAAACGATATTACCTGCAAAAATGTACTAAATAGGCCTATTTGCGATGAAATCAATAAATCAGCATCATCTAGAATCCTCCACGTAACCTTTTTTATTCTTTGTAGCAAGGAAGCGGATTTCGCCCTACATAACCAAAGCTTCTAAAAACACAACGTTTCTAATACGCTTTATCTCCGAAGCGAGCACGGTGACCCCCGAATTTTTTTGCTTTTCTGACATAAGTCGGTCATTATCTAACCGCAGCAAAAGTTTTGAAAAAAACTGAACGTGGGAAGACTTTGGGCGTGGACGTCCTTAAATGTCCGCCCCCACCCCACCAAAAAGTATAGCTCATCGGGATTTCTATCAATTTCAAGAGCCTTTATCCTCTCATCGTTTTCAATGCTCATCATGTTATACTGACGCCTCTTTAGAAATGGCAAAAAAAGCACAAACGATTTCCGTTCGAACAACAAAAATAATAGAAATTTTCTATT
Source organism: Siderastrea radians (assembly GCA_964017195.1). Taxonomy (NCBI): domain Eukaryota; kingdom Metazoa; phylum Cnidaria; class Anthozoa; order Scleractinia; family Rhizangiidae; genus Siderastrea; species Siderastrea radians. Next base: position 31,213,883 of record OZ024889.1, on the reverse strand, counting down.
ACCAAACATTGCTTACTTATTGAAAAGGTACACGACATGTGTAAGGTGAAAACTAACTGTATTTTACCTTCGAATGGAGAAAAACTCTTAAACACTTGTTAAGTTAAGACATATTTGAGTGCAAAAGAATTGTTACCAAAGTTCCCTATTTTGTTGCGAAAGTGCCCGATTTGTTACGAAAGTGCCCCATTGTTACAAAAGTTCCCTACTGGGTGTGACAAAAGTTCCCTATTAATGTTACGAAAGTTGCCCACGTTACGGAAGTTCGCTATTTTCGTTACGAAAGTTCCCTTTTTTCGTTACGAAAGTGCCCTTGCTTATGGCTCTCCCTCCCTCCCTCTCTCTCTCTCTCTCTCTCTCTCTCTCTCTCTCTCTCCCTCTCTCTCTCTCTCCCTCTCCCTACCAAGGTTTTGTAAAAATGCGAACAGATAGCACAGACGCAAATGTAAGCGATGTCGCAGAAACCGCAATTATTCAACCTCTGTTTCGAGTTAAACCTCTAACACCATACGATTTCACAATACATGAAGACTGACCTCATTGGTTAAAAAGATTTGGTCTTAGAAACATTCAACGCTAAAAATAACGCTAATAATAACGATAAAAACCAACGATAAAATCCAAACTCAAAACAAAAACCTACCTCGCCCGGGAAAAACGCACGAAGCTATACGTGGTATCAACCACTTATGCCTACATATATCCCCAAGAATAAAACCCACACCACCCCTCTCTTTCCATTAACAAACCAGTCAATCATCCGTGACCTTTGAGAACCTACCAAAGGAATGCGAAGTTGCATTTTTACAGCAAAACTAAAGACGGCTCCGCTTGGGGTGGGGGGGGGGGGAAGGGAGGGACGCCTAATAATGACAGTATAAGGACAGCTTTTTTACAAGTACATACTTTGTAAAAAAGGAGGTTTTTATACTTAAAGGTGCTGCATCTTTACTTAAAGGGCACCTTTTTACGAAAAAACTGTACTTTTGGGAAAAAAGGCAGCTTTTTTACAAAATATATCTTTGTAAAAAAGATGCCCTTTTACATGAAAAGTCCGATTTTTGAAACGGTCTTAAAAATTTCCTTATCTTGTTTTTTTGTCCAAGCAGTCTCACGTAATATGCTGACCAAACCAGTCTGGATATTATTGCTCTGGTTATAACGTTAATCCGTATCATTCATGAAATTTTTTTGTATTATCAGCACGTTATTGTTAAATCCGTGAGCTTCAAAATTAAACATTGCACATTTTGTAACGGAGGATTTAAGTCGTATCAGGCACGTAACTTTCTGTGGGTTTTTTTGCTGTTCACACCCTTACTGGAACGTGATTTTTTTCCTGTGAAAAACTAGTTCCGAAACTGATCGGGAAAAAACGTTGACAAGATACGTTGCTGTGTAATCAGAGAGATATCGTGCAAAATGCACCGAAGAAAGCAGCGAGTTTGTTTGTACAGATTAAGTCCCTTATCCGATGAAGCGATATTTATTTGATTCCCTTTTCGAAATGTTTGTTACTAAGAACAGCCTTTATAAGGACGCATACTTTATCCAGATTAATTGGTCAAATACAAATTAAGCCAATCGTTAACAACTTTGGTCACTTAACAAACTTGTTTTGTAGATTTTTGGTGTTGGTTCTTTTGCAGCTACTCTCCAGTATTGAGTGAGAATAGTTGTCCTTTCATCCAGTGGACAGAAGTTTGATCTGTTCAAGGCCCGACCAAACAAATTTGACAACACTTAATTCAATCAATTCAGTCGGACCGTAATTTCTTGCTTTTAAAAGTCTTGGTGACTGCTGGTGCATTGCAACCATGCGTTCTCCATTTAGTCTTGAGTACCAGTGGCTCTTTTGGCTCTGTTTTGAAAAGGCCAGAGATCTCATCGACTTGACCGGCCCGAGTCTAAACAATTCAATATCCTTCAGTTCGTTCAGTCATTAAGAAACTTGTTTTCAATGGTCTTAGGGAGGCATACAAAGGGTTTAGTAGAGTCAATTCTTATTACTCACAGGCTCCTCAGATTAGTCAGGCTGGCAAACACTCCGTGAGGTAGGGATTTGATAGCATTTTCATTCAAAAACCTACGAAACGCAAAAATATATTTTCCTTAGGTTAAAATGTTGAAATGTACTTGATTATCCGTTTCATGGTCATATCCCCTCACAGAAACGATTTCAGTGTCATGGGCTTCCAGAAGGAGGCTTATAATGCACTAGGACGATTGGAAATTGAGTGTCGTAAAGCTAAAAGCAAAGGAATCACTCGGGTCAATCACAGCAAGGGCAAGAAAATGCCAGTCAGATCACGGAGAAAATAAATCTAAACAAGTAGCAAATCTGACTAGCCAACAAAGATCTGAAGCTTTAATTTTTAACTTAAGACAGCGTATGATAGAGAAAACGAATCCCGTGCAGAATTAATTAAGTGCTTAAGGTGTTTCGATACAGTTTTTGGGACCATACCTAACTTTTTGAATCGGCTCTTGGACAGTCCTTTCCTTGTCAGATCAGAGTGAAATTTACAATACTTGTTGGTTTTGGATTGAACTTTAGCGTGGTTTTATATTTTGTGAAAATTGATATTTCCATGACAACGATAAACAAAAAACCTCGAGATTAGTCAGCTTCGAGAGCTAAGGATGCATGAATATCAACAATTGCCGCAAAGAAGCCTGGAAAGTTCAGGCTTGTACGGAATTCGAAGCCATGACCCTGCGATTACCGGTCCTAACACCTGAGCTATCAAGCTATGTGGGAGCTGGTTATTCAGTGTGCGAGATCATAATATACCAGAGAAGACAGATAAACGAGGGCCGCCTCTTTTGTTTAGTGCACGTATAACCCTTCATCTGAATAAAATTTCTTAGACTGAGTTGCTTTTCGACATTTTCCTCACTACATGCCTTCAGTGCGACGTTCACCTCAAGTAGCTCACTTATTGAAATCAAAAAGGAAAATAAACTATTCGTTAACAATTTAGGTGTCTTGTGCATCCTTTACTTGACCAACTTGCTTTTCTTTCTGTTTATGGGAATGAGCGAGCTATGCACAAGCTCCTTAGTATACCAGAGCTGCCTCTTTTGTTTAGTGCACGTGTAATCCTTCATCTGAATAACTTTTCTTAGAATGAGTTGCTTTTTGAAATTTTTCTCACAAGGTGCCTTCATTACGACACATCATGGCCCTCAAGCGAGTGACTTATTGAAATCAAAAAGGAAAATAAGACATTCGTTAACAATTTAGATGACTGGTGCATCCTTTTCTTGACCAATCTGTTTTTCTTTCTCTTCGTGGGAATGTGGGAGTTATGTGCTAGCTCCTATTATTCCCTGCAAAATGGACAGAAAGAGACACAAGTTTTGTTTGTACGCTGTAACCCCCTTATTCGGTCAGGGAGGCATATAAAGAGTTTGGTATAGTCAATTCTTATTACTCACAGGGTCCTCAGATTAGTCAGGTTGGCAAACACTCCGTGCGGTAGTGATGTGATAGCATTTGCAGCCAAACTCCTACGAAACACAATAATATATTTTGTAGATTAAAATGTTGTACTTAATTTCCCGTTCCACGAGATATTGTGTGTCGTAAAACTAAAACCACAATCACTCTGCCCAATCGTAGCAAGCGCAAAAAACGCCAATTAAATCACTGTGAAAATGCATGTGAACAAGTAACGAATCTGACTAGCCAACAAAAATTTGCAATTTTGAATTTCTAACTACACATGATAAAGAAAAACCAAAGCGGACGCGAATTAATTTGAACACTCAATTTAAATCCTTTCTAATGTTAACAATAGTATCATATGTGCCTTCTGTTTGACGTATGAGAATTGCCATTCTTAACACCTTTTGTAACAAAACAAGGCTGAAAAATCCAGGCTTGAACCTGATTCGAACCTATGACCCTGTGATTACAGGTGCAGTGACATAAAACCAGCTGAACTTAGTAAGCCATGTGGGAGTTGGCAAATTTGCTCTCCATAACAAACCGTGCAAAATGGACAGAAGAAAGCCACAAGTTTTGTTTTTACATTGTAGTCCTCTTTTCTGTTGATGAGCTTTTCATTTGGGTTGGTTTTTGTCACTAAGAACAGACTTTTGGATGTATACGTTTTCTAGATGACTAGTTAAAATTAAAACCACCAACACAGCATCCGTGACAAAACTTTCCCCTGTGCAAAAAAGGACTCTCTTCATGATTTTTAGCAGTTTGGACAGTTAAAGCATTAGGAGAGAAATTAATGTGGTTGTATAGTAGTTCACGAGAGAAAAGTAATCGCTGGAAGAGCAGAGTTAAATTCCAGATGTTTTCATTGACTTCCGGCGGCCATGTTTGTGCCCCTCCGAGGGACACCAACATGGCGTTTCCATACTGAGCTCTACAAATTTCAGTCGAACGTTTCGGCGAATAACTCAACAACGGAATACCATACAGATCTGAGACTTGGTAAAGTTGTTTAGTTGTGTATCCTTTATTACATTACAAATTCTAAATCTATTGCTCCCTGGCCTTGTCATATGTTATGTGACTCCAGAGCAGAAGTTTTGTTTCGCAGAAATTTTTGTTTCCTGACTCCGTCGACCATGTTCTAGAAGCAGAGGCTCAATTTCGCTAAATCTATTGCTCCCTGACCTTGTCAATATGTTATGTGACTCCAGAGCAGAAGTTGTTTCGGGAAATTTTTGTTTCCTGACTCTGTAGAGCGTGTACTGAGTAGCAGTGGCTCCATGTTTTACAATTTTGTAAATTGCTGCCTCGTGGCCGTTGTTTTGTTTAATATTTCCAGCTTCCAAATTTTTTGCTTCAAGGCTGATGTTTATTTCATGTACTTTCCGGCATGAGATGTTGTTATTTGCATACCGGTATGCTGTTGAAGGCCCAAAAGGCTTGTGCTTTGTAACGAGATTTATTGGCTTTTATTTTGTTCCTCGTTACGGTTTGTTGTTGTTTGCATATGCCTTTGTTTGTTTGTTTTTATTTGAGCAGGCTTAAAAGGCTTCTGCTCTCTCACGAGATGTAAATTGGCTTTTATTTGGTTCCTCGTGACGTATTTCTTTGCTGTTTGCATATGACTGTTTTTATTTGAGCGGGTTCAAAAGGCTTCTGCTCCCTTACGGGATGGTAATTGGCTTTTATTTTGTTCCTCTTAAATATTTTCACATTCCTTTGTTGGTTTGTTTTTATTGTAGAAGGACCTAAAGGCTTCTGCTCTCTCGCAAGATTAATCGGGTTATATTTTGATTCTCGTGTCGTCTTGTTTGCTGTTTCCTTAAGGCCGGCACACACGAGGGGACTAGTCCCTGCGACTGGTCCCTGCGACTGGTCCCCTGTAGTGTGTACACGAAGGAAATAGTTGCGGGGACAAGTCCCTTGAAAAAAAAAATAAATTTGGGGCGCTTTAACTGAAATTCGCCGAAATGTGGAGACGAAAAATAAAGCAATCCTCAACAGTGAAACTGAATTTACTAGATTAACCACAAAACATTAAAATAAATCAACTGCAAACCGGTTCATACCTCGTGCGGTCTATCAGTGTTTGTCATTTGCAATTTCGATAAAGTTTTTTCTTCCGTGTCCCACATTGCTGGTACAGAAGCGTAAAGAGACAAGTGTTCGACCAAGACTCCCAATACAGACAAGGTCAACTCGAAAAAAAGTAAAAGATCCGATGAAATATTTTCATTTGGTCGCAGGGACTTGTCCCACGAACAGTACACACGAAGGGACCAAGCATAGTTTGTGGGACTAGTCCCCGGGACTGGTCCCACGAATTCAAACAAGTTTGAATTCGTGGGACTAGTCGCAGGAACCAAATTGTGGTCCCTGCGACTACATTTTCTGACTAAAATGGGTAGTGCAGAGGAAGGGACTTGGTCCCTGGGACTAGGCGCAGGGACCAGTCGCAGGGACTAGTCCCCTCGTGTGTGCCGACCTTTACGCTTGGCTTATCTATACGTCTATACGGGCGCTTCTTTACCAGTCCACAAGATAAATCTTTTATTTATTGGTCTTGTATCAACCATAAATGTAATAACAACCATAAATGTAATACTCACCGTAAATACAATAAAAATCAACCATAAATGTAATACTGACCAGAAATAAAATAACGATCAACCATAAATGTAATAAATGACTAACCATAAAATAATTTTTTAACCATAAATGTAATAATCCGACTCACCATAAATGTAATAAATTTTAACCATAAATGCAACAAAAGTCCATGAAATGGCTTCTAGCGGTAAATGGGATTTAGAACTGTTTTACGTGGGTAGCTTCAGAGTAATCTTCTCGAAAACTACTTTGTGACCAAAAAAAATCAAGACCGGCGATTTCGGGCATTTTAGGTAAGCAAGCTCTCTTCAATGCACTGTGCTTACGTGTAGCTTAGATAGCTCTCTGTCGGTATAAAGTTAGACGACTTTTTAGGAGTTTGCAATCCGTTTTTGCTGTTTCAGTCTCCATTCTGTCTCCATGTTTGCGAGGTCACAGCTAAATAATCAGGACGCCCCCGTGTTTAAATCCTTACCCTTGGTAGTCCCTTCATATATAGTACAGCAGACCAACAATTAACCTATGTTTCTCTTATCTCTTATAAACAAAATACAGCGGAGTTTTGTACGTGTTGTATGTACTCGCGCTTCTTCTTGACTTCCAGTCGCTCAAAGGCCACGTACTTCCTAACATTTTGCAATGTAAAAATTCTACCAAAATTTCAGTGACGATTTCCATAACCCGACTTACGTATATTGCTGCGCACAGCTTCTCCATAGCCCACGACAGGCCAAGAAGAACCATCGCCGGCTTATGCTTATCGGAAAATCTCAGTGGCTAAAGCGGTAGAAATTTGGAAGTCAAAAACTTTTTGCTGCCGTAGTATACAAATAATGTAACCGCTCTATTTTAAAGAGTTCTAAAGAATGCATACAGAACCAAACTATATTCCCTATGTACAATTTTTGTGACAACTGAATTTTGCCTTTTTCGCCAGCATTTGTTTGAATTGCAATAAACTAAAATAGCTTATTTGGCAACAAAAAATTCTACAGTAGCCATTGATTTGTCAAAGTTGAAACCTTTAACTTAAACAGTAACCAATGCAAGAGAGGATAATTTAACCTCTCTTGATAGTAACACAACAATATGCCAGCAGTTTACTTGCCTGGCATACCAGTAAGGGAAGAGCGAATCAACATTCTCCTTTTATTTCCTCGAAATGAGTAACTTGATTCAATTATCAATTAAAAATGTTACATAATTATTGATAGAAAGTCCTTGAAAGAAAGCTTTTCGAAGTTAAAATATCCTGATAACCATTGGTATCCTGTTCATTACATTTATGGTTAAAATTTATTACATTTATGGTGAGTCAGATTATTACATTTATGGTTGAAAAATTATTACATTTATGGTTAGTCATTTATATCTGTTATTCACCGGCCGGGAGGACCGTATAGGGAAAAACTGCCCGGGTCTTGAGCACGGCCCGAGGCCGTAGGCCTCGGGCCGTGCTTAAGACTTCGGGCACAGGTTTTCCCTATACCGACCGACCGAGGCCGGTGAATAACGTGTTTATTTTTTTTCTGCTATTTTTGAGTTGGAACGAGGCAAATTTGTTTGAGAATTGTTCGTAAACAGTCCTTCTACTTACGCTAGTTCCCACGATTAAAGTTAGTTAAAATTATTAAGCTTATGAGAAAGAGCCGCTAGCAAACCGTAGGGATAAAGGATAGAAACAGAACTTAAAAAAGACAGAACTTAACATAGGACAAAACAGAATAAAACAGTAAGCGTTAAGAACAAACCCCAACGTCTCCTAGCAAGAAGAAAGAAATAAGCTTTGTCTTGTTCAAAATGAAATCACACATTTAAATTTGGTTTTCAGTACCGAAAGATCTTTATTTAACAAGTAATACTTTTAGTGAAAACTAAGGCTTACGCTCCGCAAAACTCCGCTGCATATCTTAGTATTTTAAACATTTTTGTTCGTTCTTGGTCAAGATTTTCGCAAATCGATACTTTGATTAAAGTAAACTGTAAAAACTTGTTGGCATGCAGCAGTTCTTGTTGAAGACACAGCGATGCGAGGTTTTTTGTTTGACTATTTTAGCTAACAATCGTTAATAATCATAGTCTTGAATAAAGCTAAATGGGACAACATTAGAAAAGAGATCTCCAAGGAAAATAACGAAATGTCAAGCGAGAAACGGAGGTCAAAAGACTAACTTGCAGTTAACCCGTGTTAATCAAACGGCGTGTCAATAAGAAAACTACAACTCGAAAAAAGCAAGCCAGCAAAATTTTCTCAACGAAAACACAGGAATACTCGCCTTTTTCGGAGAATAACCAGGACTTTTTTTCCATTGCTGATATTTTGTTTCACTTTACAACGGTTAGTGAGAGAAAAGTTCCATTTTAAGATAAGAAGAAAAATCCAACGTTTCGTTGTGCGGGAGTAAAATGATTTCACTTCAAGCTTCCCCGCGGATTGGAGCGGTCCGTACGCGAGGTCCGGATGGGAAAATCCGGACCGCTGGAGCGCGCGTCATTAGCCAATCAGATTCAAGGATTTAGGATTCCGGACCGCTGAGATGCTTGCCTTTTAGAAGGCTTATCTAAGGGGGTATTTACATGAGACCGGGACGAACTCAGACCAGCATGAGTTCGTATCGGTCTCCATACATTTCTTTGCTCGCATTTACATGAGACCGGTCTGGAAATGAACTCAGACCGGTCTGACTTTGTCTCGGTCGCTGGACCGAGACGAGTTAGTTTCGTACCGGTATGAGTTCGTACCGTTCTCACGTAAACGGAAACGAATCTCAGACCGAGTCCTGGTCTCATATGTTCCTTCTTTTGGCTCATCATTTTTTGCTGCTTCTTAGCAATGATAGCATCACTATTGCGGAAAACATAGTCGATAACATAAGGAAACAAGACGTAGAAAGTAGTATCAATTGAATATATGCTTGCGTTAATGCGTGCAGAGAGTGCACCATTCTGAGATACTGCACAGTATACGGACTGGTCCGAGTTCATCCCGGTCTCATGTAAATACCCCCTAAAGAGGCTTCATCCTTTGTTACAAGATTGAATACGATTCACATTTCATTCGACTCTGATGATGATTTCCACTCAGGTTGTCGAAACGTCAGTCAATATCACCACAAATAGTCCTTCTCAGGACTACACTCACGCGGACGATTATAATTTACCGACTTATGAAAGAAAAATTAATAATAAAAAACAATTTTAGAATTCTTTGAAGGAAAATTGTAAAACGAAACATTTGTAATTATTTAATATTTAAGGCAACATATTGTGTTTTGTTCTTTTCACGAGATACAGAGTTTCTCATAACAGTAATCAAAAGGATATTTCTAATTTACTAGCTAACATGACTTCTGGCTTAAATTATAATTAACAATTGGTTCATACGTCAGCGTGCTTCATCGAGATATGAAGCACGCGGGAAGTTTGGAGAGCACGAAAGATGCGTAAGAGTGCTCTCCAAACTTCTCAAGTGCTTCATTTCTCGCTGAAGCACAGGTGACGTATGAACCAATCGTTTTATAACATTTTCATCGCGGTAGTCGTGTAAACAGAAATTTCCTCTGTTGCGCTTCAATGTATATTTCGTCTCAGAAAAAACATTTCGCTATGCTTCAACGATCTTGTCTCAGATTGGTAAAAAAAAACGGACAGGAGAATTCATGCGTGTAAATGAAGTTTGCCCCGTATTTGAACGTAAACTCACTTGCGAAGAAAATTTTTCTCAAGGTATTTGTTTGCTGACGTTATCAGCGTGCACAATTGGATTTTGAAGCACGCTCGCGCTATTGAATTTTAATACACGAATTTACCAGCTATGTTATAAATGACATTGATTTATGCCTTAAGTTATAAGTATCTATTGTTTTGCATCAACAGAAGTAAAATGTCAAATCAGTTTGCCAATGTTGCGTCATAACGATTTTGATTATCATTCAAGTTGTTATAATTGTAAATGTACGGTTAGACAATGAACGCGAGTGTTTTATGGGATATAGTGTCCCGAGCAAAGATAGAATGACACGAGGCCGCAGGCCGAGTGGCATTCTATCTTGCGAGGGAGGCTGGTTTCCATATGATCGCTACGATCGCTGCGATCGCTGAAAAAAAAGTTCAGCGATCGTTGCGATCATATGGAAACCACTCTTCAGCGATCGTAGCGATCGTAGCAATCGTTGCGACAACGATCGCTGAGATAGACCTCAGTTCTATCTCAACAATCGTAGCGATCGTTGCGATCATAAGGAAACCACTCTCCAGAGATTGTAGCGATCATTGCGATGAAGAATATACCAGAATGCAGTACGTCGCTGTCTGTTCCAGGTCCTCTCGGGCATTTTTTTATTCTGTAGCGATCTAGCGATCATATGGAAACTTGTAGTAGTAAGGATCGCTCAACTTTTTTGTAGCGATCGCAACGTTCGTAGCAAAGCCAACAGACCAAAAACAAGTTCAAGTACAACACTCGGAGAAACAAGTCTGTCCTTCTATTTCAATTAAGGTCTGAACATTTTTTTTTCATGTAAAGTAATGGTTTTTCTTTCGATTTGCTTTTTGCTTTGTTATTACACCGTAAGCTAAAATAATAAAATAATGAGTGTAGAATATAATTGTTTTCTGACATCGCCGTTGAAGCTGTTGTTTTTATCGATTTAGTTATAAATATTCACAGAGAAATTGTGCATCATTACTAAATTCTACTTAGTCATTAGTATTCTCTATACAGAGCATACTAATGAGGCTTCCAAACAAAGGAAAACAATGCCTCATTAGTATGCTCTATGAGATAACGCATACTAAGTAAGGGTTAGACAATGAACGCGAGTGTTCTATGGGATATAGTGTCCCGAGGCATTCTATCTTGCGAGGGACGCTATATCCCATAGGACACGAGCGTTCATTGTCTAACCGTCTTAGAACATGGTCACACGCACGAAGAATTTCGTTTTTGCCTGCAGATTGTATTTTTGCATTTTAATTTTTTAGTTCTCACCTTGAAATCACGTTGCTATTTTGTTTACGATATTTTCGCTATTGTACGCATGCCTTTGAGGTGCAATGTTTTAGAGTGCTTCACCGCGCGGTTTATCGCAATTGGTGTGCAAATAGCCATGAGCCAATACACGGAAATTTGCTCTAAGGTGCGGGATTGCAGAAAAACTCCTCACACTCATTTGCATCTCATTGGATAACAAAAGAATAACAAAACAGCACATTTGTTATATGCCTCGTTCTTTTAAACTCTGAATTAATTTTCCGCAATCCCGCACCTCACTCGAAATTTGGAACTCGAGCCAGTGATCGCCGCTAAAGATTTTCTAGATTTACACTGGTGAAAGCAGTCTTCGAGGCGCTACAACCAGCGACACCAGCAAGTGGGGAACCCGCAGGAAACTCCAAGAGGCCAAATTACCTGGTAAGTCAAGTTCAAGTACAACACTCGTAGTCTGGCAAACACGGAGAAACAAGTCTGTCCTTCTGTTTCAATTAAGGTCTGAACAGTTCGTATTTCATGTAAAATAATGGTTTTTCTTTCGATTTGCTTTTTGCTATGCTATTATACCGTAAGATTGCATTTTTTTGTTAAAACGCAAAAAATAATGAGTGTTTCTAGCCGTTGAAGCTGTTGATTTTATCGATTTAGTTATAAATATTCATAGAGAATTTGTGCATTCATTAGTAGTTTCTACTTAGTCATTAGTATGCTCTATATAGAGCATACTAATGAGGCTTCCAAACAAAGGAAAACAATGCCTCATTAGTATGCTCTATATAGAACCACTAATGAATGCAGAAATTCTCAGTAATTTTACCCCGCAATTTCCTTGTGCTTCAAAGCCCCCGCCACTTTACATAATTTAAGACAGTTTATGGAATATAGAGCATCGAAATGCTGGACACTGATTGGCTGAGTGGGTGTGACCTTGTTCTAATGACGATATAGAACTACTTATGAATGCAGAAATTCCCTGTGAATACTAATTTTACCCCACAATTTCCCTGTGCTTCAAAGCCCCCGCCACTTTACATAGTCTGACAGTTTATGGAATATAGAGCACCGAAATGCTGGACACTGATTGGCTGAGTGGGTGTGACCATGTTCTAAGATGATGTTAGAACATGACGGTAGGTTTTACTGCAGCTTTCAATAACATGTGCACTCTAAAACTCAAAGCTCAACCGACAAGTGCGTTTTTTGCTGCCGTCAATCAAATGTTCGGCGGCTCCCCCAGCTTCCGACTACTGTCGAGCGCTGTTCGTATCATGAGATTTTTTATAGTCGTCAGCCATGTGAAGCGTCCTCCCATAGAATAAAAATTTGAGGTTGACTATTATGCAATATTGAGTTTATTATTTGTTTCAATAATCCGCTTTTCAAATGAAGAATGAAATATTCAAACTGAATCTCCATCCCATACTTGATTTACGATTCGATTAAACAGGCACGTTGGAATTTGAATACTGGAATGGTGGAATACTGGAATTTCATTTCGAATATTTCATTCTTCGTTTAAAAAGCGGATTATTGAATCGAATTAATAAATTGATTATTGCAATAATCAAGTTCAAGTGTTTATTCAAGGGGAGTACGCTTGAACTGGCCTCAAGATACGAACAGCGTTCGGCAGTAGTCGGAAGCTGGGAGGAGCCGCCGAAAAGGGGATTGACGGCAGCGAGAAAAACGCATTTGTAGGTTGAGCTTTGAATTTTTGGAGTCCGCATGTCATTGAAAGGCGCAGTAACTCAATTTATATTTAATGTTTTGGTTAATATTTAAGAATTTGTAAGAAATAAATATTTTGAACTTCGTGTGTTATTTAATAAAACACTAGGGAACGCTTGATGATCGGACATCGATAATAAATGGAATGTTTATGATTCCTAACGATAAAATTGATGGCATGCCTGATGTGCATATTCATTTTTTATCATATCTATAAATATAATTTTACTGAGTTCACCAATTTTAGAAAAATATTTAAAATGCATATTAGGAGTTCTATATCTATAAATGTGGACGATTAAAACAAAAAGAACAAAAACAAGGGGTTAGTTAGAAGGATTCTTACAATGCTGTAGACTGATTGACAAATGAGGGTCGTAAGACTAAAACCTCAATTCTCATTGTGGTCAATCCCAGCAAGCGCAAATAACTCCAGTCAGATCACGAAGAAAATAAATTAATACATGTGAACAAATAACGAATCTGAACTAGCCGACAAAAATCTGTGCGTTTTAATTTCTAACTAATGACGGCGTATGATAAAGAAAAAACAAAACTGACGCCAATTAATTTCAACACTCAATTGAAAACCTTTCTAATGTTAACTGCAAAGAACTTCCACTTATATCAGCAACAGTAACAAACAATCTGCACGGGACTCGTGACCCTACGATTACCAGTGAACTGTCCTAACAGTTGAGCTATCAAGCTATTTGGGAGCTTGAGCTATCAACGACTTGCGGCCTTTCCCTTCACAGCGAACATGGAAAGCCGAAAAAATCTAGAACAAAAATTCATTTTTCAAATCGGCACACTTAATCCCCACGGTATCAACTAACGCTTTTCATTCAGCTAATTTATTCTTGTTTTTCATGTTGCCATGTTCTTACCAATAGGTAGCCGAACCGCTCCCCATCTAAACCACACCCCACAACACTCCAGTTTCGACTCCGTCATGACCACTGGATAAGAGACAAAAGACTCATTTTACAGGGTTTGTTTCAATCAGAAGCAATATACACGCAAACACCAGTGAAAAGGTGAGCTTTTCATAATTATGTGTAGTGTTTTATTTTTGTATTCAACATTTTCGTGCTGGTTTTTGTCCATGTTGCACTTCAGATTGACACTCTCCCTGTAAAAATTCGTCTTTTGTCTTCTTATCCAGTGATATCTGTGAACTCGAAACTGAGCATTGTGGGTCGCACTTGGTTTAGATGGGGAGGGGTGGAGCTACACTATTGGTAGGAACATGGCAAGTAAATATCAAGAAAAAGGGAAAAAGCTTTCTTGGGCACGGTGTTTTTCTCGTAAAAAAAAAAACTGACTAAATTTTGATTTGTGCCTATGCCCGAAATCAAATTTGTCAAACAACCTAGGAAGTGGAGGAGAAGTTTAGTTTCCATGCTGCAGATGAAGTTTTAGACGTTTGTACCGGGATTTGAGCAGACAGGAGCCAAATTACAGCGTCATTGCCTAAAAATGATGGGTTTTTTGGGAAACGGTACATACATACATACATCATACATACATACATACATACATACATACATACATACATACATACATACATACATACATACATACATACATACATACATACATACTTTGTTCATCCCTAAAGGGCTTTTCAGAATAAAGATACAAATAAAAACATAAAATAAAGCAAAAATAATGTAAAAGTAAAAAAAATAAATGAAAATTAATTACTAAATAGGTAGATTATAAATTACTAATTAAAAATACTTAATTAATATTCTATTACATGGGAAATTCAATTAATTAAGAAAATTTGAAAGTAGTTTTCTCTTTAAGCAAGGTTGAGAGTAAAAGGAGTAATCAACTTCATTTTTTGTCTCCTCGAGGGAATAAGGTCGCTTCTTTAGCTAGCAATTTTCTTCTTTTTAATAAATATTGGTGTTCAGTCCTTTGCAGTTTGATAGAGTCAATTCTTGTTACTCACAGGTCGTCTAGATCATTCAGGTTGGCAAACACTCCGTGAGGTAGGGAGGTGATAGCATTTTTTGTCAAATCCCTACGAAACGCAAAGATATCTATTTTTCTTAGGTTGAAAGTTGTACTTGGTTTTCGGTTTGACGGTCATATTCTCGTCCAGAAATGATTTCAGTATCCCTTATAATGCAATAGAGCGATTTACAATTGAGTGTCATAAAACTAAAACCAAAGTAATCACTCTGGCCAATCACGGCAAGCGCAAAAAACGCCAATCAGATCACGGAAAAAATACACGTGAACAAGTAGCGAATCTGAATTAGGTGAGAAAAATCTGCAAGTTTGAAGTTTTCTCTAATGACAGCGAATGACAAAAGAAACCCGAAACGGACGCGAATTAACTTCAACACTCAATTGAAAACCTTCCTGCTAGTGTTAAATACGAAGAACTGCCATTCATATGTCAAGAATTGTAACAAAGAAGCCTCAAAAGTCCAGGTTTGCACAAACATTTGATGACTCATGAGAATTGCCATTCATAACAACTCAGTACTATTGTAACAAAAAGGGCCTGAAAAATCTAGGCTTGAACCGCGTTCGAACCTCATATGAACCTGCGATTACAGCTGCAGTGACGTAAAACCAGCTGAGTTGCCAAGCCATGTAGGAGCTGGTAACTGCGCTATCCCATAACATACCATGCAAAATGTACAGAGAAAAGCCATAAGATTTCTGTGTGCAGTGTGGCCCCCAGTCTTGACGACCAGCTCTTCATCTGGATCGGAAAGTTTTGGCACTAGGAAAAGCCTGCTTAGGATGTATACGTTTCCAGATGAATAGTTGGAATTAAAAAAAACAAAAAACAAAAAAACAATTGGTTACAACTTTGGTGCCCAGGGTTGTTACGTGAGCTAGCAATTTTCTTGCTTTTTATAAATATTGGCTTTGAGTCCTTTGCACCTACTCTCCAGTCTTGAGATAGTGCGGCTGTCTTTTGAAGTTTCCATCCACACAACGGAGTCCCGGCCAAACAAATTCAACATCAAGATTCAACATTCAATTCGGTCGCACCCTTTAACGACAGTTGTTTTCTAACGATGGAGACATACCCACATTTTGATCAATTCAAATCTCATTACTCACAAATTTTTCAGATTAGTCAGCTTGGCGAAGACTCCGTGAGGTAAGGATGTGATAGCATTTGAAGACAAGTACCTACGAAATACAATTATTTATTGTTTTTTCAGGTTTAAATGCTGGACTTGGTTTTCCGTTTCATGGTTATATCCCTTTCAGTCTCTTGGGCTAACTAGTGACAGCGTCTAATAAAGAAAAACCAAAACGGATTCGAACTTATTTCAACACTCAATGGAAAACCCTTCTAATGTTAACTCGAAAGAACTCACATTCACATCAACAAATGTAAGAAAAAATCCTGAATCAAATCAGATCAAATCAACTCAGAATTGCTTAGAAATGTCCATTGTCAATTTCCTTAATAACACAGTTCATATCAATCAATTCAAACATTAACACTCACAAATGTTGCAGATTAGTCAGCTTGGCAAACACTCCGAGAGGCAAGGATGTGATAGCATTAAAAGACAAGTCCCTGCAAAACGCAATTACTTATTCTTGGCTTAAGATGTTGGATTTGGTTTTCCGTTTCACGGTCATGTCCCCGCACAGAAATGATTTTAGTCTCACAGGCTTCCAGGAGGGGTCTTATACTACAGTAGAAGAATCCAATTGAAAATTGAGTGTCGTTAAACTAAAACCAATCACAGCAAGAGAAAACCAATTACAGCAAGAGAAAACAACCCCAAGCAGATCAAGGAGAAAATACATGTGAACAAGTAACGAGTCTGATGACAGCGAATAATAACGCAAAACCCAAATTTTAACACACAATTAAAAACATTTTAATGTTAACAAGAGTATGAAATGCCGTCTGTTTGACTTATGGGAATTGCCATTCAAAACAACTCAGAATTATTGTGACAAAAAAAGTGTGAAAAATCCAAACTTGAACTGGATTCGAACCTCATACTACCATTTTCGTTCAACCCTGAAGCGTGACGATTTTTTCGCGTATGTTTACTTTTCAAACGTGACAGTTTCCCAGACATCAGTCTCGTCTGGCCCAATGAAAATGCGCTGTTTTGGGCGGGAAACGAACAACGTTTGTCAAACGACAGTTGCATGTTTTGTTCACGTGGCTGGCAGGTTTTCAAGTTTTCGATTGTACTTTTCCTCATATACTCTTGATCGGCTGGCAAGTTTTAGGTTTTCAGATTTTGTCGAGAATAACACAGATGGCTCCCGTACAGATAAAGGTAGTTTATGACTATTATTCTGCTAAAAGAACCACGCCGTTCTTCATAACAGAGGAAGAGTTGTTAAATTTGGACTTCCATAGCTTTAAGAGTCGACTTCTGCTGGAGGTTCCGCGCATAGCAAAATCAACATCAGCAAAGGCGCTTCGATTGACCATGAGCGACGAGAACCTGGAGGTTGATCTCTCTCCTATATACTTCAGCTTCCAAATCAAGGAAATCACAGCGAAACAGAAAAACATTACCGTACAAGCATTTTCGTTCGAGAACCCCTCGGTGTCAGTTGACTCGACAGCCCGTTCTGCATCGAGGGAGTTCACTGCTCAGAAAACAAACACGTGCGGACATGAACCCGAAGCTAAGCGACAAAAACAAGGTTCACTAGAATATGCATCGAAAGCCCGAAGATCTCATGATTTGAAGCAAGAAACTGAGCTCGATTACCGTACAAGCATTTTCGTTCGAGAACCCCTCGGTGTCAGTTGACTCGACAGCCCGTTCTGCATCGAGGGAGTTCACTGCTCAGAAAACAAACACGGGCGGACATGAACCCGAAGCTAAGCGACAAAAACAAGGTTCACCAGAATATGCATCGAAATCCCGAAGATCTCATGATTTGAAGCAAGAAACTGAGCTCGATCAGTCTCTCGAAGGGCTAGACGAAGTGTTCGAATGGCGCCCCCCCAATAAAGCCCAAGACCACAATAAACATCAAACACCTCTTCAGAGATACGTGAGTAAAACAGAGGAAGAAATCCTTTCAAAGCAGCAGTACATCGATCGGCTGAAGGAAAAGGAGAGCGAAATCGTAATCAACCTCCAGGTTCTCGTCGCTCATGGTCAATCGAAGGGCCTTGGCTGATGTTGATCTTGCTATGTGCGGAAGTCGACTCTTAAAGCTGTGGAAGTCCAAATTTAACAACTCCTCCTCTGTTATGAAGAACGGCTTGGTTCTTTTAGCACAATAGTGGTCATAAACTACTTTTATCTGTACGGGAGCCATCTGTGTTATTCTCGATAAAATCTGAAAACCTGAAACTTGCCAGCCGATCAAGAGATTATATGAGGAAAAGTACAATCGAAAACTTGAAAACCTGCCAGCCACGTGAACAAAACATGCAACTGTCGTTTGACAAACGTTGTTCCTTTCCCGCCCAAAACAGCGCATTTTCATTGGGCCAGACGAGACTGATGTCTGGGAAACTGTCACGTTCGAAAAGTAAACATACGCGAAAAAATCGTCACGCTTCAGGGTTGAACGAAAATGGTAGTATGACCCTGCGATTACAGTTGCAGTGGCGTTTACCTTTTTCAGTTTCCAAACCTTTTGTTCGCTTTTAGGAAAGATCTTTTCGATTTTCAATTTCACTAAATCGTTACGAATTCCGAGTCGACTTGTTTTCTTTTGCAAGGGGATTCAGTCCCAGGTTAGCAATCCGGATTTAAACATCACGTCATGAGATATGACTGAACGTGTTTGACCGTGAAGTGGCGATTTCGTTTTCCCCAGACTCTGATGATCTGCTTGTGTTTATCAACCATTATGTTTTGATTCTACTGCTATCCTCACGGTCTAGGTACAACAGTAAATATTTTCTCGTCTCTGTGTAAGCATTTTAAGTTGTGGGCGAATTTATGCCGACGTTCAGCGTTTGAGTTAAATTTGCTTTTTTCAGCAGAATAAGACAGGAGTACCTGACGGGGCCGCTCGACAAAAAACCCGCTCGACAGGCTGGAATTGAGCTGGCTGGGAAAGTTAAACATTAGATAGTTAACTGGCTGGGATGTTTCGTAAACACGCGGCTTGCTGGGAAATTGTCTCTGGCTGGGGAAAAATGGCTTGTTTGTTTTTTTTCCCGGCTATTAGACTCTAAAAACAAATTGTGGTCTGACTACGAGCAGTCTCCGTTCCCGCTCAGGGATAGTCGATCAAAAAGAACACGCGAGCGAGCGCGGAAATCAAGTGCGGCATGGAAACGTGACGCGCGTGTGAATAGCCGCTAACAAGCAAGCGAACGCGAATCAGGTAGAGAGGGGCGTGTCGACAGCTACATGTTAACATCAGCTGTCATTTTTTAAAAGAGGTAATACGAAACTCTTATTTTGAATGAATAAATCGGTTGAGCTCGGTAAACGTTTTCCTTTTTCGTTTGAACTGGTTGTCGAGATGGCTATCTCCGCGGCAATCCCCGCCAAGTAGCAACGTTAGGGTGAGTGTTTTTTTTCGGTGTGAATCAGTTTAGTTATTTTTCTTATTTTGAAGTAATAAAAGCCCGTAATAGGATGAGTTTTGCGCTCCTCGGAAGAATCATGATTCGCCTCACTGAAGCCAGGATTGGGGCGACCATGGTCACAAAATAATTCTGGAAATTTGCCTATGAAAGGAGTTCACAGAAGAAATTTGTACTTTCTGAGAGATAAAAAAAGCAATTACAAAAAGGTAGATATGCTAATTTTGTTTACCGCTTTGTGAATATGACACATTTGAGACAGACAACTCATAGCTGCTCAATAGCCGGCGTATCATGCTTGAAACCCCGGACTACACATAGCTGTGAAATCGGTTGTTATATTGGCCGAATTTAGAACTCGAGGGATTTGCTTTCATTCTTAAAGCTCTGAGGATATCTTCGGAAAGTGAAGACATTTGGAAAGCGAGAAGAAAGCCATTTTTAACCTTAGGCAAAATGTTTCATTCATCCACGCTAACAGAACTCATTAGCACTGGAAAAGTTGAAAATTTACATGCACATGTAAATCGTAATTTACAACATGCAAATCCTAATTTACATGTTTTGTAAATTTACATTTACATGTTGGCATTTTGTAAATTGAATTTGCATGCTTTTTTACATGTTAAGGAGAAGCTGTAAATTTGTTGTAAAAATGGATTTACGTGGTCCCCTTTAACCCTTATAACTTAAAGAACCATGTAAATAACATGTAAATTTTGGGGAACAAATTTACAGTGTCTTCTTTGTAAATATCCTGTAAATTTTTTAAACAAAACATGTAAAGAACATGTAAATGAGAAATATGGGGCTGTTCTATACCCTGTAAATAACATGTAAATTTGGTGGCCCAAATCCTGTAAAAATCATGTAAATAGAAAAAGGGAGACTGGCCAGACAATGCAAATAGCGTGTAAATTGGAAAAGGGATACATTCAAGAATATGTATCTAACATATGAAGTAAAAAAAAAAAGGTAAATCAAATTTAGCGTCGTAGTGTGAGGACCACACATCATGTGTAAACACTTGACGTCCAGGTTGAATTGGAATTTGGAAGTGTTGGTTTTTGTGGAGGGAAAAAATTTGGAGAACTCTAAAAAACCCCTCGGAGCAAGGACAGAACCAGCAACAAACTCAACCCACGTGCCAACCACTGGAACCGAACCCGGGTCACAGAGGTGCGAGGCAAGTGCTCCCACCGCTACACCAACCTTGCTCCCCACAAATGTAAAAAAGGGAGATTGTAGAAAGAAAGTAAAACAGAGAGATTGCCTAAACCTTGTAAACGACATGAAAATCAAAAAGGGAGACTGCAAAAACCTTCTACATAAAAGCCAGATAGGAGTGGGCGGCTTCAAATTAAAGGTAATGATTTTTGTGTTGTTTTGGTCTGAATTAGGGTGAAGTTTTCGAGTTATGGTCTGGAATAGGCTTCTTTCGATATATTAAAATTCAGCTTGGTAGCGAGGCCTAGAGGACACAAACAAAAGAAATGAATAAACATGCTTGTAAAATTTCTTTTATTTGTGTCCTCTAGGCCTCGCTACCAAGCTGAATTTTAATATATCGAAAGAAGCCTATTGGGTATGGTCTTTAGACGAAGCTACTTTTTACTATTTTCATTCCTTGAGAATGGTCTTTTGATTAATATAGAGAATTTGAGGCCCTTCTCAAACGTTTTACGTAAATTGAAGCAGTTCCTAGGTAGTTGCGATCCTTTTTGGGACAGTTTTGATAAGGGGCGTTAGATTTTGGGTCAGGCCTGAAACAGGGTAGAAAAAAATCACATATTGTGCTCCGAAATAGTGTAATTGTTTCAAGACATTTGCTACACATCGCCCACCGAGATTTTAGGGGTTCCTCCCCACCCCCTTCCCCCACCCAAAGCTAAGTTTTTAACACCCACTTCAAGATGGGGGACATCTGCGTTTTTCATTATCTTGAACAACCTATTCACATGTTTAAAATTAAGCACTGTTTTACTGTTTGGCTTCAGCAACAAGTCGCAGTTTGTGTGTAGACGAATATTTGGTTAATTATTAAAAACTAACATTTCGGTAGTGCCAGTTGAGAGAAGCAACAGAGAATTGATTTAAATCCAACCAATCTGTGAATTTTGAAGACAGATTGTTTTTCTTTTAAAACGTTTTTCGGCCGCCAGTTTGAAGTGGGCGTAACAAAAACATTGCCCGGTACCGGTACTGCTTAGAAGAGGATTGTGGATAAGCAAAAACAAAAGAAATTGAGCGTGATACAAAAACGCTGCAAAACTAGCCCTTCTCGCGATCAGGAGTCTACATTATTCGTTTTTTTTGTTTTGTTTTAACACACAGACGAGAATCTCTTTAAGTACGGTTTTTTTCCTTTTGAATTTCCACTAAAACCTGTTTGTCAGAGGTATTTCATGCGAACGTAGGTGCTACACCCTTTGAATTTCGTTCTACTGGCCTCTGATTGTAGATTGCGATGCGAACTAACCTCACCAAGTTAAATAAGCGACTGTTTGCTCAGCGAATTTAGTTAGCATTTTCATGGAAAATCTCTAATTACGTGAAAACAACACAGAACTGCAAAAACGCTGTTTTTTCAGGGCATGTTATTTTTAGCGTTCGTGTACACTAAGTAGTAAACGTCCGCTGACCACAATTCGTGCTCATTCGGGAAGGCAGCACAATCTTTTTAACGGTCGAGCGAGCTAGTACAGGACAAACCAACGTGCAAACGGCTTTCAATCTGATGGAAATTCAATGCAAATAATATAGAAGAACCACTTTTCCTTCGTCTATGGCTCGTACATCATTTCAGGTATGTTTTTTTTACTCTTGGTTGGTAAATGTTTGTATTCAGTTATATTTCTCACGCGGTCCGCTCAATCCACGAGGACTTAGTATTATTTAAATAGAGGGTCATTGAATTGAATTAATTGTCTTGATTCGATGCTTTTGTCTTGCATTTAACTTAAATAATGTTCTTTAATAGTTGTGTAACACATAAGTTATTGTAAGAACCTTTTCAGATTTAAACTTTCAATTCATGGACAGAACTTTGCCCTCATGTCCTCTGAATTCCATAATCATTAATCCCCATTCCTGCAGAATTGCCGTTTTCTCTCCAAGTTCCCTTTGGCTTTGGGCAACATTAGCTACTTAGATAACTTTGCTTTTCAATTAAGGGCTGCCAATTAGCTATTAGTCACATGTTCATATGCATATAAAGAAACCCAATTGCTTTTTGAGTAAATAATTATTAATAGCAACAAAAGATAAGTTCATCCATAACACTGATCTATACTCCGCCGTAACACATGTTAGGCATTATGGCTCTTAATACAGTAAAACTATGAAAACCCTGAACACTTGAATTATTTTTGGACTGTTATTATGTCGGGAAAGAAAACCAGTCAGATACAAGAAATTTGTGGTTTGCATTGATTTTACACCTGATTGGTCGGTCATGGCACAGTGAACATTCCAAGATAATTCTTACTGTTCATGGTTTTATTAGTCACATGTTAATTATAGCCCTGAGGAATAACACGGTATGCTTCGGTGTGTTTATGCCAGGATCTCCGCAAACTGAGCCAGCATGGCTAAGCAGGCCAGTTTGGCTCATAGGCCTCTTAAGGTCCAGTAATACAGGCAACATTTTTTGTGCAACCTTCCTCGCAACAATGTTGTGTTGCAAGTTGAGATTGTTTGTTGCACGTATTACCACCTCTGCGCATAACAAATTTTCATGTTGCAAAAAGTAGAAGCAACAAATTTGTTGTGCAAAAAGGTGTTAATATGTGTAAGAAACAATCTCAACTTGCAGCGCAACATTGTTGCGCAAAAAGTTTTACGAAAATGTTGCTCGTATTACTGGGCCTTAAGAGGCCAATGAGCCAAACTGGCCTGGTTAGCCATGCTGGCTCAGTTTGCAGAGATCCTGGCATAAACACACCTCACACACTTTGCAGTTACATAAGAAAATCTTAGTCCAGTTAGCTGGGATCCTGGTAAGGCAATGCTGGGATCCCAGGTATCCAGGTAGAAAATTTTTAGTGTAAGGTTGTATGCTCAGCAAACTGGGCATACATGTACACTTCCTTGTGATTCACTTTTGCTTCAGAACATAACAGCTCACCAGTAGGTCGATAATTTTCTTCTCTTTCTATATAACACATAAAAGCTCATTACACCTTAAGGCTGAACCCAGATAAATTTGTATGAGAAGAGTACGGATTGGGTGCATCCTCACCCTTGGGGGGGGGGGGGGTACTCAATAAAGTTTCATACGAAGAGGCTCTGTCTGGAGGTTCAAACCCTTCCCTTTTAATATACTAATTTTTACCAAAATGGTACAGAGAGCAAAATTTGCACCCTTTTGCTATACCTCAAGGATAAACCAAAACCATAGAATTTTCTTTAATTGCCTAATTTTCCCCGGACTTTCAGTCGTTCTGGTTCAGCTACTCAAAGGTTGCAAGCTTTTATGTGTTTCGTGTTGTCATTTCTACAGAAATTTGGCACGCTTTCCCAAACTTTTCCTTAAGCCACCATCTTGTCCACTTTTCAGTTGATTTTGTAACCTTTTCTTATACTAAAATGACAATTTTTTCCTACCCTTAAGTAAACTGTGAGCTTAAAAAAGTCACCACCTTTAGCCAGAGCCTCCCCGTAAAACCATAAATTGGCAGTATGCTGCTTCCCCCCAGGATCCTCACTTGAAAATGTGTGGTAACCTAATATAATATTCTAGATTGACTGACTGGTATGATTTTTTTTTTTTTGGTATTTGTAGGTGTGATTCCATTTGAGACAAAAAGTATTAATACTTAGGGGCAAAAGGAACAATTTCAGGGTGAGTAAAGATAACAAAAAGATGGAAAATAAGGATGACAGTTTGACTCCCAAATGCGGATGAATCAGACACCATTGCTTGCCCAATATTGTGGTTTGGGAGGGAGAATTCCCCTTTTGTGGGCATGTCACAAATTATTTAATAGTATTTTACATGTAATGTAATGCACTGATAGAGAAAAAGAGATGATGAAGATGACAAATTATATGTGTGTGTCCCCCATACATGCCCCATACCATAGGCTTTCCAGCTTAAGTTACTTTAATTTGGACCAACCACAGCCAGCAGGTACATATTACATTACATGTAATTGCAAAGTGAAGTTAAAAAAGTTTGTTGGGCTACACTAGAACTGTACTTGAATCTCAGCTGCTTAGATATGAGCACTTTCTTAGCTGTTGAAATCATTCTTGTGTTTCTTAAATCTCCTTATGTTAATATTAATGATCCAAAACAATTGCATTTGTGTATTTATTACAAATTTAATATACTGGTTATGGCAGTAGGCCAAAAAGAAAAGCTTAACAAATAAACAACATCTCACTTCTAGCTGTCTTTGTTCAGTCGAGGTTTGACAGTTATTCTTGTTATTCTTGATAAAACAGGAACAATTGAATAGTGAATTTGCAGTGCAGTAGTGGCACCAGTTAACATCTTTCTGGTTAAGGCTTCCAATTCTTCTCAAGGATGGTGTCTTGTTTTGTTACTGCGCATACATTCTGCGCATCTCAGGATATTCAGGGTAACAAATCCATGACTACCGTCTCGAATATAAAAAATCTAATCGCTGTCCATATAGGTAGGTGAAGTCAGTGTAGTGAGCATAGTCGGTGTAGTTCGTGTAGTCAGTGTAGTCACTGTAGTTCGTGTAGTCGGTGTAGTCAGTATAGTTGGTGTTAAAGGTGTAGTCATTGTAGTCTATGTAGTTAATTTAGTCAGTGTAGTTGGGGTGGTCAGTGTTGTCGTGACTACACTGACTACACCCACTACACCAGCTGACTACACCGACTACTCTGACTACGCTGACTAGTACACCGACTACACTGACTACGCTGGCTACGGTGACTACACCGACTACACTGACTACGCTGACTAGTACACCGACTAGACTGGCTACGGTGACTACACCGACTACTCTGACTACGCTGACTAGTACACCGACTACACTGACTACGCTGGCTACGGTGACTACACCGACTACACTGACTACGCTGACTAGTACACCGACTACACTGACTACGCTGACTAGTACGCCGACTACACCGACTACACTGACTACGCTGACTAGTACACCGACTACACTGACTACACCGACTACACCGGCTACGGTGACTACACCGACTACACTGACTACACTGACTAGTACACCGACTACGCTGGCTACGGTGACTACACCGACTCCACCGACTACACCGGCTACGGTGACTACACCGACTACACTGACTACACTGACTAGTACACCGACTACACTGACTACGCTGACTAGTACACCGACTACACTGACTACGCTGGCTATGGTGACTACACCGACTACTCTGACTACGCTGACTAGTACACCGACTACACCGACTACACTGACTACACCGGCTACGGTGACTACACCGACTACACTGACTACGCTGACTAGTACACCGACTACACTGACTACACCGACTACACTGACTACACCGACTACACAGACTACGCTGACTACACCGACTACACCGGCCACACCGACTACACTGACTACATCAACTACACTGACTACACCCACTACATCAGCTGACTACGCCGACTACTCTGACTATGCTGACTAGTACACTGACTACACCAGCTACGCTGACTACACTGACTACGCTGACTACACCGACTACACTGACTACGCTGACTACACCGACTACACTGACTACGCTGACTACACCGACTACACTGACTACGCTGGCTACACCGACTACGCTGACTACACCGACTACGCTGACTACACCGACTACGCTGACTACACCGACTACATTGACTACACCAACTACACGGACTACGCTGACTACACCGACTACACCGGCCACACCGACTACCCCGGCCACACCGACTACACTGACTACATCGACTACACCGACTACAAACGACTACACTGACTACACCAACTACACTGACTACACATGACTACACTTACTACAGTGACTACAACTTCAACAAACTACACTACATACAGCAAATACATTTGCTCTTTCAATTGCATAAGATAGAGATAGACTATGAAATGTATATTCGTGACAGTAGTCATGGATGCATTACCATTCAGGTTTTTTAAGGAATTTGCCCCCTTATACCAAATTTTTTGTGTGGTTTAAGACTATGTGGAAACAGCAGATCTTAGCAAGGGCTTCCAATAACCCTTGCTAAGATGCACCTTTTCCCCATAGTCATAACCTTTGCAAAAAATACATCTATTAATTAGGAGGCACCGTCCTTAAGAAAAATTAACCTATCAACATGTTTGTCACATATGGTGGGTCAGATTTGTTGTATTACCACTATATTTTAGTACCAGTCTACTGGGACACGAGTTACATGTACATGCAACTCTGAACCATTATTTTCTTTTATAAACCCGAAGTGCTCTCGTGTGCTTGCCTTTCCTTTTTTGTTTTGTACAATTTCAAAAGACTGGCCATATGAGCCTTCGAGACCGCCATGTTTGTTGACAAAGTGACGGTCAATTCTCCAAGAAGGGAGTGGGGAAGAGATAATATTCGAACCACCATTTTGCACACAGACAAGACCCTGGTGACAAATGAAGTCTTTTTTAATGAAAACAAAGTAATATTGTTACTTGGTTTCAAAACAATGGACATAACGTACAGCAGAGAACAATAGAGGCATTTGTCAATGAAGGGAAAAGAACTACAGGACATCATTTGAAAACTGTCTTAACTATCGATAATTAACTAAACTATCGCGATTGTCATCGATAGTTGAATTTTGCGATCAATGCGTCGCTATCAGAACACTCCAATCGCAATGCATTGATAGTTCGATCTATTGTTACACTCCTATGCATGTTAGGAGTCTATGCTACTTTTCATCCTGTACAATGTCTTACAAGGTAGTGATAAAAATATTGTCATTTGCCAACAATACACATATAGCCCAGAACCTCATATGGGGTCACTTTTTAACGCTTCCATTATTTTCAATTTAGTTAAGTGTTATTATACATATTATCTTCTCAGGCTGTGGTTGGTACATGTAGATGTACCTGATGAATAGCACATGCATGGGGATACACCCTTATATCTTCAAAATATTAGTCAAAGTAAAGATGTTGCATTCTTAGCTAGGGTAGGGAATGAAAGAGCTATATGAAACTTGAACCGAAATGTCTAAAGGTGTTCTTAAGTTAAACTCAGATCATTACACCATAGTTGCCTTTTACTTACTTACTGTTTGCATTTTTTTGTTATTTCCACAGGTCTCAAGATACAAAGCGAATCCCAAAACAAAAACAAAATAAAATACATGCAATGGCATAAGCAATATAAATAGCCAAGGGCATCACAAGGATTACTACAGTGTATTTTTAATGTCGTCACTTTTTGATACCCATAAGCGGTATCAATCACACAGATGTAGATTCATTAGCTTAGGTGATGCTGCTGGTGCTTGTTGGTGTAACCAACGTGCCTGCGTTATTTTTGCATTACTTTTCTTAAACGTCTATTTTTAAAAGCCCTTTTTGAAGCCATGTATCCATGCCTGTTATGAATTCATACAGTGTAGTGGTTGTAGACCAGTGTGTTGACGCAAACCTACTGAGAAGGTCTGCTTTTTAGGTTTTCTATGGTGGAATAGTTCAACACGTTATTTCTTCAACAATAAAGATTACAGAAAAGGCTTTTTGTCTGTCATCTCACTACATGGTCTACAATGTAGTCGTCCTTTTTCAATTTACATGATATTTGCAGGCTCCTTTATTCGATTTACATGCTTTTTACAGGCTCCTTTATTCGATTTACATGACAATTTACAGGCTCCTTTATTCGACTTACATGATATTTACAGGCTCCTTTATTCGATTTACATGAAAATTTACAGGCTCCTTTATTCGACTTACATGACATTTACAGGCTCCTTTATTCGATTTACATGGTTTTTGCAGGCTCATTTATTCTATTTACATGAAAATTTACAGGCTCCTTAATTTGATTTACATGATATTTACAGGCTCCTTTATTCGATTTACAGGCTCCTTTATTCGATTTACATGGTATTTACAGGCTCCTTTATTTGATTTACATGGTATTTACAGGCTCCTTTATTTGATTTACATGATATTTACAGGCTCCTTTATTTGATTTACATGAAAGTTTACAGGCCCCTTTATTCGATTTACATGGTATTTACAGGCTCCTTTATTCGATTTACATGAAAATTTACAGGCTCCTTTATTCGAGTTACATGATATTTACAGGCTCCTTTATTCGATTTACATGGTTTTTACAGGCTCCTTTATTCGATTTACATGAAAATTTACAGGCTCCTTAATTTGATTTACATGATATTTACAGGCTCCTTTATTCGATTTACATGGTATTTACAGGCTCCTTTATTTGATTTACATGAAAATTTACAGGCTCCTTTTTTCGATTTACAGGCTCCTTTATTCGATTTACATGGTATTTACAGGCTCCTTTATTCGATTTACATGAAAATTTACAAGCTCCTTAATTTGATTTACATGATATTTACAGGCTCCTTTATTCGATTTACATGGTTTTTACAGGTTCCTTTATTTGATTTACATGAAAATTTACAGGCTCCTTTATTCGATTTACATGGTTTTTACAGGCTCCTTTATTTGATTTACATGAAAATTTACAGGCTCCTTAATTTGATTTACATGATATTTACAGGCTCCTTTATTCGATTTACATGGTATTTACAGGCTCCTTTATTTGATTTACATGAAAATTTACAGGCTCCTTTATTCCATTTACATTATATTTACAGGCTCCTTTATTCGATTTACATGGTATTTACAGGCTCCTTTATTTTATTTACATGAAAATTTACAGGCTCCTTTATTCGATTTACATTATATTTACAGGCTCCTTTATTCGATTTACATGAAAATTTACAGGCCCCTTTATACGATTTACATGGTATTTACAGGCCCCTTTATTCGATTTACATGATATTTATAGGCTCCTTCATTCGATTTGCATGAAATTTACAGGCTCCTTAAAACCATTTACATGTTATTTACAGGTAACCTTTAGTCGATTTACATGCTATTTACATGGTTTATGTCCCTTGGTTTGAGAAATTTACAGGATCGTCTTCATAATTTACATGTTTCACTTAAAATATTTACATGTTTTTTACAGGAATATCTCAAAACATGTAAATGGGTAAAAAGTATGGAAATTATCATTTACAGTATCTTTTTGACGATTTACATGTTATTTACATGTTTTTTACATACTATGTAAATTTTCAACTTTTCCAGTGTAGTCAACTCTGAGTCAATTGTAACGAATTTTAGGCTCGATTTCCGCCGCTCACTCGGGTCCTGCTTTCTTCCCCGAAAACCGACTAGCAATCGAGCCTACAGACCGCGTCGTGTAAGACACTGCTCGTGTTTGTGACATAATTTTGCGGCACGGTTTCTAAGTCTGTTTCGATTATTACTGACAAGATGAGCGGTTCAAAGTTGCAATCTGGAAAAAAGGTCACCGGAAGTGGCGGACAAGTTATGCCACCTCGCGGGTGAGATGTTGTAACTGTTTATACGGTATTTTTTACCGTGAAAACAGCAGTCTACTTTCAAAACTAGTTTTAAAATCTCGGTCAAAGTTGAACACCTCCGAAGAATGTTCAGCAAAAGCACAGACTGCCTGTACTTTAACTGCTGCGGCTTTCGCTTCCGATTTTATCACGTTTTAAATACTCTATTGAACACCAGGAAGATGAAACTATTTGGGCTCTCCAGTCTCTTAGGATGTGCATTTTTCGAATAAGACTCGGCATTCCTGGCGTAATAGCATGTTCTACCTTTCAAGTAACCTTTTTCTGCTTTTTTGAGGAAATATTCTCTACTGAAAGGATTCCAGCTCTCCCACCGGTTTTATGTCGCTTTCACCAGTTTTCTCACATTCTTTGTAAGGGGGGGAGGGGGGGGGGAGAGGGGGTAGTTTACTGTCTTCTTCAAAACACATCTTAAAGTACAGTTTTTTCAGTACAATTTTTCCGGTTGCTTCTATTACGATGGAGTGAAGTACTTTTTTACCCTGTTTTGTTTCCTTCTAAACGTCAGGAGGAATGAAAGTCTCTTATTTATTACAATTTTGGAAGTATTAAATGTAAATAATTACATTGTATAAAACTACGAAATATTGCCCTTCGGAATTGATGAAATGTCGCTGACGCAAAAAGTCATTTCAGTGAGTAAGTCGTAACTCTGATAGGTTTCTGATGATTCTTAGGTTGAAAGTTGTACTTGGTTTTCGGTTTGACGGTCATACTCTCGCCCAGAAATGATTTCAGTATCCCTTATAATGCAATAGAGCGATTTACAATTGAGTGTCATAAAACTAAAACCAAAGTAATCACTCTGGCCAATCACGGCAAGCGCAAAAAACGCCAATCAGATCACGGAAAAAATACACGTGAACAAGTAGCGAATCTGAATTAGGTGAGAAAAATCTGCAAGTTTGAAGTTTTCTCTAATGACAGCGAATGACAAACGAAACCCGAAACGGACGCGAATTAACTTCAACACTCAATTGAAAACCTTCCTACTAGTGTTAAATACGAAGAACTGCCATTCATATGTCAAGAATTGTAACAAAGAAGCCTCAAAAGTCCAGGTTTGCACAAACATTTGATGACTCATGACTCATTGTAACAAAAAGGGCCTGAAAAATCTAGGCTTGAACCGCGTTCGAACCTCATATGACCCTGCGATTACAGCTGCAGTGACGTAAAACCAGCTGAGTTGCCAAGCCATGTAGGAGCTGGTAACTGCGCTATCCCATAACATACCATGCAAAATGTACAGAGAAAAGCCATAAGATTTCTGTGTGCAGTGTGGCCCCCAGTCTTGACGATCAGCTCTTCATCTGGATCGGAAAGTTTTGGCACTAGGAAAAGCCTGCTTAGGATGTATACGTTTCCAGATGAATAGTTGGAATTAAAAAAAAAAAAAAAAAATTGGTTACAACTTTGGTGCCCAGGGTTGTTACGTGAGCTAGCAATTTTCTTGCTTTTTATAAATATTGGCTTTGAGTCCTTTGCACCTACTCTCCAGTCTTGAGATAGTGCGGCTGTCTTTTGAAGTTTCCATCCACACAACGGAGTCCCGGCCAAACAAGTTCAGCAACAAGATTCAACATTCAATTCGGTCGCACCCTTTAACGACAGTTGTTTTCTAACGATGGAGACATACATTTTGATCAATTCAAACATTAACACTCACAAATGTTGCAGATTAGTCAGCTTGGCAAACACTCCGAGAGGCAAGGATGTGATAGCATTAAAAGACAAGTCCCTGGAAGTATTAAATGTAAATAATTACATTGTATAAAACTACGAAATATTGCCCTTCGGAAATGATGAAATGTCGCTGACGCAAAAAGTCATTTCAGTGAGTAAGTCGTAACTCTGATAGGTTTTAAATGATACTTTGAAAAGTGCTTTATTTCGACACATTCTAAAATGACTGATGTAATCTTAAACATTTTGCCTTTTTACGCTGTCGCGAATCTTTTACGGTGAATGCCTTACGACAACTGACAGTGGCTTTTGCTGCGAATCTTTGGGGCAGTTCTGTCGCGAATCTTTTACGGTGCATGCCTTACGACAACTGACAGTGGCTTTTGCTGCGAATCTTTGCGGCAGTTCTGTCGCGAATCTTTTACGGTGAATGCCTTACGACAACTGACAGTGGCTTTTGCTGCGAATCTTTGGGGCAGTTCTGTCGCGAATCTTTTACGGTGAATGCCTTACGACAACTGACAGTGGCTTTTGCTGCGAATCTTTGCGGCAGTTAATTCTGTCGCGAATCTTTTACGGTGAATGCCTTACGACAACTGACAGTGGCTTTTGCTGCGAATCTTTGCGGCAGTTCTGTCGCGAATCTTTTACGGTGAATGCCTTACGACAACTGACAGTAGCTTTTGCTGCGAATTTTTGCGGCAGTTCTGTCGCGAATCTTTTACGGTGAATGCCTTACGACAACTGACAGTGGCTTTTGCTGCGAATCTTTGCGGCAGTTAATTCTGTCGCGAATCTTTTACGGTGAATGCCTTACGGCAACTGACAGTAGCGTTTGCTGCGAATCTTTGCGGCAGTTCTGTCGCGAATCTTTTACGGTGAATGCCTTACGACAACTGACAGTGGCTTTTGCTGCGAATCTTTGCGGCAGTTCTGTCGCGAATCTTTTACGGTGAATGCCTTACGACAACTGACAGTGGCTTTTGCTGCGAATCTTTGCGGCAGTTCTGTCGCGAATCTTTTACGGTGAATGCCTTACGACAACTGACAGTAGCTTTTGCTGCGAATTTTTGCGGCAGTTCTGTCGCGAATCTTTTACGGTGAATGCCTTACGACAACTGACAGTGGCTTTTGCTGCGAATCTTTGCGGCAGTTAATTCTGTCGCGAATCTTTTACGGTGAATGCCTTACGGCAACTGACAGTAGCGTTTGCTGCGAATCTTTGCGGCAGTTCTGTCGCGAATCTTTTACGGTGAATGCCTTACGAAAACTGACAGTGGCTTTTGCTGCGAATCTTTGCGGCAGTTAATTCTGTCGCGAATCTTTTACGGTGAATGCCTTACGACAACTGACAGTAGCTTTTGCTGCGAATCTTTGCGGCAGTTCTGTCGTGAATCTTTTACGGTGAATGCCTTACGTCAACTGAAAGCGGCTTTTGCTGCGAATCTTTGCAGTAGTTATGTCGCGAATCAATTGACGATGGCTTTTGTTTCGAAAATTTGCAGCCACTGACGTGAAACTGTTGAGTTCGTTTTTATCAATTTTTTCCGTCTAGTTGATTGAACTTGTTAAGGTTGCACTTAAGTGGCAATGTCTGTAAGAGCGGTCCACTGCATTTCGGGTCAGAAAAAAGTTTTCCCTCAAACTTTGCCCAGGAAACCATCTTGGGTCACAAGTAAATGAAACGAGTTTCGTTTTAGGAAATACGTTAAAATAGTTTTTTTACAGCCCACAACAGTAAGAGCGGCAAAAGCCCTAAATTAGCACCTGGCCAGACGCGAAAATTGCATAAGTTAGCGACCTCACTGCTCAAAAACCACAACACGCAGCAAAAAAGTGTTATTATTTTTAAGTTAAGAGGTCCTTCAAGGGTGTAAAGCGTGTGTTAAATTTAATTTGTGTTGAAGTGGAAGCTCGTGATAATTGATATATTAACACTCATCTGAGCGCTTTCTGAAAACTCGCAAAAGTACCCGCAGGTGATGTTTAGTTCACTCTACAATCGATTTCCCCTAAAACAGTCGTTGGGTACTCCTGAATAAATAACAAGCTATAACAAAGGTAAGCTGCGTCATCAGAGTTAAAGCATTACGTCATCCAGTAATGCGTTAGTCAAAATATTGTGTGACACAGTCACTTTTCGTCACGATAGTTCGTATAAATATGGAATCGCGCTACCATTTGTTAACGTGGGTCTTGATGACTGGTGCATTGCAGCCACTATCCAGTCTTGAGTACAAGTGGCTCTTTTGGCTCTTTTTTGAAACAGCCAGAGATTCATCCACTTGACTGGCCCAGCCAAATAAATTCAATACCTTCAATTCGGTCAGTCCTTTAGAAAACTTGTTTTTAGTTGTTTTCTAACAAGGGAAACGTATAAAGAGTTTGACAGAGACAATTCTTATTACTAAGAGCTCCTGCAAGTTAGTCAGCTTGGCAAACACTCCGTGAGGTAGGGAGGTGATAGTATTTTTATACAAATCCCTACGAAACGCAAAGATATATTTTTTTCTTAGGTTGAAAGTTGTACTTGGTACAGACCTGAAGAATATTTGTTTTCAATTGTTTTCTAACGAGGGAGACACATAAAGAGTTTGATAGAGACAATTCTTATTACTCACAGCCACTGCAGATTAATCAGGTTGGCAAACACTCCGTGAGGTAGGGAGGTGATAGCATTTCGTTTCAAATACCTACGAAACGCAGAGATATTATATTTTCTTAGGTTGAAAGTTGTACTTGGTTTTCGGTTTGACGGTCATCTTCTCGCACAGAAATGATTTCAGTATCCCTTAAAATGCAATAGAGCGATTTACAATTGAGTGTCATAAAACTGAAACCAAAGTTATCTCTCTGGCCAATCACAGCAAACGCAAACAATGCCAATTCAGATCGGGGAAAAAATACACGTCAACAAGTAACGAATCTGAATTAGCTGAGAAAAATCTGCAAGTTTTAATTTCTAACTAATGACAGCGCATGATAAGCGAAACCCGAAACGGACGCGAATTAACTTCAACACTCAATTGAAAACCTTCCTAGTGTTAACTACGAAGAACTGCCATTCATATATCAACAATTGTAACAAAGAAGCCTCAAAAGTCCAGGTTTACACGAAAATTTGAACCCATGACACTGAGATTCCTTTTCTACTCTTGAGTACCAGTGGCTCTTTTCTGAAAAGGATTTTTCCTTCCTTGACCAGAGTTTAATTTTTTAAAGCTAAGCCAGTGACTTAACTACTTGAGTTGTAAAACTTTTTTATTTTATCCGACGCGTTTCGTGTGACTAGCGCACACTTCTTCAGGGAGTTTTACAATACAGCCAAGTATACCTGTATATATTCCTAAACACAGTCTACATTTCGCAAAAAACACACCTACAGATTGGCGTATACAAACCACTCGGTAATGCGTCTAGGAAACAGGCGGAAAAATATTAAAAGTGTGACATATTTTGAGTGTGAGAACTATTTGGGGCCCACAGTTTCAGCTAAAACTGCGGGCCCAGATGAATCGTTACGTTACGTTCCAGATGAATTGTTGAAATTGAAACAAAAATACGCCAATTGTTTACAACTTTGGTGCTTACGGTTGTTACTCGAGCTAGCAATTATCTTGCTTTTTATAAATATTGGCTTTGAGTCCTTTACAGCTACTCTCCAGTCTTGAGAAAGGGTGACTATTCTTTTGACGTTTTCATCCACCCGACCTGAGTTTAACCGCTAAAGGCCCCGCCAAACAAATTTAACATCAATAATTCAGCATTCAATTCGGTCGGACCCTTTAACGACAGTTGTTTTCTAATGATGGGGACATACACACATTTTGATCAATTCAAATCTCATCACTCACAGATATTCCAGATTAGTCAGCTTGGCAAAGACTCCGTGAGATAAGGAAGTGATAGCATTTCTAGACAAACCCCTACAAAACACAATAATTTATGTTTTCTTCAGGTTAAAATGCTGGACTTGGTTTGCTGTTTCATGGTTATATCCCCACGCAGAAATGGTTTCAGTCTCTTGGGCCTACTAGTGACAGCGTAAAATAAAGAAAAACCAAAACGGATGCGAATTAATTTCAACACTCAATTGAAAACCCTTCTAATGTTAACTCGAAAGAACTTACATTCATATCAACAAATGTAAGAAAAAACCCCGAATCAAATCAGATCAAATCAACTCAGAATTGCTTAGAAATGTCCATTGTCAATTTCCTTAAGAACACAGTTCATATCAACGGGAACAAATTGCAAATAAAGTCCTTCAGATAGGATAATGACACTTATCCTTAATCCTTAATAACACGGTTCATATCAATGGGAACGCATTGCAAACATAGTCCTTCAGATGGGATTGTGGTCTCCGACAAGGGAGTTCCCGGGCAATTTTTGACAGTACGCATAAAGCCTGTCCGACACTTAGCCAAAGGGATGGAATACTGAATTACCCTTATCATTAAGATTACAGTCAGAAAGCCATTTATTATTTCTATCGTATTCTTGTTCTTAGATACATGAATACATATAGACATTATTTATTTATCCACGGTAAAATCTTCAGTGTTTACAGTTCAAATAATAACAATACTGTTTTACAAGGTTGCCGAGTGGAAGCCTGACTGACAATTGTTGTAAAGTCGATCAATTTCCCCTTTTTAAAAAGCGTCCAAGAGAGTCTAATTTCCGTAAATTGACGGGTAGGCCGTTCCATAATAGCGTCCCGCTGTGGCCAAAGCTACGCGTGCAATAATTGGTGTGTGGCTTGGGCAAGTCTAGTTTGATCTCTGAATCTTTTAGATTATACGGTGTACTGTGGATGCTAAATAAATTTTGCAAGTACGCCGGGGAAAGCCATTTAATTGTTTTAAACATTAACATCGCCTTCAGCTTCTTTCGGCGTGTGGAGAGATTGTCCCAGTGGAGCATAGTTACCTGATAATGACTCTGGCAGCCTGGCAGCCCGTGATTTGGCCTTATCAACTTTTTTTTATCGATTTGCCGTCGATCTTGATATTAATTTGAAGTGATTAAATGACTCCATTTGAACCACGTTTTCTTGTCGTTTTCGTAGGAGGTGTTTTTGTTCTTCTTGGTTCGGAACTTTTGATAATAGTAGAGTTGGTGTTGTCGGAAGCAAGGTTCTGGTTCTGCGGCTCATAAGGCACTGGGCAGGGGTTATATACATCCTTTGGTTTGGTGTGTTTCGATGGTCAAGGAGCGCCAGATGGATGTCACGCGATTTCCCCAGGAACTGTTTAGCTGTTTTGACATCTGCTTCCACCTTGCCATTAGAATTGCTGTCACCAAGGTTAGTGTAGTGCTTGGATTCTTATGACTTTGAGAAGTATGCGAAAGTTGCCGCTGACGACAATGACCGGACACCCATATTTAGCGAAGTGATTTTGTTAGCTTGGTTATCACTATAGTCGCACAAGTGTTAGCCCGTTGATCGATCTCCCAAAATTGCTTCAATAGCCGAAGGTGATGAGAATTTCTTTGCCCTTCTATGAGAATAAGTCGGTCGCTATCCGTTTCCACGACCGCTAGGGTATCTCCTTTCAGTGTTTCCTTTGCTTGTGCACTGTTTTACTTTCTACAGGTTTCGCACGACTCCACTAGCTGTTTCATTTCTGTGGACATACCAGGCCAAAACATGTATTCTCTGCCTATATGTGAAGGGTGATCTTTTTGCTTCATTACTTGTCGAAGTTTGGCGGGGATGACAACACGTTCACCTCCACAGATGATACATGTATCATTCTGAGCCGTCAGCTCGTCTCTCTGGTTGACGTGTGTAAAGCTATAGCTGGTACAGAAGACATTATCTGGCCAACCTTGCAGAGATTGAACCTTGCACCAGAATCCGTAGGGATTCGTCATTTGGGGTTTCTGGCATGATCTCTTCGAGTCTCTTGTCTGAAACTAGCACTTAGCTTGTCATGTTTACGGAATGTTGACCCAGGGCGTTGGCTGATCTACGGGTGCAAAAATCTGCTTATTTACACTAGCTTGCCCAATTCGTCTTTCAGTTCCTCCTTCACTGCATCGGTTCTGCGCTTGGTTCAACTTCTAGGCTAGCATTGCCGGGAAAAGTTCCTAACAGGCGATCAAATACTTCTGTAAACGCCTGGACTACTTCCTCACATAGGTTGGGTCTAGCTAACTTCTGCTTGCTTCTGGCGTTTTGGAGTCGCTTTCACAAACTTCTCTTTATTTGTTGTAACAAGCTTCATATGTTGGGCAGCATGTGCTCCAATAAGTAGCGCTCAAATTTTCTGCTACAACCACTAACTCTATGGAACACTTCTTCCGATTCTTAAGATTCGCGTTACCCCTAGAGGTGTAATTCCTGTTGTTTCTTTCACGTCGCCAGGCCTCTGGATGTCGATGCTAGTTTCGAATTGCTGATAAGCTTTAGTGGTGACGTCTTGACCTCTCAGTTTCCTATTTCCATTACTGTGAAGATTTCTTTGCAAAACGAGATTTCGGCAAATCTGAAGAGCTTGCTGTGTCAACAGTAGTAGTAATGCTGGTAATGAAATCAACATTGCTGGAGTCGGAGTCGGAGTAGATTGGTGATGTCTCGACCTGCTCCCAAACAGAGGAGAAATAACGCTACTTGACGTTCTTTGGGATGAGCCATCAGATTTGGCACAATAGCGTAGTTTTGCCATTGCTACTTGCATGTCTTCCAATTTTCTGAAACGACTTTTACGTTTCGGTGGTGGTTTTACTGCGACATTTGGCGTTGGGGGTGGTGCCGCTTGAGATTTTATCGCGCTGGCGCTCGCCGAGTCATTCTCATTTACCATTGCAGAGTCCTCCACACTGCTCTTTCGGTTTCCAGGACGCCTTAAAACGTAACAAGAAAATCCGGCCGCTGCCACTATGTTTCAAGCGCTGTCCCCTTACAGGGAATCAGCAATCCAATCAACTGTTTATTGAAAAACACACGGATAGATACAATAAAAAAATGTAGAGACAAGAATATTAATCTGAAACCTAGCAAAAGATTGCGGAAAAGTACTAGACGATTACTTGGGAACACCTATTGTAACACCACATACTAGCTGAAATTAAACAAAATGAACTGATCGTTAACATGTTTGGTTCCTAAGGTTGTTACTATAACACTGAAAATGTTTTGAACCCAGGAGTCATATCATAAGTCAGTACAGTATGATCAACCGGGTGAGTGTAGTCCTGAAGGACTGTTTGTGGTGACATTGGCTGGCCTTCGACGACCTGAGCGGAAATCATCATCAGAGTCAAGTGAATTAAGTCTCTGGTCGTTGTCTTGATTGGTCGACACACTCGCGATGTGGTCGTCGTCTGTCAGTTAAGCCGTAGACTGCAATACAGTCGTTTTTTCTAATAAGACTCGCAAGAGAAGCACGCAAGGGAAGAAAAGCGCTAACACGCGGGATGCAGAGCGCACACGAGCCTCGCACGCCCGTCTCTTCCCACTCTCAGTGGTCTATTTTCACGCTCGCTCCAGACCTTTTACTCGAAGGCCGCGGACTAACGCAAAAACTACGACTGTTTTGCAGTCTAGCTAGGCCTTGATATTATTGTCTGCGAAGTTTGTAAAACGTGGAAGGTGCTTTCCAATAGACCAACGGACATTAGTCAAATGTCCTTTGGTCTATTGTTAGTAAAATTAGTCGGTTTGTCTATTGTTTGTATGTCTTGTAGTTGTCGTCACTTAGTTGTTTGTAAGGTGCAGGTAGTTGTTGGCACAGTTTAGTGGTGTTTGTCCTAAGTTAGTAAACCAGTTTTTCAGAGTGATTCCTTGATTTTCTTGCTTTTTTTGTAAATATTGGCATTGAGTCCTTTGCAGCTACTCTCCAGTCTTGAGATAATTTGGCTGTCTTTTGAAGTTTCCATCCACACAACGGAGTCCCGGACAAACAAATTGAACATCAAGATTCAACATTCAATTCGGTCGCACCCTTTAACGACAGTTGTTTTCTAATGATGGGGACATACCCACATTTTCATCAATTCAAATCTCATTACTCACAAATTTTTCAGATTAGTCAGCTTGGCAAAGACTCCGTGAGGTAAGGATGTGATAGCATTTGAAGACAAGTACCTACGAAATACAATTATTTATTGTTTTTTCAGGTTTAAATGCTGGACTTGGTTTTCCGTTTCATGGTTATATCCCTTTCAGTCTCTTGGGCTAACTAGTGACAGCGTCTAATAAAGAAAAACCAAAACGGATTCGAACTTATTTCAACACTCAATGGAAAACCCTTCTAATGTTAACTCGAAAGAACTCACATTCACATCAACAAATGTAAGAAAAAATCCTGAATCAAATCAGATCAAATCAACTCAGAATTGCTTAGAAATGTCCATTGTCAATTTCCTTAATAACACAGTTCATATCAATGGGAACAAATTGCAAATAAAGTCCTTCAGATAGGATAATGACACTTATCCTTAATCCTTAATAACACGGTTCATATCAATGGGAACGCATTGCAAATATAGTCCTTCAGATAGGATTGTGGTCTCCGAAAGGGGTGTTCCCAGGCAATTTTTGACATACTGAATACTGACATACTGAATAGCCCTTATCATTAATAGTCGTCAATTAGTCATGTGTAAGGTGCAGGTAGTTTTTGGCACAGTTTAGTGGTGTTTGTCCTAAGTTAGTAAATCAGATTTTCAGATTGATTCCGTGAGTCTCAGTCGATTCTGCGGTTTGTTGGTAATGCTGTTCAGAAATATGATTGTTGATATCACCATTTCCAGTTGCTCCTTTGTGTTCAGTCAGTCGTATGTTCAAATTTCTGTCGATCTCACCAATATAAGTGGCCTGGCAGTCGCAGCACTTGATCTTATATACTGCTCCTTGTCTGTTGCTCGATTCGTCTTTGTCCTTAACGTTCGTCAGAAGTTGTCGCAAAATAGTGATAGGTTGTGAGCAACGCGAATGTTGTAGGTTGTAGGATCTGTGCGATAGTTTTAGATGTCCTTTTGATGTAAGGTATGGTTGTGGTAGAGACAGGTGTCGAGTTAGTGTTTGTAGCGTTCGTTTCAGAATTTCTGTGAATGCTTTCTTTAGCAATTTTCTTAGCAATTACTCACAGCTTCTGCAGATTAGACAGGTTGGCAAACGCTCCATACGGTAGGGATGTGATAACATTTGAAGACAAATCCCTACGAAACACATTCATTTTTTCTTAGCTTTGAGTATTGGACTTGGTTTTCATTTTTACGGTTTCCTTTTTCCTATTTCAGTCTCATTCCAGAGGGATTCTAATAATGCATTCGACGTCGTAAACCGAAAACCAAAGAAATCACTCTGGCCAATCACAGCAAGTCCAAACAACGCCAATCAGAACACGGAGGAAATACGTTCACCTCATCACTTCAATCTTCTTTCATTTCGTGAACATAGCAGCGATTGCAGTCACAGTCAGCTTACCGAGTGAGATACTTGTAATAGGGCCCTTTTTCAATCGAGTATGAGCATGTAAATTTGACTTCAAAAGACCAAGAATTAATTAGGTCAAAATTTGCATTTTCCTAGTGTACAACGCACGCTTTGTAAAAAAATTTTCTTATCACCTCCCGCCCTCCTGATGAAGGCTGAAGTTTTAGACGAAACGTTGGAATTTTTAACTTTTACATTTTATATTCTCGATCACAAATTTTTAACCAGAGTGACGTTTTATAGATAATTTTTATTTTATTTTAAGTCCACCTGGTTACAGGTCCATTTCTAAAAGAGGGGGCATTTGTCGAGTTGCTTTTCAAGTAATTTTGCCCTAAAATTGGCTTATTTGTCTGTGCCGTTTTGGTTTTATTCCTCGCCATTTATTTTCCTGATCTCAATAAAGAACTTGAATACCAAGTGATCTAATTTTGGTGCAGGTTAGCTGTCTTTTTGAGCTATTTTGTCTACAAAATAGCCACATAGTCGTCATGGAGCCTCAAGTTTGTGGGAAGGTTGGTTCTTTGGTTAGTTGGTCGTTTGATTGGTTGAGTGGACCATGTTCGGCGTTCCCGAAGACTGTCGAATTTTCTCGAAAAGCTTGTTGTCGGGGGCGGAACAAAAATGTAGGATAGAATGATTGGAAAATTACGCCACTAACGCCACAGGAAGAGAGCGCCTTCATTTATTATGCGTGACGTTGGGTATTTATATATCAATTAGAAATCACTGGCTTCCTTGTGGGAGACGTCCTTAGAAAACGAAACGTTAGCACAAACCTGGTTTGCACGTAAGTGGAAGCGAGTGTAGTAAATAATTCGTGGGGTGTCTGATATTTATGATGTTCGGTGTAGGAAATATTTGTCAGCTTCGTTTGTTTTGGTAGATGAATCCTTTGTACGCATGCGTAAGACGTACGTTTAGGGTTATATGGTTCAACTTTAGAGTGTGAGAAATAACGTGACTTCTCTGCAGGGATGTTCCTTGGTAATTGATGATAAGTAGATGGTAAATAGCTTGAAGGTATAAAAAGGGCAGAATCGTGAATTTTGAACTGAAACGACTTATAGTTCGCATCTTTCGGTAGGTTTTAAAATTAATTCCCACTCGTTCACTAGATCCGTCAAAGGCACAAG
Organism: Siderastrea radians; assembly: GCA_964017195.1. Classification (NCBI taxonomy): domain Eukaryota; kingdom Metazoa; phylum Cnidaria; class Anthozoa; order Scleractinia; family Rhizangiidae; genus Siderastrea; species Siderastrea radians. Next base: position 31,171,678 of record OZ024889.1, on the reverse strand, counting down.
GTCGACAAGGAAAAAGTGTACATCCCTGGGTGGCACAAAGGTTGCTCGTAAGTGCGACTAGCTAGGCGCAAAGTTTGAGGCGATTTACCAGAGGAATTGGGCTTTGCGGAAGTGGCGGGATTGTTTGCGCGACGTTTGAGCGGAAAAAGCAGCACGACAAGGAGCAAATCAAAATAATCATCACCTCCTATACGAAGAATAACACGCAATAACTCCACGCATGCGCAAGACTCGTTTCACAGATTATAGACACACAAATCGGTTATCATTTTTCAGATTGCAAAAAACGCATAAATTTACTCATTCCCCGCTTCCTTAATTTTCTTCTTTTGTGTAACCCCCAACTACAGCTGCCACGCAGGCCAATAAAAAGCGCCGAAAACGAACTTATTACAGTCTCATGAAAGTCTCGTGACACGCCATTGAACTTTGTCCATCACATGTTTGTACGTGACAAAACACCTCTTGTTTACACAAAATAGTAACCTGATTTCATGCTCAATCAACATAACAAGTTCTTTACACATGAAACGACCCACACTAAACATTATAAAACGACCCACACTAAACATTATAAATGTTTTCTACCATCTCCCAACATAATTCCTGTTAAGTTGTTACAAATAAATGTCGGAGGGTGCTTTTACAATTTGATTAAGAGTTTGTACTCAAACTCTACATGCTCTATAAAGCTTGGACAAAATCAAACAGGACCCTTTCAATATGCCAGAGGTGTACGACAAGGTTGCATTTTAAGTCCGTTACTGTTTAACCTTTTTGTTAATAATATACCTTTCTCTTTCGAAGAAACTTTATCTGACCCCTTTGTCTTACCAAACGGCGCGAAATTAAATTCTCTTTTATATGCGGACGATCTAGCAATATTATCAAGATCCAAAATAGGATTGCAAAATTGCTTAAATATGTTATCTTCCTATTGCAATTCATGGATGTTAAGTATCAATCCTAAAAAGACTAAAGTTATGATCTTCCAAAAACGCGCAAAAAGATGTACTGAGTATAGTTTTCATATTGACAATGAAAACATTGAAGTTGTTCAGAATTACACCTACTTAGGAACATTAATCTCTTCAACAGGAAACTTTTCATTGGCGCTTGACAAATTGAAAGAGAAGGCTCTCCACGCTTTCTTCAGCCTCAGAAAACACACACATATCAGCAATCTGTCCCCATTCCTTGCAAATAAACTTTTTGACGCTATGATCTCTCCAATTTTAACTTACAACAGTGAAATCTGGGGAGTATATACCAAACCTGATTTCAAGTCTTGGGACAGTTCCCGGATTGAAAAAGCTCATCTCCAGTACTGTAAACGTTACTTAGAAGTAAGCAGTAAGGCATCGAATGTAGCTTGTAGAGCTGAGCTTGGAAAGTTTCCTCTTATAATAGCTATTAATCAAAAAATAATTAATTACACCTTATATCTCCATAATAAGGAAAATGACTCTATTGTTAAACAAATCTTTTTAATGTCATCTGATCTTCATAACACCAGCAAAAATAGTTTTTACTCTAATGTTATGAGATGTCTGAATATTATAATTTGCCTGATTTTGACCCTACTTTCTTAACTGATGCTAAGATTAAACACTATGTAAGTCTTATGCAACAAAAGTATATTTCACACTGGCAACATACTATTCGAAACTCTAAGAAATTAGAATTCTATAACACTTTTAAGGACGAATATACGCCTTCCTGCTATTTAGATCTTACAAGAAAACTAAATAACAGGAAAGAATTAGTGAAACGTAGAATAGGTAATCATAAATTATTGATCGAAACTGGCAGATATGTTCAAATCCCAAGGGATAATAGATTCTGCCCTACGTGTAAATCAAACCAAATTGAAGAGGAAATTCATTTACTTTTCCATTGTACTAAATACTGTAGTTTTAGAGATGAATTTTACAAAAAAATAGAGAACCAAATACAAACATAACACAATTACCTCCTATGCAAGCCACCAAAAAATTAATGAATTCTGATAATTATTATTTAAATACTCAACTGATGAAGTTCATTTTGAGATGCTTATCTTTACGAAATAATCTTCTATCGAATGAAAGTAATGTAACGCATACATAATTCCTTTTTTTTCCTATTACATGATTATGATTGTTATAAGTTTCGCTTTAGTTAAGTTTTAGGCTTTTGCAATACTGTATGTACTTATAGTCATGCAAATAAAGCTTGTTGTTGTTGTTGTTGTAACCAAGATATTAGCGGAGCCTGCGGGCAGAGCCCGCCAGCGGAGCTCCATTGCTAAGGAAATATGGTAACCTATCAATCCGAGAAATTTTGGTTGTGACGTAATAGTCACGTGACCGTCCGTCCGTACGTCCGTACATCCGTACATCCCTACATCCGTACGTCCGTACGTCCGTCCGTCCGCACACTCTGTGGGAGGGGGAGGGGAGTCCCAAGACAACCCGACGGGGGCAGAGAATGCCATCTTTTCTTGGCGGGAAATCGCGCGGTGCTTTAGGGCAACCGGCATTTTTCTTGGCGGGAAATCGCATGACCATCGTCGCTTTTGAAAAAGAGGTTTCTTTAAAGGCTTAGGCTTCTTTAGCATTTAACGATTGCTCGAGAGTACTGAAGTTTTATACTTGACAAAAAAAACATCTAATATATATAAATGGAAAGAAAAAGTTCAAAAGAATACTGGTAGAAGGCGAAAAGTTCAAGTTACGAAAGTTGCATTCAAAGGACTTCATCGCTTTGTTTTCTTCACGGCGGAGAGTTTGCCCTGTTCTGAAACACAACCGAGTAAGTGAAGTTTTTAAAAGGTCTAAGGTACATGATTTCGAGTATTACGATGAAAGAAATTACGTTTTGAAATGTAAATTTGATTTATGCCATTAGAAATGTGTTATTTACTTTTGACTTTAAAAAATTATTAGAAAACGCGCTCAGATTTGTGACAGATTCTTGAATATTTTGCCATGCTGAGCCGATTTCACTCGCGTGGACCGACCTACCACTTTGGAAGTGTAACGCGAATTGCATTTAAGTATAAACTTAGGCGTTTTCGAATAAATGTTTTTCAAAAATGATTTCTCTGTCCATTATTTTGTGTTTGTTTATTCATAACAGTAGGTCTAAGCACAGCCGCAAGACAACTGCACAAGCTTTGCTTTCAATTTTCACCGTCCGGTCCATCTCTTTGTGCAACTGTCGATTTTCTTGTCCTAGAAGTTTTCAATAGTAATAATCTTTTAAGCGAGGCAGTTGTCGGTTTAAGGCTATTTTATCCGAAAAGCTTCCGAAAGCAGTTTTGTGCGTTCCTCAAAGCGCCTAACTTTATAGCGGAACTCCTCCGCGGCCGTAGGCCGCGGGAGTGGAGCCCCATAGTCATACTTAAAGGCGTGCTGGTAATTTTTTATGGTCATGGCAAGCGGAATGGCTCGCGGGCGCGTGCGCCGTACATACATACATACATACATACATACATACGTACGTACGTACGTCGCATTTCATGACATTCTTACATGAGGCAATTTTCGCTGGAAGAGCAGAGACGAAGGAAAAGAGACGGAGATAGAGAACAACAACGGAAAAGAAGGAGAAACGCCACTGAAGAACAGCGTCAAGCACCCGGTCAAGCAGAGCAGAAACGAAAACGAAAAAGACGAAGGAACAGTACAGCAGAGAGATAAAAGCAACTAGAAATAAGACGGAACGGTACTGAAGAACAACGCCAGAGGAAAACTGAGAGACGCCGACAGAGAACTGTAAACATGTCGGGTACAGTTTTCTTGATTTTTATCTATTTGTGATTGGAAATAATTTTGTACCACCGAATAATTTACGTCTACGTTTTTGTATTTTATTCTACAGATCATCAAGGGGAAGGAAGTCGTAATCGAGAACGGAGAAGAAATTTACGCCAAGGACAGCATGAAGTTACAAGGTGTTCAGTTAAAATCAATCTCCGTGCTTTAGCAAAGTTTGTTTAACAAAAAAAAAATGCACTGTTACAAAAGTGAACTTTTCGTCAAAACTTAAACACCGCACCTTTTACGGTATGTCATTTAATACTACTCATAGAAAGTGAAAAAAAGAGGAAAAGAAACAAACCAAAACAAAACGAAAAAAGGGAACGCAATTTGAGGGGGTAGTGCAAAGGTGATGGTATCATGTTACAAGATTTCGCAATCTGGCCGCGCGCGTGGCTGAGAACGAGGACACAATACCTTTTCAACGTTAGAAATGAAAAGATAGGCTAAAGAAACTCGACTGCCGGTCCTAAATGCCTATTAAGTGGAATATGGATGTCTTTATTGAGAGGAGAAATATGGATTGCTTTGGCCCGATGCTTTAACTGAACCAGCGTGAAGACCTGCTTGCTGAGTTTCCCGGGTGAGTTTCTCGGAATTTTTCAATCATTTCACAGAATATTACGGTATGGGAAATTCGCTTTTATTTATCTCAACTCAACTGGCTCATTTCCAATTCCCCGTTATCTCGAACAAAGAGAAAGTTGTCTTGGCTTTGGTCATAAATATAATATTTCCAGTTATTTACTTTTACGACGATAACCCGCTTTTCTCAGCTTTGAAGAATACCAGTGTGTTTTGTTTTCACGGAGCAAAGTGTAGCCAGGCAAAGGAGAAAACAGCTTATGAAAGCATGCAGTGAAGTAAAAGGCGAAAACAAGTACCAACGCGAATCGTCAAGATGTTAACTCATTGACTAAACAAAAGAATAACAAAACAGGACATCATTGATATATGCCTCGTTCTTTTTAACTCTGAATCCAGTCATTGTTTACAATATCCTCGGCAAAACCCCTACCAAAATCCATGCAAGTAACGAATCGATGAAAAAGCACATCCTCATTTGAGCTTATGTATCTACTGAAGTAGGTCTTAAATATTTTTTGACCCTTATTCTGATTTCTGAATTGTTTGCTTGAATTTCAATAATTTCATTTGGCTTCACTTAAGCTCAAGACCAATAAGCTTATGTGTGAATTAATTGTGTTTATCACTTCTGAATTGTTTGCTTGAATTTCAATAATGTTATTGGGCTTCACTTAAGCTCAAGACTTAAGCTTATGTGTGAATTAATTGTGTTTATCACTTATGAATTGTTTGCTTGAATTTCAATAATTTTATTGGGCTCCACTTAAGCTCAAGACTTAAGCTTATGTGTGAATTAATTTTGTTTATCACTAATGAATTGTTTGCTTGAATTTCAATAATTTTATTTGGCTTCACTTAAGCTCAAGTTAAGCTTATGTGTGAATTAATTTTGTTTATCACTCAATATTATGCATGGTTCAATTCTACCTGTTACCATCCCCCCCTTCCCGGGCCTACCCCCCCCGGGGATTTGCATTTTTTTTTCTCACTTGGCAGTCTATTCCCCACCCCCGGGCACACAGAAAGAGACGATTCCCCAACCCCGGGACTCCTCATCGACCACAAATACGTTGTTTTGTGTACAAAACCTAAATGACGATATTGATTTCCATACAATAGCAAAACCAGACGTTTTGACAAGAACTTAAACGCTTTTCTAGAGTTTATTGAACGAAGGACACTACATGCATAATATAATAAAAACATGAACAGAAAACTGAAGAAAAAACTCTACCTGCACTGGCATACAGCTGGCAAGTAAAGAAATTTTCTTCGCCATGTTTTATTCTAAATATAGCGCATACGCACAAGAGGCCCATGAACAAATTGATGGCAGCATTTAAGGGAGTTTTTCTTAGCTTGTTTCATAAGAACACTGGACTGAGATCTCTGTTTAACATAAAGCTGTGCATCCGTTTTTATATAGAGTCTATTTAAGTCGTCTTATTATAAATATAAACACACTGAAGAAATATTTCTTTGTTTGTGATGACCACCATTCATTCGAGTACGCATCAAATGCACATTCGTCCAACAATTTATGATAAACATACTGTCAAACACAGATTTTAATTTTGAGATATTATTCTTCTCTAAACAGTCTGCTACAAATACTAGAGATTTTCACTGGAAATAGGCAATCTTCTCCACGCGGTCTGGGGCTGTCATATCAACTGAGAAGTGACGTACTTTACAAGAACAACAAGAAGTTATTTTCGATTTGCCCCACTCTTCTACCCCCAGGACAAGACCACTTCAAACAATTCCCCACCCCCGGACTCGAGGGCTGGACTTGTCCCCGGGGTTGCCCGGTGGGGGGATGGTAACAGGCAAAATTGAACCATGCATTAGTTCAGAAGGCGACTGCAATTTGCCATTTTTTTCGATCTCAGTTAACCTACATGTATGAAATAAAAGCACTGCATTGTGGAAAGTGCTTCTTACTATTTGTCACTTATAATGGAATGTTCATGTTTTAGAAAGTTCAAATAAATACTGCATGCATTGTTTGGTTTTCTCAAAAACCACTGTATTCCCAAGGGGGGGGGGATCCAGATGTAAGCAAAGGATTTTTTTTATGCAATTGACATATTTGTACTGATGTGTTTTTGCTTCCTAAAGGCAATCTGGCTTGTTTAACTGACAATTGTCTGCTGGGATTAGTTAGAACATGTTTGATTAATTGCAACTGGCTTTTTACTGAGTTAAGCAAAGGAGACTGGAGATGATTGAACATCCAGTAAACTTAAATGAGGTCCTGCCATTTTGTTGCTCATTCAATCGATCGATGTTCAAGTGCTTTACCTTACCTGTATTATAGCAATGAACCGTGCAAAGGGTGGAAGACATAACCACTTTTTAGACAAATGGTTAAACGTGTTTGGATAGCTGCAAATGAGGGGTTCAGGCGATGATTTATTAATCATTTGTCAGGATTCCACAAAAGCTGGAAAGAAGAACACTTTCACGGGTGCCGGGATGCAAAAATTTCCAACAGTAGGCACTTGTACGTCTCATGAATCAGGTGGATCACAAAAGTAAAGCAAAGTATAGCTTTGGCAACAACATTTCAAAGCTGGAAGTGACATTATGCTAGCAAAGTGAATGACGACTCCCTTAATAATTGACATTGAGTATAATTACTATTCTGTTCACCCATTCTTTCTGTTCATTAATGTCACATTGGTCAAGAATTGCGTTGTGAATGCTTTAATAATGTATGTTACATATTTGATGTTGTCAAAAGAAAAACAATGAAGTTAATATTATTTTAAGGATGAAAGTAATTTGCCAGGCGCTCGCTCTCACGAATTTGCACTCCAAGAACTGAAAATTTTCTTCAATTGATGAACTTAGAGTTGAGGAGGGGAAATAAAACAGAGATGCTCCAATGAAAGTCTAATTTATTTGAATTGTAACTACAGTGTAACTTTTATTTGCAGTCCTTTATCAGGCATTTAAGCCTTGACTTTTAGTGGCCCTGGTCAGTTTTAAATCGCCACTGGCGACTGGGCGACTGCCAATTTTTAGCCCTGAATTTGTTTTGTTTTGTGTTTTTTTTTTCACTGATCCTTTTTTTTCCGTTCTAGGCATATATGCCAGTAGTGATCAGTGATGCAGCATTTTCTTACAGTGAAGTTAAGGTACGTGGAAGATATCAGTTATATAATTAGCCCAGCTTACGTATCTAACTGTTCAGTAAATTGAACTGGATTGAATGCAGTCATTGGGTAAATTTGGGTTCGGTAATTGAACACAATAATTATTAACCAAAAATATGCCTATATATACAGCTGTGTTTGATTCCATTCAATTTCTGAACCCAGTCAAACATAATTAAACAGTTTTAAAATCATTCAAATATATAGATTTAGAGGATGCAAAATTTGAAGCAACAGTTTCTAGAGATTTGCTTTATTATGAATATAAAAGTTATGATGGCCAAGCACATATCTTAGTTTATACATTTTTGTGCTGTAGTTCTTCTATTCTTTGTAAAAACAGTAATTGCATGCTTCGGATTGTAAAGAAGGGTGGGGCGATTCGCCAAAAAATCGGAACTTACTAGTTTCCTCTTAGTTTTACTGATTTTCTTTTTAATGTGCGGTTGGGGACTGGCAGTAGCTATGCACGCGCAATGTTCAGTTGTGGAATTCAGATGTTCTTCATTATTTCACCAATATAGCAGCACAAAATGCTGAAAACAGCGTATGACAGAATACCATCCACAAAAATCCCCTAGGAACAATGCGAGATCTGTAGTTAAGAATCTCCCTTCATCAAGTTACAAAATCCTTTTTCCATGGTGATGTGAGATTTATCTGGATGGCTATATGGTTTAAATTAACTTAATGCAGAATGAATCAAATAGTTACACCATGTTAACATGATACCGGTATGAACTCACCCAGGTATGGCTCGCACTGTTATGAGATTTTGTGCTGTAATCATGTAACAAATACAGAGAAGCAAGAGGGAACTGGGGTGAACTTGTATCAGAATGAAAAGCATACAATGAACTGGTGTCATGCAAACACCCCCTCAGACTAAAGTTGAGCAGCTCTCAAGAATGTTTAACAACATCCTCAGATACCCAGCGGCAGTAAAACCCTGATTTCATTAAAGCACTGTAAACTCAGACTGGTGCAATTTCTGGTGCAGTCTGAAATTCAGACTGGCATAAGTATTTACATGAGACCAACCATCTCTAAAAATACAGTTTACCTTTTGTCCACTTGGAATGTTTCAATGCCACTTGTTTAAATGCACATGCTTAAAACTCAAAACAAATACTGTAAACTGCCACTTATAAGCCCGCCTACTTACAAGCCCCCCCCCCCGGCTATAGGCCCATCCACCTGTAAACAAAAAATACATCCGGTAATAAGCCCCCCCCCCCCCGGATATAAGCACTGCTCTAGTTTTCCCTGTTTCTTTAATATTAAGCACTCTCACAGAAAACTGCAAAGATTAACTCTGAGCTTCTGTTTTGTTATGTTCCGGTTATGTTCGTGTTGTTGCAGTTTTGATTTTGTTGTTAAAATGGAAATGAATTTGACTTATTATGACATTTCAAAGGTTAATTACAAACTGGTACATTAAAAATGTATTCCGATCAACACTGCTGTGGCTCATTTCGTAACGTTTTTCTTACTCCGCTTATAAGCCCTCCCGGATATAAGCCCCTCCATTTATAAGCCCACCCAAAACCCTTTACAAAGTTGTATCACCCTAGGGCTTATAAGCGGCAGTTTACAGTGTCTTAAAACATTTGGGGTAGTTTTTCATGCGAGCGTGCATGCTCAGTGCATGACGCGGCATGACATAATGCCAATGTTGTGAATTGTGTGCGCAGTATTGATGCGCATAAAAAAATTGCGCAAATATCCTTAGAACCTCCCTAAAGCCATGGGCTTACTTTTGGCAACTGAGATAATTAAACATTTACTCTGCTTTGTTTTCCATACAGGTTTTTATTCCATCAACCTGATGTCAGAAAAAATATGGCAGTTTATTGTAAGGATTTGGTTAATAAATTTGTACTCTTAGCTACATGTATGTTCCCAGGCAGACATTATCAATTGAAATAAAAAATTTTAAGAGCAGTTTTGAAATAAAGTTTAATTTATATTTTTGGTTTTTTTTTGCAAATTTTGATGTTGGTGATTAGTTTGACTGTATCCACATACACTTTATGTTCCCTCAGTAATTAACACATCCATACACGAGTAGCATTTATTTGGGAGTAACCCTACTCCCCCCTCCCCCCCCCCCCCCACACACACACACACACGCACACACACAACTAACTTCCCAGGAATGATGATTCGGAGTTATCTGACTGAATTCACTTGCCAGGGAAAACTATTTCAAATGATGGATTCACCACAGTCTGATCCCCTTTTGTCAGTTCATTACATGACAGGTTTCAGACTATCCTGAAATGATTTATGAAGAGGCGTTCTTTTTGTTTGTCTTTGCTACCAGATTATGGCAATCAGTAACATTGCTCATTGGTGACATCAGATGCAGTGTAAAGGCTAATGATCAAACCAAAAACAAATTAAACCACAAGATTTACTACCATCACAGTCAGGGGTAGTAACATAGTGAGTCATAATCTGTGCATCAAAGTCACTTATAAGTGGTTACTGGACCATTTGTTATTCGTGTTGGCAACACTGTTAGTCACAAATTTTTTTATTGACTGATTGACCGATTTATCAACTAAGTGGTTGAGTGGTTGATTCAGGACTGATGGGTACTTAAAGAGATTGATTTTAATATAATAGTCCCTGGGCATCAATAAGAGTAAACAAGGTACATTATTATTCCACTATAGCATCAGTTTATCATATAAGGAGAAAACACATACACGAGAGTATGAGAGTGCATTGCACTGTAGAAAGCGTATTGCACTGTAGTGTCCCGGTTTCAAATCACTCATTGAATAAATCATTTAAAATGATAGGCAAATATTGTAGTGGAATAATAAATATCATTCAGTGGTTTTACAGATAATGGTCAAGGACATTTTACCGGTACTCATTGCTCGCATTTTTCCTCGCTCTATACCACACAACTTATCTGTCAAACCACTGAATGAGGTGGAGGTATTTTTCAATTAGTACCTTGTCTGTACAATTTGACAACTCTGCAATAATGTAAATGAATTAAACCGTAGACTTGTGGCAGAGAAAAGGCCGAGGTAAGGTGAACAAAAATAATTATTGTGCCCAATATTTAAGTTTACAACCTGAAACTGGGGCTTATTTAGAATTTTGTAAAACAGGTTCATACCTGCCATCCGTCCCCATTAATTGTCCCGATTTTTGAGTTTCAAAACCTAAAACAATCGGGACATTCCGATTTTCAAGGAAAAAATGACAATTTGGAACTGGATTGTTAAAGACGGGTCTTCAATGACTTTTCTACATCCTGTCGTTTTGTGCAATACATGTGGTGCTTGAGACCATTAAACAACACCTGAGAATTCTAATGCTAAGACAGTACAGTACAGGCAATATTTTTTAAAAATAATGCAAAAACCTTAAAGCAACCTAGATCCTGCTCAGTGTTGGGGGGCAGTGGGGGCAAAGCACTACCCCAGGACTGGGGTGAGCATGGGGGGTGGTCCCTATTTCTGATTTTATAAGGTTGGCAGGTATGCACATTCTAATTTGATGAGAGTGTATTCACTAATAATTACCTAAAATATAATATTGCTGTCAGGTACCACTTGAAATAATAATTATAATGATAATAATAATAATAATAATAATAATAATAAATAAATAAATAAAATAATAATAAATAAAATAAATAATAATAAATAAATAATAATTGGAGTTCCGCTTTTAGGCTTGGCTAAATCTATATATTATAGGCTTACTTCGCATCCGCAAAACTTATGCCGGCATAATAACAATTTAATTAAAGCGTGTCTGGCGTTTCTTTGTTTTGAATCTTGATTGTCTCTAGTTAGAGAACGAAATATCACAGTTATTTGAAAAACTATAAGCGAAGCAGTTGTCGGTTTAAACCTATTATGCCCGAAAAGCTTCCAAGAACAGTTCGGTGCATTTTTTAAAGCGCTCGAATTTCAGACAATTTGCAGCCGCAAAACTTATGCAACAGAGTTAAGAATGTTTGGACGGTGTTTGTTCGTTTGTTTTCAATCTCGATGGCCTCAAGTTAGAGAACGAAATATAAGCGAAGCAGTTTTGAGTTTAAAGCTATTTTATCCCGTAAGTAATGTGTGTTCCTCAAAGTGCTTGAATTTTTTCGCGGCTGCTAAAACCTACGCGACATTTCTTCGATAAGTTTATTACAAGTGCTTCGAAGCTCCCCAGATCCTTTATTTCGGGTAATCCCAGTAATATGCTGGTGAAATGTCAGTATAAATTTTTGACCAGACTAATATTTTTATTTAGTGGCAGTTCATGTTATTTGTTAACATCCGAACGCGATGAAGATAACCCATTTAAACAGTCGAATAATTTTTATTTTGTTTTTGTAAATGAGTGCCGTTTCAAGTTCATTCAAGCGAACAGCCAATAAACCAAGGAGATTTGACAAGCATTCACAGTTAACGACAGGATATGGAAACATTGCAAACACCAAGCTAGACGGCTCGTGAGTAAAATAATCAAGCTGTGCTCAGCCTCTAGAACGACCTTTCGAGCTTGGTTTTACAGAACAGATCCCCATAATATTGAAGGACAATTCGGAACACTTTCAGGCTTTTTGAGAAACACTTTTCGAAAGCGAACGAGCCAAAAAAAGCCCCGAAATGTATTTCAGACCGAAAAGTTTCAGGACTATTTTTGAGAAACGAACACCAGTTTATTCCTTCGCGGCTCCGCTTTTAGGCTTGGCTAAATCTATATATTATAACCTAGTATGTATCAGACGTCCTCCTTCAATATTTCACTTCCGTTTCACCGCTAAACAACCAGATATACAATAAAGCTATTAAAGCAAAATTTGACCTTCATTTGATCACATGTACTCCACGTGATAAAACTCCCGTTTTTTTTGGGTTGGTTTTTTTTTTTACACAAACTTTATCTTGGTTTACTGCAGTACAAATACAATACAATGATATAAATTTACATTAACATAACATCACAATATACTTCATAACAACACATTACATTGCACTGATATTACTTGCGACGCTTACTATTCAGTTCTTGTTTTTTTTTAATACATGTGCAAGAAAACAATAAAATACATACATTATAGATATACATTACAGGAAAGAACGAAAAAAAGTTAGAGAAAAACATTGTTTCACCTTCACCTTATTGAAAGACTAGTCTTGCGTCGGGGGGTGGAGTTGGGGCGAAACAGAGAGGTTTGAGAGGTGGCTAATGAGGGATCAGAGCCATTTATTCAGAGGTTCCCCAAATTTTTGATTCAGCGCATTCTTAGATAGGTCTAATTCTCTGTACGTTTTAAGTAAGTAGATGAAGCCTAGCAAGTCTAAAAGCTTTTTATTATATTTGCACCTCCAAATGAAGTATCTCGCAATTAAAAGACAAAAGCTTATGAGTCTCGTGATTCCGGCAAAGGACGGTCTCAGCCCCAAAGCAACAGCACAATTTAACCTTAAGTCTTGGTCAACAATACCACGCAAGAAGACGCAGTTAGTTACACTATTCCAGAAGGAGCTAGTTTTTTGGCGGGACCAGAAAAAATGAACTATGCTTTCTGGTTCATCTCCGCCGAAACTGCATTTGTCTGTGCCTTTTATTCCAATTTTGCTCAAAAAAGTGTTGGTTGCTAACCGCCTATGCAAGAATTTGAAGTGAAAAGTGATGAGTCTTATGCACTTTGTATATTCAAAGGAGAAACTATAAACGCATTGCCATTGAATTGGTTGATCTGGGGGAACAGAGCAGTCTTTGAGCCATTTGTCTTGACTCGTTTTTGGTTTAATTGCCTTTCTTTGAATGAGTTTCTTATAGACAAGTCTGCTTGGCTTTTGTGCCTGGAAGAAAGATGTCGCAAAGGTTGGCTGGGTCTTCTTTTTTTATCCCCTTTGGGTTGTACGGAAGACTTCAACACTGTTTGAGGGCAGATATCATGCCAAAAAATTCGAGGGCATTGACTTTGATCCTAAAAGTAGATTGAAAATCGGCATGTGATAAAAAAATCATCCCTGTTAGCTTTCAAGAACTGCTTTACGAAAAGGATCCCCTTTTGGAACCACTTTGAATAAAAAAACTGGTTTTTGGCCTACCCTGATGAGCGAGTTGTTCCACAGAAATTGAGAATAAAAGTGTTTTCGAGAGGTTAGAGTATCTCCGTAGTTCAGTTCACACCAAATTTCCAAAATCTCCTTTAAAAAACGTCTGAGATATTAAAGTGGCTGTCTAAGTCTTCTCTTTTCAGGTTACATTGGAAAACGAAATCTCCACAGCAACGTTGGAGTTCAGTCTTGAACAACACTTTCCATTTGCCATGATTGTTTTGGTCCATGTACCTATTAATCCAAATGGTTTTGAGCGACTTACTGAATGATTCTATATCTATCATTTTCGAACCACCCTGTGGATAGTCATTTATCATAGTGTTACGTTTTATTTTATCACCCTTCCTACTCCACAAAAAGTCTTAGAAGAGTTCGTTAATATCTTTGATAAACTGTTGACTGGTTGGCAGCGTGGTTAGGACATAAACTAGTTGTGACGCCATTGAACTTTTCAGAACGGTAATTTTTCCTACGAGGCTCAAACGTCGGAGTTCCCAACAGCTGAGGGAATTTTTGCTTTTGCTAATTTCTCCTCGTAATTCGTTTTCACAGTGATTGATGGCTTTGTAGAGAACCATATTCCTAAGGCCTTGACTTAACAGTTTGGCCACTTGAAAGCTTTCACTTCATCTTTTTCTTTACACGAGCCTATCCATAGAGGTTTGTTTATTGCTGATTTTGAGGCCAGACACTTTGCCGAAGTCGTCGAGAGTTTTAAGTGCAACTAAAAGAGAAGATCTCGATCCATCTAAGATCAGGGTAGTGTCGTCTGAATATTGACTAATTTTAATCTCAGTTTCTTTAACGGTGATTCCTTTAATTTCTGTGTTTTTCCTGACTGAGATGGCTAGGATTTCCGCGCACAAGAGAAACAAATAAGGTGATAGGGGCACCCTTGCCGCACACCTCTTTCAAGTTTGAAGAAATTACTGCACCAGCCGTTATTTATGACACAGCTTTCTGTGTTGGAATAAAACACTCTGAGCCAGGCGACAAGTGACGGAACGAAGCCATGAAAATGTGAGGATTTCTTTACAAAGGACCAATCCAACGTATCGAACGCTTTTTCAAAATAGACAAATAGAAGTAGGCCAGACATTTTATTTTATCAGTGTACTGAATGATGTCATCAATTAATTTAATATTTTCACTGATGGTGCGTCCTTTGATAAAACCGGATGGATCCTCATTAATGATGTTTGGTAATACCTTGTTCATGCGGTTTGCTATGACTTTTGCTGCAATTTTATAATCACAGTTTAACAAAGTGATTGGACACCAATTCGTTATGAAAAGCGGGTCCGAATCTTATGATGCCTCTTCTTTGCGATACGGAGAACTGTCCGTTTTCGTACGTAGTTGAAAGCTTTCAAAAGAAGATCTGAAATGCTGTTCCAAAAGGCTTTATAAAAATCTGCAGGTAAACCATCTGAACCCGGAGATTTATCTGAATCCATGGATTTTAACTAGGCATTCTGCTTTCGTTAGTTTTCCTTCGCACAGAGACTGTTGATCTGAGTCCAAGGTCTTGGGTTTTTCATGTGGAAAGAAGAAATCTGGCATGGTTCTTCGGAAATGTTAGAGTTCTAGCTGTAGAGGTCCTTATAAAAGTGTTCACAAACGTTGATTATCTCTTTGTCAGTGGTAACGAAAGTGCTGTTATCGCTTGTTGTTTGCAGTGCCTTTTCTCTAAGTTGAGGAAGTAATTAGTGTTTTTTTCGCCTTCATTGTACCACCTGACTTTTGCTCGTTTAATAGTGCCCTGTGTGCGGTACTCTATAATTTTTTCCCAGCTCTCTCTTTTGAGATTCCATTGAAGATCTTTTTTCTCCTCTTCAGATGTCAGGTGGTTTTCAATTTTTTTCTCTAGCGGAGCAATTATTTGTTCTATTTCTTCTTCTTTTCGCAAAACTGATCGCTTTTTCCTTACGGCATACGCCATAGATTTCTCTTTTATTTTTAGCTTTGTAATTTCCCACATTAGAGCTGGATTTATCGAATTTTCGCCCTGGTACTCTTCTTGGACTTCTTTTATCTGCGCGTTTATTTGATTAACGTAATCAATTTCCGATAAGGAGGAAACATTTAGCTTCCAGATCCCGCGACCTCTTGGGTTTGAGTGTAGTGAGATATTTACTGATATCATGGAGTGGTCTGTTTTATATCCCGACAGGATATCGGTGCTCGTTGTTTTGTTTACTATCGTTTGACAAACGGCAAAAAGTCCAAACGGCAGTGTATTTCAGGGTTTTTCCTGCGCCAAGTGTATTTCTTTTCTTCCTGGTTTAATTTCCTCCAAACATCGGCTAAATCTAAGACCTGCATATATTCTTGTACTACTTTGGCACAATTTTGGTGCGTTTTGGCAAGTCCCCGCCGATACTGATTTTTCACCACCGTTAAAGTCCTGAAGTCGCTGGGTGTCAGTAAAACACGGGGTCGGGGTCGGGGTCGGGGTCCATTGTTCTTTTGTTTCGTTTTCTGTTGTCTTGCCCTAACCAAAACATAAAACCGAAAACGAAACAAAAGAACAATGGACCGCGACCCCGACCCCGCGTTTTACTGACACCCGAAGTCGCTCGAAGAAGCGCTGAAAGAAACCGGGATCATCATTGTTTGTGGCGTAAATGTTTGCCAGTGTTATGTTCATTTGTTCGACTTTGATATCGCATACAATAAAGCGTCCCCCAGGATCGCAGAAGGCCTTTTGGATCTGTAAATTAAAATTATTGTTGAAGAGGACACAAACACCTGCTTTGGAACTTGAATAACAGCTGAAAAGCCCTTGATAACCCCATTCAGCTAATTTCATGGGAATGTTCTCTTTTTCGCAGTGAACTTCTTGCAGCATAAAGATTGAAAACCTTTTAGCCTTGAGCCAGTTGAAAACCTCTCTCCTCTTTGTCTTGTCAGTCCCCTAGACCTCTTACATTAAGGGAACATATTTGAAAAGGCATTTGGCACTTGTAACTTAACTACGGTTACTTTGCGGGTGAAGGTGTTAAATTGTAAAAAAAAGAAAAAAAAAAAAAGAAACGGTAACTTATTCACAGTAAAGTGTTGACAAAAGTATATTGTTTTGGTGAAAAAAGAAATTAAACATAACGTTAATTAGATGTAAGAAAAATACAAAATAGACTGGAAAACGACAAAAACAAAAACATCGATTGACAAAAAAAAAAGACGTAAAAATGGCAATTTGAGGGCATGTGAGTGTTTTTCGATGAAGTTGTGAGGTACTAATCTTATCTAAACTTTAAATGAAGTTTGTCCACCGCAAGATAAAGAGACGCTGTTAAAGTTTGATTGGGATAAGATGGTCAGCTACTGTTATTATCATTTCGTTCGTCCATTAGTTCCTCGGGAATGTTCTCCGAGTTGTATTTCTCCTCCCCAATATTAGCCATCGACCGACTACTTTTGCTTCGTGACCTTTTTCCTAGCCGCATAACATCTCTTTGATCAGCCTTCTTCGCTCTACCTGAATAGCTCGGGCATAGTCGGCACTTACGTAAGCATCTTTAAACCGGGCAATAATGGATCTATTCTTGTTTTCCTTTTGTTTTCCAATCCGGTGGACTGCCTGAAAACGAATCTTCGAGCGGTCGAGATTCATCTCCTTCTGAAGAATGTCGCATACAACTTGTTTAGGTGTTAAATTTTGATCTTTCTCCCTTGTTTCTGGAATGTTATTAAATTCGAGGTTTTCTCTTCTTGTGTAATCCTCTAACTCAATGATCTTCTCCCTCTCTTCTTTCAATTTCGCCTTGGTCTTGACAAGATCTTTGCTGACGTTTGTAAGTTCTTGTTGCAAACTCTGGATTTCCTTCTCCTGAAGGCTTTTAACAGCTTTTAGCGCAGCAGTCTCTTCCTTCATGTCATCGATTGTCGCCCACACATTTTCGACGCTAGTTTCTGGCTGTTTAAACTTTCCGTTTAACTTGTCCAGCTCGACTTTCATCTCTGCTCGTAAGTAGCTCAAGCCCTCATGCAGTTTGGAGAAGTTGTTGTCCATGTTCTCATTAAGATGGCGTATCAGATCTCTTATCGCTTTGTCCTCGAAATCTTGCTCCGCCATGGTTTCAGTGGTTTTGGCCTTCTTCAGTTCTAAAGGAGATTCTGGGGTGCTTGAGGTAGATCCTCGCTCTCCGCGTTTGCGTTTTGTCATTTACGAAAGCTCTTCACTAGACTGGAGCGGCGATACAACTGTTGTTCGAGAGTCTTTCCTCACTTTTCGTTCACTATCGAAGAACACGTCTGTCCGCCATTGCGGTCCCGCCAGTCCCCCAGTTCACGTTGTTTACCACACAGGCTAACCCCTCCATTATTCTCATATTCGCTCACGTAAAATCCCTGCGATTCATTCCCCCATTTCCACCTCTCTACATAACAAAACATCCCTTAATATTGTTTACGCCCAATTTCGCATCTTACTTTCACATACTTTTCGAATGCTCAACGCTACTCAAATAAACAACATCACAATAGTGTACCCTTGTAATTACACGTTCATTCAATAACCATTTCCTTACCTCTCATTGACAGCTACAAAATAGCTCACGCACGCTTTGCGTGCTTATGTTTTCTCATTGCCGCGTTTAATCGATTACAAATAAGGACGGAAGTGTTGCGGGTCGCTAGTGGGTTTTTCCTTGTGTTGTGAGTTTTCTGTGCGTTGACAAACCTTTTGATTCTTTCTTGGCTGTTGTTAGGTTATGATTCTTTGCCGTCGATACTGAGGTCTTTATTTGGATTTTGGTTGCTTCCTCCGTGTTTCTTCGGCATAATAAAACTCACTCTACGAATGCCACGCATTTAATTTTGGCAACAAAAAGCTACGTAGATAAGAAAATGTGAAAGTACATTGATTTATAAAGTTGGAATGATTTGATTTTTTCTTGTGCGATGTAGTTTTTTGTGTGAAGTAAAACTGCTTTGTGATTTAACATTGAATGCCTTTTCCGGTAAACTGTTTCATTCACCCCAATCCGCCACGGCTCACTTGCCAAGTGGTAAAGTGCAAGGCTCAGCCATATACTGAACTTATTATTGCGTCATAAACTTATTAACTCTCACTAGCTGGGACTGTACTGGGAGAATATCTCCCTCAGTCTTTCTTGTACGGGCCTTGCAGCTCCCTCGGTCCGTACCAGAAAGACTTTAGGCAATATTATCCCAGTATGGCCCTAACAGCATTACAAAAAATAATAGTTCAGTTTACTTCTTACGGTGAAATTCCATTTGAGAACCTATTATTAAATGCCTCGTCAAATAATCTTACATGACTGTTGTATACATCAGAACACATGTAGTAACGTCTACCACTGACGTCACATTCCTGCATGAAAGTGTGTTCCTTCCAAAATAATATGACCATTGATAAGAACATCTAGATCCACAGTCTAAAAAGTAAACATAAATGGAGAAAACAATCCTCGAGTAAATACAGTTTCATGTACAAGGCAAATTGATTATGCAACTATTGTTATTTTTAGTTGGTTCTCATATAGATGCCGGACACCAGCCACTGTTACAGAGAAAAGCTCAATTTTCGTGTTCATGTCGCCTCACTGGGCTCAAAATTCACTGACAATATTCAAGCGGTCTACGGGGACGAATTATGCCCACAGACTTTAAACAGTAACAACTTTTTCAGTATTCAATCAATCCTGAAACTTATCTGCGAGTATTTTGATATGTCACATTGTTCGATGCGGAGTTTCTATGGCAATTCCCCAAGCCAACAACACAACAATAACGCATCTTGCTTTGGCCATAACATACCTGAAGAAATGAGAACAGGATACATCAAGAGAAGAAATAAACCTCTCTTCTAGCCCATCCAATAAATATACTGTAATTGCGTGGGTCTTTGTGCTTCCAGTTGGCAGGAGAAAAGTGGGAAGGCTTAGAACAACAGGCGCAGAATGGAACAGAAGGAAAGGGATGAAGAATTGGGTTGAAAGAGTTGAGAAGAGGCTCGTAAAGTTGTGATTAACCGGACGGAGTGGAAAAGAGTCGTTGAAACCCTGCGTGCCACTTAGGCCCAGATGGCATGACGAATCAACGAATCGCTCTGGAAAGCTGGTTTACTAACTTAAAACAAATACTTAACTCAACCGTTGCCAACAGCTACCTACATCTTACAAACGACTGATTGCCGACAATAACAAGACGGACAAACAATAGACAAACTGACCCATTTGACTAACAATAGACCAACAGACATTTGACTAACAAAAGACGGATCGAAACGTACCAATCACGTTTACCAGTCTTCACAGCCAATAACATCACGACTTAGCTGACATACGACCAATAACATCATGAGATCGTCGACCAATCAGGACAAAGACCAGAGACTACATCTACTGACGATTCACAGTTAACTTGACTCTGATGATGACCTCCGCTCAGTTTGTCGAAACGTCAGTTAATGTCACCACGAACAGTCCTTCTCAGGACTACACTCACCCGGACGATCATAATTTACCGAATTATGACATCCTATTCTAGCGTGTATTCTCACAGCAACCTATTCCAACAGCGCATCCCAACGCACAAATTCGTAATTTATCGCTTTTTTGCCGCGACACATTTATAATAAACGACAGGAATTATTACTCCACACTACAACGAAAACGGAGACATAAACGCCATATAATGTGTGGTAAAAATGTACGTTTCAAGCATTTTTCGCTTTTCCAAAAAAATTGTTTTGATATAATTAAATGCCTTCTAAGCTTAACATTGTGTACAGTGTGAAACCTTATGTCTGGATTTTCAGCTTCTCCATTTACTATCTGAGAAATAAGGATGAATTTTAAAAGATGGTCTTCCACTTCAGATCAAAGTCTTACCAGTGATAATGGCTGAAAACTCTTTGAGGTCAATTCCAAACATGTTGGTGGCTACGAAACTGTAGTTTCCGTCATTATATAACGTGAAGCTTCCAGTACTCTTTGTTGTATTAAACATTATAGTGGAGTTGTGTATCAGCGCTGTGTTTATGGGAGGAGTTCCAGTAACTGACCATGTCCGTTCATAACCAGGAAATGAGCGCACGACGGGAGATAACTCCAACACCTTTAGCTTGGGTAATTCTATAAAGAGAACAAATGAGTTTGAGGGTGTGTTGTTTATAGGCAGCAAAGACATTTTGTTTTGTTAAGGATAGATAATGGCACATGGATACTCTTGATGTAAAAACACATACGTCCATCATGAAGTCGATTCATAGCTCCTTCATTCGTACATTGTGTAAATCCTGGTGCCTATTGTCAATGATTTTCAAAATTGTGCTGTACGGTGACGAGTTTCATAGACTTAGCACGCAAACAACTGTACTTTGCCTAAGGCTTGAAAAGGGTTAAACTCGGTAGAGGTAGGGGGCTTAATAGAGCTTTTACGGTACATACAAAGCTTATAATCTCAGCAAATGTCATCCGGCAAAAAAGAAATCACTGTTACTTGTCACTTGAACGTCGCCCCTGAGGCGAAGGTAAATACACTGCCAATAGGCCACAAAACCTATCGTTTCACTAATGCAAACCGGGGAGGGGGCGTATTAGGTGGGGGGGGGGGTTAAAAAATTGCCTTTCAGAGGGAGCTTGAGGCCCGGGGGGCTTATTAGAAAGGGGAGGTTAATATGGAGGAGGGGCTTGAAATGTACTTTCACGCTACATGGCTGTAGTATATAGGTACTCCGCTACTTTCTATAGAAATATTAAAAAAACCTATCTTTGCGCCAGAGACACCCATTACCTTAACAAAGTTATTACTAGCAATTAAATATAAACATTATTCTTGTGATAGCAAAACAAAGTTGCAGTAAGACACCTTGAAAATGCCGTAAAAGTGAAAGTGGGTTTATAATTCCTTCTCGTAATAAAAAAAAATATTCGTTTTCTGAGCTTGTTTCTCGTCATTTTTCAGCCCCAGTGTAATGCCATCGTGGGCGTTAACATGTATGCAATCCGTAATTAAAAAGCTAAAACGTCAGTCAGTATTTAAAGAATAATGGCAAAGAGTCTCCAGGAAGAAGCTCAGGAGACGAAAATTTTTTATTATTATGAGAAGGAATTATAAATGCACGAGAGGACACAAGCGCAGCGTGTATAAATATTCATTGCACGCGAATAACCGAGAAATAGACCAGGAAAAACAAAATAATACTGTTGTTCGTTGAAAGTTAATAACGACTGAAACCTGACCTCGATTCAGCCTTCTTATCTAATAAACGAAATGTTTATTCAGCCTAAAACTTGCTGGAACATCAAAAAGAATTATTATTCTAACGTCAATCAATTTAAGAGAAAAATCTGTAAGGGCAGTTTAGAAATATTTCTATTTATGCAAATTACGGACTTTTTGGCTGATTTGTGCTGCATTTTAGCAGTTTTTAAATATAATTATCTTAAAATCGCAGCCACCTAGGAAGCTCAATGTACATTAAGAATGTTTTGATATCATAAAAGATCCTTCAACTGAAAAGAGAAAGTGTTAAGTTTTATCTTTCTCGAAATATTGGAGAAAATTGCAGGAATGACCAAAATCAGCCCGTAAAAACTGAATCATGATTTACGTGAAAACGCTCTTACAGATTTTTCCCTAATGTCGCATACAAGTTGTGTAGGTTGAGTAGTTCAAATAGTTCAAGTTTCACCATAAAGTGTCTGACTAGTTTTCGAGATATTCGACATTATTTAAAATGAGGGGTTGTCCATTACCGTTGCTATGGTGACAGCTGTTGCTAGGAAACCAATGAGAAAATAAACTTTGATCATTTGTTGAAAAGGTGGTGTAGTATCAAGGAAATCGAAGTTTATCTTCTATGCGAAATTTTGACTTCAAAAGATACACTCCAAGGCCAAAAAAACTGTTGCGAGCCTCCTTAAGCCTTCAAAGACACCTCTTTTTCAAAAGCGATGATGGTCATGTGATAACCTGCGAAGAAAAGAGGGCATTCTCATCACCCCGTCGGGTTGCCTTGGGAACTCCTATCTCCCTTCCCTCAGAATTTGTACGTACGGACGGGCGGGCGTACGCTGACGCCAGAAACAAAAATTCTCGCATCGATAGGGTACCAGGCGTTCTTACCTGTGGTGCTCAGTTGCGCACACGGGAGCTCCGCTACTAGTTGGCGATCTCGGTAGAACTTGTGGACGAACCAGGAAAGAGATTGCGCGAGAGAATCTCAAACATTTTCAATCTTGCCACCAAACAGTTGACATTTCAGAAAGTCCGTGTTGGATGGCAAATAATTTAATTTCACTCTTGTAAATATGGAAATTGTTTGAACTTAAATTGATTTCCTCTATATTTGTCTGTCTCCTTTTCATAGAACTTTGAGGAAAGTACTAATAGTCGTATTATGTACTCGTTGTTTGCTTGCGCAGTAAATGTTCAACGACAAAACATCCTAGTCCAAAACGGGGTCATAAT
This sequence comes from Siderastrea radians, assembly GCA_964017195.1. Lineage (NCBI taxonomy): Eukaryota > Metazoa > Cnidaria > Anthozoa > Scleractinia > Rhizangiidae > Siderastrea > Siderastrea radians. The sequence goes on along the minus strand of OZ024889.1, from coordinate 31,148,584 downwards.
CTGTCAAACGTGCGTAAAGATAGAGCCAAATGGAAGCAGCGTTTGGTAAATGATCTGAACTTGGTTCGGTTAAAAAATTAACAATAATGCTGAGAAGTATCACACCGACTTCAAAACATTGTTGCTAATCCACAAAACCAATCATGTTAAATATTCTTCATTCTCTTCTCCCATTTCTCGAAAAATTTTCACGAAGTGCGTAAACGGAGTATTCCAAACGTTTCCACGAAATACACCACACAGTTTCCAACTTTTGTCGGAACACAGTCGGGAGAACAAGTGTTCAATCTTGGGGGCGAACTCGAAAAACAGGGGCGAGATCGTGACTGTGCGAACTCGAAATGGGGGCGAAATCTCAACTATTCCTTTGCCTGATTTACACCTTTGGTCAGAATGTTAACAGTGTTCTTTACAATTCGGTCCACTATCGCTTTGTGAAGCGGTCACCTACCTCCCATTTCATATTTTAGCGTAAACTCTTAGAAATTCAAATGCCCAGTATTTTTTCCGGGTATTGTTAAGAGCAATTCTCTGTAAGAATCAAACAAAGTGGGAAATGAAAAATTTTGACCCCCAACTTAAATTTGCATGCAAGTAGATATCCACGGGGGATGTTCAAAAATGGCCATTATTGAGGTCATAACTTAACTGTTGCCATGGTAACAACGGATGTTTCTTGACATCCGAGAACCCAATTTTGAACTCAAAAAACTGTTGTGAAAACTGCAAAATTAAAAATGTTATTTCTCAAGTTTATTAAAACACTACAACTCGAGACTTGGGATAACTGTAAAACCACTATTCTTGTTTCTTTCTGTGTATACGGCTTTTCATTGCATTTAAAATAAACAAAATAAACGGCGAATTAACTACACCGTGTCTCCGCCATTTCAGTTCGTGAGTAAAACAAGCAGTACTTTTCTTTGAATATCTCCAAAAGTACATCAGTTCTAGAATTGAAACTACATGGATAGCTTACAACAGACATTGTAGTTACTAAATCTGTAAAATTCTCAGCGGGGCGGGCTTACTTTGTTTTCATGGCAATCAACAAAGAAACCATAAAAATGGGATTTCTTAAATTTTGTCAAAATTAGCAGTCCGTAAATTTGCTGGAAAAATCGGAAGAAAGCTGAGACGACCTTGAGATTTAAAGAAAATTCTGTTAAGTAATTATGTGATGAAAACAACCGTTCATAAGCCGTATTTTTGGAAACAATTTGAATCGAAGTACAGCTTACTTGACGGCTTTGTTCATTTCTCCACTTTTCGACTGGTTCGGCGATCTGGTTCTTTCTGTACAGCCCTCGCATTGTTTTAAAAAGCCAGTGTTCTGAACCTTTTCTTTCAACCGGTAGTGGTATTTATCTCCGGCAGTAGTCCATCCCCTTAGTTCAGCCCACTGAAATCAGGTTTGGTGGCACTGTCGGCAGAAATAAGCCTACATGACTTCAGTCAGTACAGGTACATTTCCACCGTAGCCTTTCGCTCTATTTCTCGATCAGACGTCACCATTCGCTCCGGAAGATGGAAAGATGCATTCTTTCAACTAGGAGTCCATTTATCCAAGCATTCCACTCCAAGTTACGGTGTAAAAACTGCAGACAACAACTTTCTTCAAAGGGGAAGAGACAATAAAACACGCCGTGGGACGTTACCGGTCAGCGGTGTTTACTTGAACAACTTTCCTTTCAAAATTTGCTTAACACCGGGTTCTTTACATGCTGCTGACAGTCATGATATTCACAGCATTTCAGAAAGCCAACAATTTCCTTTTATTAGATTCTGTTTTTCCACTTACTCTCTAGTCCTGGTCCATTCACAGTAGGATTAACAGTCTCTGATAGAACAAATGTACAGTGATTTTTCCAGGGTTGACACCATTTTCGCCGCAAAAATGAGACCGCTAACTCGGCAATTAACAATAGATCGCTAAGCTGATTAAAGAACGGCTATTCTTATTTTCCATTCTATTAACTAGCGTGCCTTCAATGGAGGCTTCACTCCTGATTATTATGGACCTTTCGCACTTTCGAGGACAATTCCTTTCAGCCATTCACATCTTTGCAAAACAAACAAACAAAAGAGAACCAACACTTTTAACTTGGGGTCGATTTCTTTTTCCTAAGATGCGCAAATCGTACGTACTTTTAGCAGATGGATGTCATTCTTTGCGCTGACAATTCTTCTTTTGTCATTTCGCACAGCTGGAGATTTTTGTATACGTGTGGATTCCTGTGAGACTCGTCAAGTGGCGTATGTTCGAAAAAGGATACAAAGTCGTTTGTGCGATATTCTGCACCAGAAAAAAACTGTGAGTACGGTGTTCATCAAGTAGGGCTTTGTTGAAGTCACCCTCCTAGCAGGGGGGGGGGAGGGAGGGGTGGGCATCGTCACAGAGCAAAGTTGAGTCATGCGCAACATTTAGAACAACGCTAAAGGCAAGAGCTTTCATACGTTAGCGCAGCATACAAGTGAACCGGGATTTAAAGACAAACCCAAAACAACAATATGAAGTAAGAGAAATCAGAAAAAAAGGAGAGAAATCAAGTAACGAGACCGATGGTGCAGAATTCGCCAAAAAATGCGTAAACTCGACTATAGACTATAATAATCAGCGATTGTTTACAATTGAGGTGTTCCTTACGCTCTCGCTCTCACGTTTCTTGCATTGCGACGAAAAGAAAGCAGCTCAGTGCGTCAGAATATCCGCGCGCCGAAAACGAAAGTATTCCTAGAGGTAAAAATGATATCATGAGATCTTCAAAGGAGTCCCACAGTCATCCGTTCGAAAACGCAGAGTTCCGTCAACTGTGTGAAATGAAAAGGAAGAAAACATTGTTATCGCCAGGAATGCAACGCTGAAAGCCGTCTCAAAAAGGTACGATATATGCATCTCAGGAAAACGAAAGAATGTTGTTTCTCTTATCGAGCTCTGCAGCTGCAAAGCTGCAGCTGCAAAGCTTTGGACAATGTAGCCTATAAGGCGCACACCAGCTCACTAAGGGGCCGATTACATGAGCCGGGCTGGCTCGGTTAGCAGGGCTGGTTCGGTTTACCGAGATGACTGCTCAGCCCGAATGTTTTAAAATTGAGAGAGGCGTGCGGCAAGGCTGCCCTCTTTCTCCATATTTATTTGTCCTTTCCGTCGAAGTTTTAGCTAGCGCAATCCGAAGTGACCAACATATTAAAGGAATTTCAGTCAACCAAAAAGAAATCAAATTAAGCCAATATGCTGACGACACGACATTAATCCTTGACGGCTCAAAAGACGCGCTTGAAACTTCGCTCGATGTTATCGGAAAATTTAGCAAGATTTCTGGTCTCAGACTCAATAATAAAAAAACCGAAGCATTGTGGATAGGTTCAAAAGCAAGAAGCCAAGACATTATGTTTCCCGAGAAAGGTTTCAGATGGCAGCATTTAAAAATCAAAACATTAGGCGTGTGGCTCTCAATAGAACCCGAATTAACGGTAAAGCTGAACTTTAACGAAAAAAAAGAGAAAGTTCGAAATTTACTTAGAAACTGGCAGTACCGAAGGCTAAGCTTACTTGGAAAAATCGCTATATTAAAGAGCCTAATTGCTTCACAGCTTGTTCATGTTCTTTCCCCTCTCCCAACAAACCACCAGGCTATCAAAGAACTGAATGGAGCTTTCTATCATTTCCTCTGGGACGGGAAACCCGATAAAATTAAAAGAAACATTATGATTAACGATTACAGTAATGGTGGGCTTAAAATGATTGACCTTTTCTCATTTAATAAATCTTTGAAAACTATTTGGATTAAAAAATATCTTGACAAAACAAACTTAGGAAAATGGAAACTTTTCTTTGAACGAGAACTTGGAAGATATGGCGGAGAAGCTGTTTTTCTTGGAAATTTAAACAAAACAGATATCAAGCATCACTTCTCATCTACCAATATCTTCATTAATGAAATTCTGATGATCTGGTCCGAGGTTAATTACACTGACAATATCTCCTCCTTACAACATTATCAATCACAGCCTCTCTGGAATAATTCTCTTATCAGAATAGACAGCAAACCCATCTATTTTCGAGAATGGCTTGCAAATGGAATATCGACCATTAGGTCTCTCATGAAAGACGCAAACAAACCTCTCTCCTATGAAGAATTTCAGAATAAATACGGACTCAAAGCCTGCCCTTTAGCATTCGGGGGGATTATTGCCACGCTGAAGAATCTAAGAAAACGTTTCAAAGAAAACATAGATAGCCCCGAAAAAGATGAGATTGAACCATTCATTAAAATTTTCCTCAAGGCAAAAAAACCCAGCAACTTAACGTACAAAATTCTAGTTGCAACTAAAAGCGAAGCACCGGAAACTTCTCAGGTGAAATGGCACGAAGATTGCGACTTGGAAAAAGGTGAATTTGACTGGAAAAGAGCTTTTCAATCTACAAAGATTTGCACAAAAAGTACCAAACTAATAATATTCCAATTTAAATTTCTTCATCGACGTCTACCTACAAACTCCTTTTTGTATAAAATTAACGTCAAAGACAGTGACCGCTGTTCCTTTTGCGAAAAGGAAACAGAAACTTTGCTCCACCTTTTTTGGCATTGCAACCAGACCACTCGTTTTTGGGAAAGCTTTTTTAAATGGCTTCAGACATCCCTATGTACGCAGAAAGGGAATAAATTAGACATGACCATTGCTCTCGGCCTAAAGCCAGACACCTCAAATGCAAAGTTGCAAATTAATTTCTCTTGTCTGATGAGCAGATATTGTATCTGGGTCTGTAAATTAAAAAACGAAATCCCTAATCTTTCGCACTTCTTGCATCTCATGAACAAAAGCTATGAAATTGAAAAAAATGATCCTAATTCTTCATCAGAGAAATGGAAACCTCTCCTCGGCCACCTTTCAAATTAAAAATTTATATAAAAAAAACTGAATCAAATTTAACTTTTCAGTCCTGGTTTGACCCTGTTAGTAGTAATTTTTTTTCTTCCGATCTCCTTAATTATACAATATTACTCTCCTAAAAAATATTTGTTTAAATGCTACGGGGACTATTTTCTATAGGGTATAAGATAGGCTAGTGTTTGTAAGTTCTTTTTTCTTTTATTTCTAATAAGGTTAACTTACATTGTATTGTAACTGTAGTTCGTAATGTATTGTTAGTTTTTTTTCTTTTAATAACACTGTTAATGTAATGTTTGTAAATGTGTGAGCAATCAATAAAAAAAAAAAAAAAAAAAAAAAAAAAAAAAAAAGAGATGACTGCTCAGCCCGGTATTATATGAGGCGGGCCAGCCCACCTGCGGCTAAATTTAGAACCTGTCGTGTGAAAAGATGGCTACATCAAAGAGCATGAATCGAGTGTTTTCACTTTTGCTAATCCATTATTTTGGTGTATTATTTTATGGAAAATAAAAATAGCCACTCCTTATTCAGTTTACCGATGTATTGTTAATTGTCGACTTGTCTTAAGCGGCCTTTAAAGATCAAACTAATGTTGGCCAATACTAGTTTGACGTGTGAAGGCCGCTTTATTTTCGCGGTGAAAATGGTGTGAGCGCTGGAAACGCACTTTACATTTGTTCTATCAGAGACTGTTAATCCTACTGTGAATGGACCAGGACTAGAGTGCAAGTGGAAAAACAGAATCTAATAAGGAAATTGCTGGCTTTCTGAAATGCTGTGAATATCATGACTGTCAGCAGCATGTAAAGAACCCGGTGTTAAGCAAATTTTGAAAGGAAAGTTGTTCAAGTAAACACCGCTGACCGGTAACGTCCCACGGCGTGTTTTATTGTCTCTTCCCCTTCGAAGAAAGTTGTTGTCTGCAGTTTTTACACCGTAAGTTGGAGTGGAATGCTTGGCTAAATGGACTCCTAGTTGAAAGAATGCATCTTTCCATCTTTTGGAGCGAATGGTGACGTCTGATCGAGAAATAGAGCGAAAGGCTACGGTGGAAATGTACCTGTACTGACTGAAGTCATGTAGGCTTATTTCTGCCGACAGTGCCACCAAACCTGATTTCAGTGGGCTGAACTAAGGGGATGGACTACTCTGCCGGGGATACATAACACTACCGGTTGAAAGAAAAGGTTCAGAACACTGGCTTTTTAAACAATGCGAGGGTTGTACAGAAAGAACCAGATCGCCTAATGTGAGTCGAAAAGTGGAGAAATGAACAAAGCCGTCAAGTAAGCCGTACTTCAATTCAAATTGTTTCCAAAAATACGGCTTATGAACGGTTGTTTTCATCACAGAATTACTTAACAGACAATTTTCTTTAAATCTCAAGGTCGTCTCAGCTTTCTTCCGATTTTTCCAGCAAATTTACGGAATGTTAATTTTGACAAAATTTAAGAAACCCCATTTTTATGGTTTCTTTGTTGATTGCCATGAAACAAAGTAAGCCCGCCCCGCTGAGAATTTTACAGATTTAGTAACTACAATGTCTGTTGTAAGCTATCCATGTAGTTTCAATTCTAGAACTGATGTACTTTTGGAGATATTCAAAGAAATGTACTGCTTGTTTTACTCACGAACTGAAATGGCAGAGACACGGTGTAGTTAATTCGCCGTTTATTTTGTTTACGTTAAATGCAATGAAAAGCCGTATACATAGAAAGAAACTAGAATAGTGGTTTTACAGTTATTCCAAGTCTCGAGTTGTAGTGTTTTAATAAACTTGAGAAATAACGTTTTTAATTTTGCAGTTCTCACAACAGTTTTTGAGTTCAAAATTGGGTTCTCGGATGTCAAGAAACATCCGTTGTTACCATGGCAACAATTAAGTTATGACCTCAATAATGGCCATTTTTGAACATCCCCCGTAGATATCTACTTGCATGCAAATTTAAGTTGGGGGTCAAAATTTTTCATTTCCCACTTTGTTTGATTCTTACAGAGAATTGCTCTTAACAGTTCACAAATCCAAACACCCAAGATGTGATGAATACGCAAACATTTCATACTTTTCCTCTGGGGTTTACTTAGCCTTAATATCTAAAGGGTTTGTGTATCCTGGGGTTTTCGTTTATCGTTTCTGACTGACCTAGAATCTGGAGGTCACCACTTTTCATCAGCATATGACTGGCACAATCATCATGGCCATTCATAAACTCCCGAATAGTTATAAAAATATGAAAACTATACATTTTCAGAACGGTCAGATATTCTTTATTCTCTCATCAAGCTAAATTGTTGATGATTTGACGTGGATTCGAAGAAACGTTACAGCCGAACCAAAACATTAATTATATTTATAACTTTTTGCACTCTTCTTCATGTCACGAACATAAATCACTATTTTTCTTCTTTCCCTTTCCTTCTTATCTTCCATAAACTTCGAGTACTATTCACTATCGGACTCCGTCCGCCACGGATGGCTGCCATATTTAAATTCCTCAATACTACGCCGAAAAAATTGTCCCTGGAGTTCCAATTTATCGAAAAACTACCATTTATTTTGGCTAAGCTCAAGATTTTCATTCTGTCAGTCATTATGAATTGTTATTTTGCACCCAGTCTCGCTCGGTGATTCATCATCATCATCATCATCATCATCATCATCATCATCATCATCATCATCATCATCATCATCATCATCATCGTCGTCATCGTCAACATCATCATCACATCATCGCTATTATTTTCCTTATCATTATTTATTTTCGTTTTTTGTATTGTTTAAATTGATCATTGATGCCGGAAAGGCATAACTTACATAAGTATTTCATAATTATGCTTCCTTGCTCGTAGGCTTTTCAAAAAAATGTGCATTCTGACTACACTAACACGAGCATCACAGTGAAATAGTCTATTTAACAATTAGATTATGAGCTGGAGATTTCTATCGCGTGATAGTTGACGAGGCCGAAGGCCGAATCAACTATCACGCATAGAAATCGAGAGCGAATAATCTAATTGTTTTAGTATAAATCTACTAGACGTTCAAAACTTAACAGCAGACACTAAATGTTTTTATTGAAAAATGATATAAATAGGTCACACCGCGCATGGAAAACACTCTACTCACTATCTACAACAGAATAGATAGTGAGTAGCGTAGCCAATCAGAGAACAGCATTAGTGATAGAACGCTAGTAGATTTATACTAATAAGGAATATGCAGTCAGTAATCTGATGATACACGCGATAGTAGTTAATTGTTTGAATTAGTACATACAGAGTTGCCTCTTATAGAAACTTAGGTATGAAAAAACTGAATAATGCACATTAATGTAACACGCCAGGTTCGAAAAACCACTTAAAACCACTCCTTATTTGTGGCAAAAAATGTGAAGACGTATTCCCCATCTAATGCATTGGCATCATGTCTCGATGAAGAGGTACTCCTAAAACGCTCTTTCAAAATAAAACTGGAACGATTAAAGGAGCTCTACAATAGAAAACAGACTGACGTAGAATGACAAAACATCTCCCGCCAAAAGCTTAAATAGTCGCCAGTCATATTTGAAAACCCGGGCCTCTCCATCGTGCTACCAGAATGTTAAGTTCTGACTTATTCGCACCCAGCTCACTCAACAGTCAGAAATTACATTTCATGGTTTTATCAGGTAGCAATTGATATCCATGGAAACATTTGAACATGGCAACGAGTCGTCCCGTCTTCTTTGTCGCTTTGATTTTTTCTGTTTATTTCGACTTATAAATTTCTTTGGAATCTACCTAATGAATTATTCAATTCCGACATTCTTTCAGAGCGCAGAATGGCCTTTGACAGAGTGTGTTATTCCGGAAACAGAGTAAGTATGCCGAAAGCAAGTAATAACGTCATGGACAAAGAATGACACCAGTGAGCCTCGCTGCGGTGGTGGAGAGGATTGTTGGTGTACATACACCTATGCCTGAGAACTGAGCCTATATAAACCAAACTGATTGGTAGTCTGGCAATACGCTAAAAGGGGAAGTTTATTCAGCCGAAATATCAACAGCTATTCTCCTAAGGCGAGGGTTATTACAAAATTATAGCGAAAGCGATTATATGGAATACTAGTGGTTGAAATATTGGCCAAGTAAATCAGCTCTTTCATCAAAGTGACAACGCTGGTTTATTAATCAACACAACAAAAATACGCCAACAAGAAGTATAGTATGTGGTCCTTGGTCCGCGAGTAAAAATTACAATTTTGAATATCTTACCTGAATCAAAACGTGGTGAGCTGGATTTTCCCTTAAGATAGCTTTTATGTTTCTCGCGATAACTTTAAAGTGGCAAGTTCCAAACTGAAATATTTTTGAATATGAATATATGACATAATCATATATTTGAACTGCGGATAAAGATAGAATTTTATGAAGATCATCGCAGTGAAGGTGTTTCAACTTAAGCAGTTGAAAAGAAGAAACCTGAAAACTTCAGGCTTGAACGGGAATCGGACCCATGACCTCTGCGATACCGGTGCAGCGCTCTAACCAACTGAGCTATCAAGCCAACTGGGAGCTGGTCAATTGTGAGTTGAAATATTTTTCTTGTAATTCGAAAAAAGGTGACCGTGCTCGCGGGCCCTTGGTCCGCGAATCATGTAAACAGCACAAAAAGTACCAGTGAATCCCAATAATTTTCCTAGGGAATGAAAATTTTAATATTTTATTTATTCTTTCTTATCCTTGATATATCTAAGCTATAGTCCTGTTGAAAAGTCGTTGTGAGTATAAAATAATATGTTTTACTTTTCAGACAACAGTCTCCCACACAAGCCCCAAGTGCAGTCGAAAAGACTTATATGGCTTATATGTATTCTAGGTATTCTAGGTATACAAGAGAAGTTAACCCCGTTCATAAACGTGTATAAAGAAGATTTTGAAAATATTCAGCAAAAGCAAAGGCCGTTTCCATTTATCTAAGGTTTTCTTTATCTGCTTTGCGAAATGTAAGTTCTCTAGGGTCATAGGTCGCGGACCAAGGACTCATATGCGAAAATTGTTGATATTTTTCAAGAGTCGGTAAAACAAAAGTTTCAAACTCTGCAGCAAATTCGTTCACAACCGCAGAAACAAGTTTATTTGTAAACTTGTTTTTCAAATAAAAGAAAAAAAAAACAGGTCCTCCCGTTGCGTTATGTCTATACACAAGCTAAGTAAACATGACCATGTAATTTAAAGTGTATATGACAGATTTTTTTATTTGCCTGAACGAATCTAAATGGCATCCTGATATGAATATCGAAAATTGTTTTTCGATTTCGATTTTCCATCCCCGCGCTTTTGCCGTTTAAAAACGTGAGATTGTACTTCCGGTCATGTCAAAAACCGTGCAAAGGGAGAGCCAGACATCTTCACCAACCTAGAAAATGACATAAACAATTTAAGAATGAATATTCAGTTGTACTCGTGGGTGACTTCAATGCCCGCACCGGAACGGAAAATGATTTCATCGTTGAAGAACACAAAAATTTTGTACCGGACAACAATTTTCCCTTGCCAAGGCAAGTTCCAAACAGGAAAAGTTTTGATAGCCACATAAACGAACACGGTAAATATCTAATCGAATTATGTAAATCGTTAGACTTAAAAATACAAAGGCGACTACCTTGGAAAAATAACCTTTCACGGAAACCAGGGAATAAGCACAGTGGACTACATTATAACAGGCCTTGAGATAATGAATATTTTTCAGAATTTCGTGGCGCTTCATCCCTCCCCATTCTCCGACCATTGCCAGTTAGTTAGCTGGATAAAAGTTGAGAGTCCCCTTACTCTTGTAGGGGGACTCTCTTACGGTGTTAATAAAAAAAAAATGGTGTTCGCGATCTGGAGAACGAATTGTTTTTCTAAGATCATTGGCGTAATAATTTTGTGGTAATTTTTGAATTTGAGCGCTTTTTGCAAGAACGGCTCGATAGATTTTTTAAAAACATTAAACACGCCTGCTTGACGATGTAACCAATTTTAGTATTGAGTCTTATTAACATTGATTCACTGGAACACTTTTAGATTTAAAGTTATATTTTGTTTGCCATACACCACAATTTAAGATGTGGGTATTTGCTTTTCATAGTGAACCTGGATCGCGCAAAATTTCAATTTTACTGTTTTCGAGGATTTTTGTTTATTGATGTCATGTAAATATAGATCTTCACAAAATGTAAACCACGCTAAAGTTGAATCCAAAACCAACTAGTATTGCAAAATTTCACGTTGGTCTGACAAGGAGAAGACTGTCTAAGAGCCGATTCAAAAAGTTAGGTACGGTTCCCAACTGTATCGAAACACCTTAAAAAGAACGCCATTTTTATCCCCTTCCTGTTTTAATTTTTTTTTCAAAAGTACCGTATTTTTTCGATTAAACGCCGGGGGCGTTTATTTAAAACTCGGCCTCGAAGACCCGGCGTTTATTCGAACCCGGCGTTTATTCGGGGCTCGGCGCTTATTTATTAAATGAATTTTTCAGTAATGGAAGTTTATTTCACCAAGAACCAAATTTCAACAAAGACTTTTAAAAGATGTGAAACAATGTCATCAACTTTGTTCCATCTAAGTGAATCTGGTAAGTTATTTATCAACAAAATATCACTGACAGAAACAGTGATTGAATTCTTCTCAACGTTACGTTTGTCCGTGCACGAAATACGGAGGAAGTGTATCGGCAACTGCTCGACAGCAAACGTACTGTGCAAGCAATTTTGAACAAGGTGGTGGCGAGGTTCTTTCTCCATCAGTTCTGAGAAGGGCAAAATTATGGAACGATTCAATTGCAAGGAACCGCAGGAGAAACGCTGGAGAGACCCTCAAGATGATCCTTGCTTGATGTACAAGCCCGCAGAACAGTTACCATGTATGATTAAAAAGAGATTGACACGATACCTGATGCGTTGTTTGTTTCATCTGTTTTAGTAAGGGGTACTTTTGTAAAAGGTAGTTTGGTTTGAATATTAGTGTACAAATTCAAATATAATGGTAGAAAGACAACTAGAATGCAGTCACGACACATAATCCTGATTTAATATACCCAGCTCCAATAAACACTCCTGTCTAACCCTTGGCCTGTAGTCTTCAAGTATAGGGAAAAGACATTAAGCTTAGCCAAACTAGCATAAGTAATGGCGTTGAAGAGTGACGGCTGCAGAAACCTTGACCCACTCCCTAAGCGTGGATCAAAATTACACAACACACCCCATTCCAAGGACTCAAAAAACAAATGACCCGTCCCCTTCTGCTCCGTTCTTCCTCCCCACATATTTTCCGACCATCCCTTACTTCTTTGGTGTTGGCGTATGGCTTCAAGCCCTCGTCAGTGATGTTACCAGTGGTTAGGATCGACAAGCTTTTTTCACCTATTGATACTTAAACACGTACATGCTTATTTCTGCGCTTACCTCGTGTAGCAAGGGCACTTTCTTTGTCATTCCACATTACAATGAACAGGAAGAAAATTAATTTCAAGATGCAGAAGCACTGATGGTTGTCCATCATTCCCTTAATTAGAGACAATACAGAAAAAAGATTATTTTAAGTATGAAAATTTTTAAACAATGCTAGTTTAAACAATCAGAGAACCCTAAAGCAAGCAACAGTGGAAAAAGTTTTCTCTATGTTGTAAGATGGGAAAAAGTAGCTGTTGTATAGCGCTGTAAATTTATCCTATTACTAGATGATAATCTTTTCCCAGCATTACCCCTTCCAGGCCTTAGGCCGGGCTGGTTAGGCTGGCCGAAAATAGTCTGTCTCCTATCGCCAATGCATGCTAATTTGATTTCCCCTCACCCCAATCCTAGTTCCACAAAAGACTAGAAGTAAAATAAACATGACTTCCAGGCATAAAGAACTTTGCGAAAATTTGTTCTGAGACTCTCAAAACGTCTTCAAATCAACCGCTGACAGGCATAACTGGTCATAAGCCCGCAGTCCAAGACCCTTATTAAGCTTCTTAACGGTTTTAGAGCGTAGGTTCCTTCCTGATTGGCGGTATTCCTTCTGCGTTTATTTAATGTATTGCTGATATAAGCGACGCTCACACCTTATCGAAATTTCAAAATGTGTAGCCTTACTGCAATTATATAAAAAGGTTACTAAAGTTGCGATATAAGAATTTAAGTTACAGCACTCGGTAGCTAATCGCGAGTACATTTAAAATTCTTTTTGAATTATGCCATGTAAACATTGTTTTTGTCAGTTATAGCAGAGCTCCGAGCGGCGAAGCCGCGCCCGCTGAGCACCGTGGATAAGAAAAAAATGGTTGCCTATCGAGCCAAGAAATTTTGGTAGTGACGTAATAGTCACGTGATCGTCCGTCCGTCCATCTGCACCACACAGTAACCAGTATGAGATGGCACACATTTGAGATAACCCAGTGCTGTATGCCGCGTTTTTGGCGCAAAATCGCCTGGTGACCCGCGTTTTAGCAAAGACAACAAAATTCAAAATAATTTTATAATATTTAGCAAAACGAGTGTTTGACATTTTTAAACTTGAGAAAAAAACATCTAATATCTATACTGTAAAAGTGGAAGGCAAAAAGTTCAAGTAACGAACTGAAATTGTCTTCGAGGAATTTCTCTTTCTTGAGTTCTGCTGCGAACCGGCACATCGCTTGAGTTCGCAGCATTGGGCAGCAGTCCTAAACGCCATCATTGTCAAAATCTATATATTAAGAGATGTATTTACCCAAAACATCGCCATGTTTGTTTTCCCATTTACTGGTGAAAGTTGATTCACTACATAGACGATCCACTGTAGAAATCGTAACGCTTCTTTTCTGTCCACAACCATGGTTTTTGCAGCGGTCCGAACACATTTTCCCAGGAAAAGCACCCGGAATGTTTATCGTAACTCAATAACTCGCGTAACATCGAATCGAGTCGAAGTACATATCCCTTGAATTCGCAGCATTGGGCAATGGTCCAGACGTCAAACATAGCAGAGCTAGTGCCTTCCAGTATTGTCTGTCTACAGCCATGGTTTTTGCAGCGGTCCGAACACATTTCCCCAAGAAAAACACCCGTGTATAATTATGTCGACCGAGCCACGATCAATAAACAGGTGTTTAAGTATTAAAATGAAAACTATATTTGACGACATAGCAGAAGTTGTCAAATGGTTAACGTGACCCCTTAGCATGCCAGCGGTTTGGCGGCTCGGCCGTTCGAATCCCTGAGGGAAGAAATTTTTTCCATTTTTTCCTCTTTTTGGTAAATACTTCAAAAAATGATAAGATCCAGCAACAGGGACCGCGCGGCCTATTTTGAAGTGGGGGGCTAACTCGATCGCTCAAGGGTGAAGCAGGGGCGGGGGTCGGGGGTGGGTGGGGTGACAGCCTCACGCAAAAATTTTGCTTTCTCTGGGACTAATTAACAACGCATCTAGGGCGGCCAAATGTTTTAAAAGTTGTCAGCTTATACCAGGAGGTGTCCCGGTTTATACCCATCAAAGCTATGGTAAGGGTATAAAACTCTTCGACTTACCACTGATTAATAATGACGTTACTTAGAACACGTTTTGGTGGCCTAATCCGGAATAGAAGACAATATACAGTTACTGTTTTCTTAGTTTGGAGATAATTCCTTTCGCTCAGTAATGTACCCACGATAACAAAATGTACGGAATGCGGGGCGGAATGTTTAATTTTACTCAGAATACGAAAAATTGCATTCTATTAGGGAGCCAGGATGTTTCCCAAATCATGTGCCCGAGCCTCTTCTTTCATCCCTACACACATTTTAAGACGTATCCGGCACGGTGCAAACCTTGACGTATTGCCATTTAAGATCTGAAACTGAAAAACAGTTTTCTTAAAACTTGTGCAAGCAAACCTGTTGTCATAACAGAATAAGGCCAACTGAGAAAACTGAGCTGAGTGTCATGAAATGTATAATTCACCAAAGCCAGTCTGTCGATATGTCCTGACTTCTGAACTGAGTAACGGATGAAAGCTATGCTATAGGGCGAGCAGGGATGGCGCAGTGGTGAGAGCACTCGCCTTCCACCAATGTGGCCCGGGTTCGATTCCTGGTCCCGGTGTCATATGTGGGTTGAGTTTGTTGTTGGTTCTCCTTCTTGCTCCGAGGGTTTTTCCGCTCAGGTTACTCCGGTTTTATTTCCTCCCTTCATAAAAACCAAAATTTCCAAATTCCAATTCGACCTGGACGTCAAGTGTTTACACATGAGCCCCTGGCTCGGGAGATTAGGCAACTACTCCCTACACTATGACGTTAAAATTTGATTCACCGATGTTTTTTGTTATTTGCCTTATTTGTTCTCGTTTGGAGCGAAAGAGATAGTTCGGTAGTTATCCTAGTTGCAAAGTTTACATGCATAGAGGGGCTTGAAGAAGTCACGTTGATTTGCAGCAAATATCTAGGGACGCTGTTGCCGATAATCCTATCTGGAGACAGACTACAGTTCTTAATGCCCGGACCAGACAAGAACGAGAGTCGACAACCCACCGTACCGAAAAAGATGGCGACTGGTACATTTACCCATAGTTCTTAGCGAACAAGAACCATAAAAACGCTCATAAAAACGCAAAGAAAAGTTCTAAAAACTTCAAACTTAGTATACAGAATGTTGCTAACACAGGGACAAATTTGTGGCAAAAATATGGCCTTTTATGTGCCGATTGGCTGTGTTAGGTTCGCAAGGTATTGTGGTAAAAGGTACAACCGCCATCTTTTTGCGTACGGTGGATTAAGTTTCGAACTCTTTGGGAGTAGAAAGCCAGTCAATGAGAGTTCACTAGAGTTAGAGCCCAAACGAGAGCGAAAGTTTCAACTTCCGTCTATTGTAATTAAGATCTGAGCAGGTTCAAGCTCTTCAAGATATAGTCCCCTAGGTTGGTTTTCAACTAATCCGAAACCAAATGATAGCAAGGCGATTTGAACCTCTTGTAGAGTTTCCGTTTCTATTTCATTTTTGTTTGGCCCATATGGAAATTAGATCTAACCGGGGAAAACAAAATACTAGTTAACCCTGAAACTAATCAGTCACTAATGAATTTTCCAACTTTCTCATTATTATTTTTTTTATGGCGCCAAAAAGTGGGGTGGGGGGGGGGGGGCTAAAGCCCCCTCAGCCCACCCCTCGCGCGGTCCCTGAGCAATTTAAAAAACAGTGGAGCTCCGCTTTTAGGCTTGGCTAAATCTATATATTAAGAGATGTAGTTACCCAAAACATCGCCCTGTTTGTTTTCCCATTTAATGTTAAAAGTTGATTTACTACATAGACAATCCACTGTAGAAATCATAACGCTTTTTAAACCCTGCAAGCATTCTTCCGTTGTAAATGAGTACCTTAAATTTCAGGTTCGAAGTCAGTTAAATAACTCCTATGCTATTCTGCCAGAATGACTAATAATTGTGTAATAAGAAACAAATCAAATGTCTGGATAATTTGTTGTGTTTGTTGCGGTCACATGACCAAACACACCCATGTGCATGCAAAAATCGAAACAGTCTGATTATAACATGATATAATCAACTTTATAACTGCCTGCCCTTCTCCCTAAATCTTCCCATTGTGAGAAAGTACTTTAATAATTAAACGAGGTCTTTTGAAAATTTAATTGTTGCCTAACTGTTTACTGTTTTTTTGTGGTCCCAGTCCCTTTCCATATGTAAAACGGCATAGTTTATAACAAGTACATAAATTCTAAACACCCTGTTTAGTTCCCTTCACCTCTTGCCTCATGTCGTCGATAGAAGGCAAACTGAAATGGGAATTCGTTTTCTTTAAATATTGTAAATTTCAATCAAATTAAATTTTAAAAATTTGGCGTGGTACTTCTCGCGACTAAAAACAACGTTTACGAAGGCAAAATTTAAATACTTCAAGGAAATGCTTGACTCTGCCAAACTTTCAAATGAATATCTTGAACTTAGTTTAAACTACACCACCCCCTTCTAAATCTGCGGAGACCCTTTCCTAAATTCACTTGAGTCAGGAGCAGGCTGTAACAGAGGATGAAGTTAATTTTCCCTCTTCATTTAAAAAGGACTATTACCGCCCTTACTACAACTGATCTGTTTCAATAATTAGTTAAAGTGTGCGTGCGATGGGACATCCGAAAGTACTCGAGTGTTCGGGATGCTCTTGCTGGTATTGTTACATAAACCACGGCGTATTTGCCAGTTTTGCTTGATGCTCCTAAACCATCTTGTGACTTTTTAGATTTCATTGTTGTTTCTTGCCCACCAGTGAAATTTTTTTAGTGCTATTTCTCTCTATATATGCAGAAAGAAATGATTCGCTGATACCAACGTTTTCGTTTTGGTTACCGTTATCGGTTAAGCTGAATGTTCGGTTTTATAACCAGTTAAGCGAAGAGATTCCAATTTTAACAATCGAACATTCAGGTTAAAAAGTTACGAATGTCTTTTTAGTTATTTCTTCGTTTTCTTTTTTTTGTTTATTTGTTATTTCTGTTTTGCTTGTTTTCGTTCCCTGTTTATAACATAAGGTGGATTGTTGTTGAAGTCGCGAAAGAAGATGCCGCTTATAGGTAGACATTTTTGCTATTATTTACATCATATTGACATCATAAAGAAAAATTACTTACAAATATGCTGGTGCCTTTCATGAATGGCCAAAGAGCCAAAGATCTATTGCTCTTGAGTCGTAATTACTGACGTTTTCTCTGAGCTCTGTCAGAATAAAAGTGAGCTCTGTCAGAATAAAAGTGCCATCTCAAATAGCTATTGTTTTGTAGTAGTATAGTAGAGACCGGTTACACCTTTTTTGCTGTGAATTTTCATCAAATTGTAGTGAAATACATTAAGGTCAATGACGTCAGAGACTATTGTTTTGTACTCATGAATATAGCCTGCGTAGTAGGCGTTAACGGGGAAGGAAAAAGGGAGCGAGAACGTGGGAGAAAAACGGGGGACCGGATGCTAGGGACGAGGGAACGCCTGATTCAAAGACCCTCCTTTTTTCGTCTCCCCCAACCCATTTTCAGGTAATCCAATTTACGTTAACAGTCAATGCAACCACAAATCAGAAACAGGCGTGCGCTTTTCTGCATGACTGACCTCACGCAGGAATTTACTGAACAGTTCAGTGTTTGTCAATGAAGCGTCTAAATAAAGAGATTTACCAAGATAAACCCTCTTTGTTTTTGAAAACCAAACGCGTTCAATTTTCGCTTCTAGGAACGATAAGCCTATCGAACGTCACGTTTTTCAAAAATTACGCGAAAGCTATAAGGAATATGAAGAATCGATCAACAACAACAAAATATTTCGGTACAAATTTACAATAAAAAAATGTACTTTACTTTGCCATGGATTCCCTACAAAGTCAGATCGACAGCTTGAGTGATGTCAGTCTTGCAACGGCAGATTTCTCTTTAAAAAAACCGTCTTTCCTCACAGAATAATTTCTTCGCTTTCATTTCTCTAAATTCTACTGTTTAAGCTGTCATGTTTTACTCTGGGCTTCTTCTTCCGATTCATAGTTCTCAAAAGGCGAGTCCATTTCGGTGCAATGCTTTTTGAAATTTTCTCTGTTAATAACAAAATCTCTTCTTTCTAGGACCATATCCCGTTGGCAAAACCGCTAAAACATTTCTTCCCTTGAGAAAAGCTTTAACTTCTCGTTCTGGTTTCAAGACAATTTCGCAACCTGCCCCTGCTGCAAGCAAGTTCAAGTCTTCTAACAGCACGTTCTCGTCACACTGCATCAATTCCCGTGGGCCTTACTGTCTAAAATTAACCAATCAGAATTTTGAGGCCGCTGTTGGCCGCAGAAATGAAAAAGGGGGGTCTTTACAGCAGGCGTTCCTTCGTCCCTAGCCCCCAGTCCCCCATTTTTCTCCCGCGTTCTTGCTCCCCTTCCCCTTTCTCGTTTAAGTCTGCTACGCAGGCTATCATGAATAGAATGCAAAGGATTCTCATTAAAGAAGAATGATGGAGTTTTTTAGCTTATAAGAAGGTTTGACCTGTTTGTTAACCGGTTTATCAGCCTTATCAATGTCAGCCTTATCAATTTAGGGAAGGTGCTTCCTCTGTGGGAGGGTTTGTCAAGAAGGATGAGAGAGGCAAAACTTTCGTGGGAGTAGCTTGTAAAGTCACTGGTGTTTGAACAGTGGCTGCCTCTACTGGTGTTTGAAGAGTGACCACTTTTACTGGTTCTTGAGTATTGACCGCTTGTAACTTCACTGGTTCTTGCACTGGGATGAATATGAATGCCACCGGCTCTACAATGGGCTCGGGTACATTATCTGCTAAAAGAATGCTAGACTGAATTCCTCTCCGTTCTTCAGAGTACGGTAGACTTGATTTTGTTCTTCTGGAATTTAACTGTTGTATAAACGTGAAATACTTGTTTTGAAGCTGCATGTATGGCCTTGCTCTTTCATATTGTCCAAGGTCTGAGCGAGAGGGAAGACCAACCATAGAATCTTGCAATTTCTGCATTGCTGGAAGAACTGGATCTGTTGCTAGGTTCTGTCGCTTAAGATACTGCAGTAATTCCTGCGAGGAGTTGTATGATACCTCTACGTTATCAAATCGTTCCTCACCAGGTAGGACGTTCGTTTGTAATCTACAAATATCTTGAGTGGTTGTTTTAAGTTCAATGGGGGGATACTCAAGGGCCTGCGGAGTGCCTCCTCGTAAAGGTTGATAAGAAATCAGTGTGCCCAGGATACACCTGCTTAGCCAAGTTCAGAATTTGTAGTTGATCCCGTGAATGTTTGAAGAGAACCAAGTAATACCTGTTAAGACTTATGCTTCGACTCCCTTTCCCTTTATGGAGTACGTTCTGCATGATATAAATGACGCTGAGGTTCTGATGATGAGAACCTCTAGTAAACAGGTCGACGATTCTCTTGTCTCCACCCGCATCTCCCATCTGATCGCCGATAACCGTCAAATTCCGTTTGTTCATGCCAAAAAGGAGTTCTTTTCTAGATCACAAGGAATGCCCTTGACAAATCCTATGTTTGGTACAGTTACCATCAATTCCATGTAAGCGGTCTGCCGCTGTGAATAGAACGAAACTACCCTCTCTGGTGGTAGGTGGATTACGTTTTGAACCGGCTGGGGTAAAGACTTAACCCAGACCGTTTTACCCGATTCAGTCGTTCCAGAAACCATACAAGTAAAGGGATGCATAAAGGGAACCTGTAGTACTTTTTTCTGCAGGGTTCGGGGCATTAAACATTGGGCTGAATAGGGTGTGTTAACTACCCAAATGCCTTTGCATCTAGCTCTTTTAAAAAAAAGTCGAGGTTTCCTTCAACCTCCGTGCAGCGTCAGTTTCTTCTTAATGATTGCCTCTCCACAAGAGATGCACGAAGTGGTGCAAGTAACTCGTAACGTGGTCCACAAACACATACCAATGTAGAAAGAAGACGGACGCATATTGATTTAGTTTTGCCTTTAAAAGGATGCTCTTGTTTATCTCGCTGATCTTCACCTTCCTTAAAAGACAAAGAAGCAAACCCTTGTTCAAGAGTGCAGTGGTTTTATTCAAGATTTGCTGATACCTGTTCTAAGTAGCTTGGGTTTTCTTATGTTATTAAAGCAACAGCACTTTATAAAGTCTTATAATTTGTCACTTGCCCTAAACGAATGCTGATCGATATGAAAAAAAAGGTAGACTGGTAGGAAGATAGCGAAAGGTAAGATTAGTGATAGAAGAGTGATAAGGCGGAACCCTCAAATCAAAAATGTTTTGGACAATCGTTCCCAAAACGTTTTCAGAAAGCGTGTTTCTGAGCTGTTGTTGAGTATGGCCACTTCCAAAGACATCTTGTTTTGGACATCACTCACAATTGGCAATTACTCTGAAATCAGCGCATAATCCCAGTGACAAACATCGCAGAGTTGGTCGAATATGTGTTACTCCAGCATAATAGTGAAGTAGCCAAACCTCATGCTCTCAACACTTTCCTTGTTAGACTGGCAGAGCTGGGGATTGATAAGCGTTAGAAAAAGAAAACAATATTCAGACGATGCTAACCTGAAAGAATCTACTGACAGTGAAGAGGAGGAGGAAACAGCTTTTGAGAACAGTCATTTCCAAGAGGCTGAACACAATGATCTGGAAGCCGGAAGCGAAATAAAGGCCAAGAATAGCGACTCTGGAAGCACTAAAATCACACAGCAAAGGGAGCTAAATTCGTATTAACACTGTTAAGTGGCTGTCTCCCTAAGATCCTCATAACCCAAATTGGTCACAAAATAGATTTCCTTCAAATCTTGCATGTGAATTACACTTTATCTGGGTACTTTGAAAACACTTCTCGTTTGGGCTCTAAATGCTTTCTTCGACTGTTTACAAGGGGGGTTCCCTGGTGGACAAAAATGGACATTTTATTGGTACAAAAATGCCAATTTTTAATAACTTTGGTAACACCTCACAACACTTGAAATTTGATGCAGGACAAAATTCTACTGTTGGTTGATAAGTACAACTCTTCCTTATCCTACAGTGTTACTGACATTTCCATGTGGTTGTTCTGAGTAGTTAAAACAGTTTCTTTTATCAACCCAGTTTCACAACTTTTAAAAAAGTAGGAAAGATGGGTAAACAAAAATACATGTTAACAAAAAGTGAGACCTCGTATAGCAAAGTCCTTGCATTCATCGCAAGTTAAAGACTTGGTCTTAATTATAATTAAAGAAAATTGTGCGGCCAGACGGATTAAAGAACGTGGCGCCGCTTTGAAACACCAGTATTTCTAAATTATGCAAATTACGAACCACAACCTATGCGTGGAATTTAGGAGCAAATGTGATGCGAGCAATGCTCCCTTACATCAGGAAAACACAAAAATAGTTTCAAACTACAGTAGGACACAAATGTAAACTGGTAATATTTCGCATATAGCCTTATTTAAATTGTACAGCATTCAAATAGCTCATTAATTATGCTCAATTCACAAGTAAAACTTGTAAACTGTACTAAGTTTTACGCCTTAAACCATGTTCTAATCATCGCAAAATATCACATTTTCCAGGCTTGGTTGGATAACAGCCCCCCAAGCTTTGAAATGTTTCATCTCGTTCTCAAAGACAAGATCCTTTGTGAAAGCAGAATCGCTTTTAAAAACAACACCTTGTCGAAATTTAGATCAAAATAGACAACATTATGCGCTTTAGCCCCTCAAAATGTTTCCACATAGAATGTGCCACCTGCTTTTTTTTTTTTTCCTATTTCTTTTTTTTTCTTGTTTTCGTTAAAATTGTAATTAAATTAATCTGTTGTAAACTAACTCTGTACTTGTACTTATATGTAGTGAAACGGTGTAATTTTTTTCTCTGTATTATCAATATTGTATCTGTTTTTTGTACGTCTTTTTTTTTTTCCAACATTCAATATTGTAAAGTCTTATTTTCTTCAATAAAAAAAAAAAAAAAAAAAACTGTCGAAGAAAGCATTTAGAGCCCAAACGAAAAGTGTTTTTAAAGTACCCAGAAAAAGTGTAATTCACATGCAAGATTTGAAGGAAATCTATTTCGTGACCAATTTGGGTTATGAGGATCTTAGGGAGACAGCCACTTAAGGCTCAAATGTTTATCGCACTGCGATCATGAAGTGCCTCAAGAACTTTTGGCACGATAACCGCGAGCCTTGCCCTGTATGCAGTCACAATATTCCTCCAGACCGAAAACATATGAAGGATCATTTTAAGAGATGTTTTGATTGTAGAGCTGTCACACACTATGACCACTGGAAAACAAAAGAGACCTTTTACCCTCTTGAAGAAGAAGACAATTAATTGTGTAGTAATGACTTTGGCTTGTACTAGTTGAACGATTGAAATAAAATTACCACTCAAAATCTGTGCGTTGTGCTGTCGGTTTGTTAGCGCCAGCATAAACATACACCATTTGTGAATCAATGAACGGTTTCCTGTTGTTAAATATTGTTACGGATGTCGTGACATCGTGTCACGCTTTAAGAGCGCAATGCATTGTGGAATTTTGAGAGCACGAGCACGCCTTCACAAGATGGCGGCAATGTTGATGTTTCCTCATGATTAAAGTTGTTTGTAATCCATCGAGTTTGAGCCAATTCTTGAGTCGAACCGCGGAAACAGGAGCCTTCTGAGCCTACTCCAACTTGCAATAGTGTTGGATATTCAACATGGTCCACCGAGACGGATGAAAACGGATTGCGATCAACGATCATCTGGAAACTGAGAAACACGAGGAGATACGAGTGAGTCTTTTGAAGCTGTGATTTGAGTCTTTTGGTAAATTAATTGCGATTATCCTGATGTCTGGAAAGCTTGCGAGGAAACGGAAGCTCCGAGCGAGTCACAGAGCATCGACGAGAAAAATTATTTCGTCTGTCGAAGAAATTTTGGAAGCGTTTGATGAAGATAATCTACTGTCGCCCCTCAATACTACAAGATTGCGACAACAAAAACTCTTACTAGAAGAGAAACTGGACACGATACGAAATTTAGATCAAGAAATCCTGGCAGTTGTCACCGACATTCTAATGGAAGAGGAAATTTGTGAAGCGGACGAATTCACCTCCTTTACGCAGCTTGCTGTAATGAGAATCGACGCCGCCTTGACTGCAAGCCTACAGACCCCTTCGACGAAACTTCGAATCGCCCAGACCCTCCCAGGAACAAAACTGGAAATCGAAACACATCTTACTCCTTCATCACCGCCTGGAATTGCTGTGACATCTTCGGAAACACATCTTACTCCTTCATCACCGCCTGGAATTGCTGTGACATCTTCGGAAACACATCTAACTCCTTCAACATCGTCTGGAATTGTTGTGACAACTTCGGAAACACATCGTACTCCTTTAACACCGCCTGGAATTGCTGTGACATCTTCGGAAACACATCTAACTCCTTCAACATCGTCTGGAATTGTTGTGACATCTTCGGAAACACATCTTATTCCTTCATCACCGCCTGGAATTGCTGTGACATCTTCGGAAACACATCTAACTCCTTCAACATCGTCTGGAATTGTTGTGACATCTTCGGAAACACATCTTACTCCTTTAACATCGCCTGGAATCGTTGTGACATCTTCGGAAACACACCTAACTCCTTCTACACCACCTGGAATTGTCTTGTCACCCCCTGAAACACATCTATCTCTTTCAACATCGCCTGGGGTTGTTTATGCGGCCTCGGAAGCACGTGTCATTCCTTCAACAGCACCAGAAATCAGCTTTGTGCATTCGCAGCAAGCACATGGATACCCTCCAGTGGCACCAGGTATTTCTAATACTTATGGCATAGGAACACAAGTGAAATTACCTAAGCTTGATTTGAAGAAGTTTAATGGAGACATAAGTAAGTGGCCCTCATTCTGGGATGCTTTTGAATCATCTGTGCATAACAACACAAGGCTTGCTGCTATTGACAAATTCAATTACCTGAATTCCCTCCTAATGAAATCTGCTAGTGAAGCCATTTCTGGGTTGTCAATTACTGCTGCAAACTATGACGAGGCAGTTACCATTTTGAAAAGAAGGTTTGGTAACAAGCAGTTGATAATTAATAGACATATGGAAACATTGCTGAACGTAAACTCAGTAAAATCAGGCCCTTCTGGTAACACCCAACCACTACGGCAGTTGTATGATCTGATTGAGTCTCAAGTCAGAAGTCTTAACTCACTAGGAGTATCCTCTAATTCGTATAGAAGCCTACTGTCATCTGTTGTTATGAGCAAGTTACCGCAAGATCTGCGTTTGATTGTCAGTCGAGAAGTGAAGGATGAGTGGGATCTTGATCGCATTCTTGAAGTTTTCAGAAGTGAGCTTGAAGCTAGAGAGCGAGCAAGTGGGAGCAATGTTCACACAACAGAACAACTGTCAAACAAATTCCCTAACAGCAAAGGTCGTAAGGAATTACCAACAGATGCCGCATTGTTTACTAAGGAGTCGAAGCCAACTTGTACGTATTGTCGAATCGATCATGCATCTAACGCCTGCAAGACAGTGACAAACGTTGCAGCTAGAAAGGATGTGTTGAAAAGGGCAGGACGGTGTTTTATCTGTTTGAGAAGAAACCACATCAGCAAGGATTGCACATCAAAAATGAAGTGTTTTAAATGCGGACAGCGACACCATGTCAGCATTTGCGCCAGTGACATTGGTGATGGAATTAGGCCTCTCCATGGTATTCCAACTGTGAACGGATCACCTTCACCTCAGGGCCCCCCACGAGAGTCAAATGGTAGTACAGCCTTGTATGTAAACACATCAACACCCATCCTTCTTCAAACCGCGAAAGCAGTAATATACAGGCCCGATCAACCTACAGAGAAGTTTCTTGCCTGACTCATTTTGGACAGTGGCAGCCAAAGGTCATATGTGACCACAAAGGTAAAGGATGTGCTAAAGTTACCATCTGAGAGAAAACAGACCATTTCTGTGAGGACATTTGGCTCAACTGAAGAGAACACTCAGAGTGTGGATGTTGTTAACCTATGTATCAGTACTGAAAATGGAGATGATGTGCAACTGTCAGCATTTGTTGTACCACTTATATGTGATCCTTTGCAAGGTCAGTCCATTGCTCAAGCTAGCAATGCGCATGCGCATGCTCACTTGAGAGGACTCAAACTTGCTGACTACTGCACTGGTGATGATGATGTTATGGTTGATATTCTCATTGGATCAGATCAGTACTGGCACCTGGTCTCTGGCAAAGTGGAACGGGGGGAGAATGGTCCAACAGCAATGGAGACAAAGCTTGGATGGGTTCTTTCAGGACCACTACACGGAGCAATGCAAAACGAACAACAGCGAACCAACCTTGTCACAACTCATGTCCTCAAAACTGCTGTTAATCCTGTGCAAATTACAAACGAGAGCCTTGACGGAAACATGAAGAAATTCTGGGATCTAGAGTCATTGGGCATCAGACCAAGATCTGTGTATGAAGAATTTGAAGAGAAGATAACATTTGAGAACAATAGATATGAGGTACACTTGCCATGGAAGGTGCCACACCCACCTCTTCCTGATAACTATGATTTGAGCGTGAAGCGGTTAAACAACCTACTCAAACGTCTGAATCAAGATTCTGAAGTGTTGAAAGAGTATGATTCAGTCATAAGGGAGCAGCTAAAGAAAGGCATTGTTGAAGTCGTAGAGAGACCTGGCGAGGGGGAAGTTGGGAAGACACACTACCTTCCGCACCATGCAGTTATAAGAAGAGATAAGACAACCACTAAGCTAAGAGTTGTTTATGATGCCTCAGCCAGATCTGATGGCCCAGCTTTGAATGACTGTCTGTACACTCACCTATGAAGAATTGCTGACTGTGGTAATCGAAGTCGAAATGATTCTTAACTGTAGACCGCTGTCGTATGTGTCAAGTGAGGATTTCGAAGAACCCCTCACACCCTCTCACCTTCTGTGTGGAAGACGGCTGATGAGCCTACCAGACAACAGTTCAGACACCGAGCAAAGTGACACAGACGTTCAGCCAAAGGATCTGAACAAACGAATGCAACACCTGAACAATGTAATTAACCATTTTTGGAAGAGATGGAGAAGCGAGTATTTGCTGGAGTTACGAAACTCCCATCGTAATGCTACCCAGAGAACCACAGACCGAGTCGTGTCCATTGGAGATGTGGTTATCGTTCATGATGAAGATCAGCAGAGAGGAAAGTGGAGGATTGGAAAGGTTGAAAATCTTATCACAGGATCTGATGGCTGCGTCAGAGGAGCTGTTGTTCGAGTTCAAACCAAGCGAGGAAGAACCTCTACCCTCAGACGTCCAGTGCAGCGCCTTTACCCCTTGGAGGTCCAGTGCAAGGATGATGAGCCAGAACCTGCAGTGAGTTCCGGAAGGACAGATCCTGTCCCCACCGCCGGTGGTGTTAGAGCTGAGCAACCTCCTGAGCCGACACGTGACCGCCCAAGAAGGGCAGCTGCTGTAGAAGCGGACCAGAGGAGGAAAACATGGCTGGAGAATCTGAATTAAGGAAACTTAAGTGACATTGAACTGAGAACTCTTTATTGTTGTTGTTTGTCTTCATTCACATGATGTAAGGGAATGTGTTGACCAGATTAGTCTAAGTAGGTTGTTTATTTCTGGTCAACAGGGGGGAGTGTTACGGATGTCGTGACATCGTGTCACGCTTTAAGAGCGCAATGCATTGTGGAATTTTGAGAGCACGAGCACGCCTTCACAAGATGGCGGCAATGTTGATGTTTCCTCATGATTAAAGTTGTTTGTAATCCATCGAGTTTGAGCCAATTCTTGAGTCGAACCGCGGAAACAGGAGCCTTCTGAGCCTACTCCAACTTGCAATAGTGTTGGATATTCAACAAATATCAATGACGGTCTGAAAGCGGCAAGAAATGGAAGCTTGTGCAAAAACGTCCAGTCAGTGATTCTGAATTACAAATGAGATGCGAAATTGCGCTTGCTAATAATAAAGCCTTTATGCGCTTCAAACAATAGAAACTGCGAAAGCCACTCAAAAGGCTTCGTCCAAACAAGTTAAAAACCTGTCAAAACGCTTCTACCAACCATGACCACCATAGATTAAAAACGACATGACATCATTGATAAACCTGACAAACCGGTTAACAAATCGGAAAACCTGTTTGTAGCCTAAGAATAGAAGGCGTCATTATCCTACTTTAATAAGAATCCTGCGCATTTTATTCATGAGTACAAGACAATAGTCTATGACGTCATTGACGTTCATGGCTTCCACCACAATCAATGAGACTCTACTGTAAAAAAGGAGTAGCCGGTTCCTATATATTACTTTTTATCATCTTATTTTTTATTATTTTGCTTAAAACGATGTGTGAAAGAGGAAACTCCCTGGAAACTGACTGTCTTCAAGGTAACCATCTTATTGCTTTTGTGACTGCCTTAACTCCGACAAAGGTAAACACATGCCGAGAATTTTTAAATTGCCCCCATTTTCCCCCAAATGTTTTCCCTTGCACCCAGACTCTCCGCTCGCGCCTGCCCACGAAAATGGCGCGAAGGAGTTAGTGCACATGCAATCATCTTGCTGCCTTGTTATATCCAAGGACCCTTGAGATCCACTGTGTCATCTCCAGGGTAAAGTGTTTATTCTACTTAGATGTATTTCAATTCTGGAAAAAATATATCACCTTGGCCAAAAAAAACAAAACAAAACAAAACAAAGCAAACAAAAACGGCAGTTATTTTTGCATTTTTTTTTTTTTTTTTACCAGAGACATAGGGACACTGGAAATTATTGCTGTAAAAAGCACAGGCACAAGGAAACCAAACTTAGTCGCTTTTCTTATGCTCATGTTTATTTTTGTTGCGTTAATTCTTAGTGTGGACAACATAAGTAGAAACAGTCTCTGCGTTCTCCGTATGTAAGTACGTTCACATGGTAAAGTTGTGAAATATTGTGCTAACAGTCGCGTGGTACACGTCATAAGGAAACTCCTACAGGAGGTTATCATTTCTCTGAAGTGTTTTCTGAAAACAAAATTGAAGTCCCTCTAGGGGGCAATGCGTTGCGTCTCTGTTTACAAATACACCTTGTCTTTGTGACTGGGAGGTCGTTGGCCTTTTTTGTTATCCATGAGGCGCTTGTAAGGCTCAGCGATATGAGACCGCTACTGAAAGATACTGACTGTACCAGTAACTTAAACAGTTGTCCATTGACATTTGCTATTTCTCTTTCCAAAAGTGGAAGAGTTGCCATTAGCATTTGCCAAAGTTTGAACTTCTCATTTTAATTTTTTTACCTTATTCAGATCCATACATGACCTGCAGAGTTTTAACAGACAAATCCTCTACCAAACAGTTTACTATAGGAGTCGACGAAACTGCGACAAAAACACTGAAAGCCTGGTTTCTATATAATCTGGAACGGCCTGCGACACGATAAGCGACCGGTCTACGTCACGTCGCAGACATATGGAAACATTTGGCCATGGTGTTTGCGATGGTCTGCGACACACAGTCTGGGTGATCGGAAGAGTTGAATCTGATTTTACTTTCTCGACCATTGCAACACTGCCGACCAATGAAATTTCTGATGGAAACGCTGCTCTGGGATGTTCTGTGGGATATTGGCGACACGCCATCGTTCTATTTTAATCAAGTGTCATTTATTGTCGTCTCACATTTGAGACAAATGCTTGGGGCCCTTTTCGAACCAAAATCTCACAAAACATGGCGACTAGTAGTGAGCTCTAGAGTATATGTGTTGAAGGAAATGTAGATAACGAAACGTTAATGATCTGTGTGCGAAACTATCGTTGCATTTACGACAAAACGTCCAACGATTACAGAGAACCGCAGAAAAAGCAAAACGCCTGCAAGGCAATAGCCGAAAAGTTACACCTACCAGTAGAGGATTTAGAGAAGCGGTACAATAACATCCGTACAGTTTTTTAAAATACATAAGACGCCAAAACGGCACAAGATCAGGCTCGAGCCGAAATGAAGTACCAAACTTCGACCCGATCTCGCTACGAGTTATGTGCTCACTTGCCTGCAGCCGAATATGGAAACATTGGTCTGTGGTGCCTGGGATCGTTTGCGATCGTCCTATGCAGACAGCTTCCCATCGTGTCGCACACCGCCGCAGATCTTTTCAGATCATATGGAAACCAGGCTTGACAAAGCACTCACCCGGTCATCCTAAAACTCTAAATCTCAGAAAGCAGTGACTGTGCTGCTGTACGATTCTTGACAAGACGAGTGCAACTGGCTTGATTTCGTTGGTTAAGTGAACCGACAAAACACGCACATAAACACTTGTTTTCAAAAAGAAACACTCTGAACTACTACATACAAGGTCGCTGAATCTAGGTAGAAAACTAAAGCTAACTGAAACCTTCTACGACAGCGTTATTCGCGCATGTCAAAGGCAAGATCATTGCATGAATCTTGTAACCGTAAGGCCACTTTACAAGCTGCAAATTTTCAGCCTGATTTGTAATGTGAGTCCAATAAGTGCATCCAAAAGTACAGGCTAATACAAATACGTGTAGAAAAGTGAAATCTTTCGTAACTTTTTAGGCACAGGAAATAAGCTGACATTTAGCAAAACTAAATTAGAAACTTTGCGACTTTGTGACTGTTCTTCTCTTCCTTCAAGTTGCGTTCTATTAGACATTAGCGATCTTCAGATAGGACTACAAGTACGAGATTGAGTACGAGCACGACTTTTCATTTCCTGGTCGCGGGATCTCGTTTGTGATCTGTCCCATGAATATCGTTCACGTAGCATTCTTCGTGCTGGTCAGCAACAGGGAGGAACGAGGGCTCTGACACCGTATCTGTTTTGAAATTCGAAAGTCGTACTAGTACACAATCTCGTACTCGTAGTATGAATTGAAGGGCGCTATTACTATTTTAGCGGAGCCCGCGCGTTAGTGCGGCAGCGGTCCGGGGTAACATTGCTAAGCAAATTTGGTAACCTATCGATCCGAGAAATTTTTGTTGTGACGTCAGCGTACGCCCTCCCGTCCACCCGTCCACCCGTCCGTACAGACTCTGGGGGAGGGGGAGGGGAGTTTCAAGACAACCCGATGGGGAGGGGGTAGAGAATGCCATCTTTTCTTGGTGGGAAACCGAGCGGCGCTTTTGGGCAACCGGCGTTTTTCTTACCCGGAAATCGCATGACCAACGTCGCTTTTGAAAAAGAGGTTTTTTTTAAAGCTTAGCTCGTTGAGAAAAATAATTCAGTTCGACAGAAGTGAAGTATAGAACCAGAGAAAAAATATCAAATATCTATAAATGGAGAGAAGAAGTTTAAAAGAATACTCAGTTTTCTTTTTGGTGGAAGGCAAAAAGTTCAAGTGACTAAATTTGCCTTCGACGACTTCATGTTTGTTGTCGGTTCTGCTACCAACTCGGTCGGCACGACGCTTGCGTTCACCGCATTTGGTGGCGATCCTGGGGCCAAACCTAGGTGAGCTAGTGCCTTCTGGTTTTTTCTGTCCACAACCATGGTTTTTGTGGCGGTCCGAACACATTTTCCCAAGAAAAACATCCGCGTTTATCGTAACACAGTAACTTGCGTAATTCGCGTAACATCGAATCTAGTCGAAGTACATCGCTTGAATTCGCAGCATTTGGGAATGGTTCGGACATCGGACATGGCAGAACTAGTGCCTTCCGGTATGTTCTGTCTAAAACCATGGTTTTTGCAGCGGTCCGAGCACATTTCTCTAAGAAAAACACCCTTGTTAATGTAAATCTAGCTGCAATCAATAAACAACTGCTTACAGTAAGTATTAAAACTAATTCCCTATTTGACAACTTAGCAGAAGTTGTCAAGAGGCTAGCGTTCTCCCTTATCATTCCGGCGATTGGCATCTCGGCGGCTCGACCCCGATGGGGAACAAAAAAAACGTTGTGTCTGTTTTAGCAACAAGCTGACGTTTAGCGAGAGTGAAATTAAAATCTCTGTGACTATCCATTGATCTGTTCCTTCAAGCGCCGTTCTATTAAGAATTATTATTTTTATCTTTAATTGTCATTTTTCCTTTGCACAAATGAAGCGCTATGAGTCCACTATTTAAAGAATAACTGGACCATTCATCGACCGGAGAAATTGCGTAGACAGGTGTCGCAATTATATTAAACGGCCGAATTGATTTCTGTATTAAATCTATCAAAGATGTACATGATTATAACACTAGAAGAAAGATGGTTTTTTTGACATTATTATTTTTATCTATGCTTGTCATTTTTCAATTGCACAAATTGAAGGCCAAATCTATCAGAGCGCTATTTAAAGAATAACTGCTACACCATTAATCGAAAGAAGGAGTTACAAAGACAGGTGCTGCATTCACATTTTCATGAGTTCTTTCCGAAAGTGAAAGATAGTTGCCATTAGCGTTTAGCAGAGTTTAAACTTCTTATTATCCAGATGCATGCATGTCCAGCAAATGGTGAGCCTTTTTTCTCAGTTTGTTAACAAGCGGCAAATATTTGCTTCGTGTTTACTCACCAGAAAACAACTGACATTCGTCGGTTAAGTTAACGACAAAAACAAGTGCCTAAACAGTTCTTTTTCGAAAGAACAAATCTGAAGTAGTACACTCAAGACCGCTCAGCTTCACAAAACAAAACCTTTTGGACGTTGCCATCTACGTGTTGCAAATTTTTAACCCGATTTGTCCACTCATTGGTAAAGGCTTGTTGTACTGTGTGACCATTATTTACGTCTAAAGTACAAGAGCAGGTTTATAACTACGTATAAGTCACGAATAAAAGTGTTGAAAAGGCAGATATCTTCTTACCTTCTTTTCTAAGTGTTTGAGCAGAAATCGACTGAACCTTCTCAGAAACTTGCTTATTGAAAAATGCAAGGGGGGAATATTAGCATCATTGGTAACAAAAAAGAAGAAAAGAAGACGAGTCCAATTTAGTAATGTTTATAAATCAAGCGTTTAGGCTCAGGCAACAAGCTGACATTTAGCGAGAGTGAAATTAGAAACTCTGTGACTATCCATTGATCCGTTCCTTCAAGCAGCGTTCTATTATACATTAACATTTTCCTCTTTAGTTGTCATTTTTCGTTTACACAAATGAAGCCCAATGAGGCCACTGTTTAAAAAGCAACTGGACCATTCATCCACCAGAGTGATTGCGGAGACAGGTGTTGCAAAATATATAGTGACGGCGAAATTGATTTCAGTCTTAATATTAAATCTAGCAAAGATGTAAATGATTATAACACTAGAAAAAGATGGTTTTTTTAGACATTATTATTTTTATCTCTGCTTGTCATTTTTCAATTGCACAAATGAAGGCCAAAGATATCAGAGCACTGTTTAAAGAATAACTGCTGCACAATTAATTGATAGAAGGAGTTAAAACGACAGATGCCGCAATCACATTTTCATTAGTTCTTTCCGAAAGTAAAAGATAGGTGCCATTAGCGTTTAGCAAAGTTTAAACTTCTTATTATCCAGATGCATGCATGACCAGCAAATGGTGAGACTTCCTTCTCAGTTTTTTAACAAGATATTTGCTTCGTGTTTACTCACCAGAAAACAACTGATATTCGTCGGTTAAGTCAACGACAAACACAGGTGCCTAAACAGTTCTTTTTCGAAAGAACAAATCTGAAGTAGTACTCTCAAGACCGCTCAGCCTCACAAAACAAAAACTTTTGGACGTTGCCACTTGCGTGTTGCAGATTTTCAACCCGATTTGTCCACTCATTGGTAAAAGCTTGTTGTACTGTGTGGCCAATATTTACATCTTATGGACAAGACAATGTTTTTAACTACGCATAAGTCAAAAATAAAAGTGTTGAAAAGGCAAATATCTTCTTACCGTGTTTTTTCAGTGTTTAAGGAGAAATCGACTGAACCTTCCCAGAAACTTGCTTAATTAAAAACGCAAGAGGGGAATATTAGCATCATTGGTAACAAAAAGAAGAAAAGAGGACAAGTCCAATTTAGTAATGTTTATAAATCAAGCGTTTAGGCTCAGGTAACTAGCTGACATTTAGTGAGAGTGAAATTAAAATTTCTGTGAGTATGCGTTGATCTGTTCGTACAAGCAGCGTTCTATTATACACTATTTCTTTTATCGTTGATTGTCATTTTTTGTTTGCACAAATGAAGCCCTATGAGGCCACTATTTAAAGAGTAACTGGACCATTCATCGACCGGAGAAATCACGTAGACAGGTGTTGCAATTATAACGGCCGAGTTGATTTCAGTTTTAATATTAAATCGAGCAAAGATGTACATGATTATAACACTTGAAAAAAGATGGACGTTAGATTGCCCTTGGTTAAACGAAACTGGAGTCAGCAAAAATTTGTTTACTCTTTTTTTAGAGACTGGAACATTTTGGATTCGTCTACTTGGGATGTTACGTGTTTATCCCTTTTTAGAGAAGAGGGTTTTTCGCATAGCCTACGCTCAAATTTGCCAGGAAAAAGTCAACCCTTCATTTATTTCTCTGCTGTAAATCTTAATTTTAATGTATTCGAAGATAAATTATAATTCTTTGTCTCTACAGATGATTTTCTTTTGTAAGGAAAATATGCGTCAACGTTCCCTCTAATGCAACAGCCTGATGCCGTAGTCCTAAAAGGAGTCGTTTTACAAAAGAACGTTAAACCTGGGATACGAAATTTAGTTGAATAACGAAGTAGCTGGGTTACCTGACATGAAAAGAGTTGCGAAACTGACGTAAGAGATCTTTGTAGCTGCATTTTGACAACGAGTTCCTGTTCTTAGGATAAAAAAAAAAAACTTTGCGTCTCTTCTTCTCTTCATCAAGCAGCGTTCCACTGGACATTATTATTTTATCTATGCTTGTCATTTTTCAATTGCACGAAATGAAGGCCAAATATATCAGAGTACTATTAAAAGAATCACTGCTACACCATTAATCGATAGAAGGAGTTACAAAGACAGGTGCGGCAATCACATTTTCATGAGTTCTTTCCGAAAGTAAAAGATAGTTGCCAGCAGCGCTTAGCAAAGTTTAAACTTCTTATTATCCAGATGCATGCATGACCAGCAAATGGTGAGACTTTCTTCTCAGTTTTTTAACAAGATATTTGCTTCGTGTTTACTCACCAGAAAACAACTGATATTTGTCGGTTAAGTTAACGACAAAAACAAGTGCCTAAACAGTTCTTTTTCGAAAAAACAAATCTGAAGTAGTACACTCAAGACCGCTCAGCTTCACAAAACAAAACCTTTTGGACGTTGCCATCTACGTGTTGCAAATTTTTAACCCGATTTGTCCACTCATTGGTAAAGGCTTGTTGTACTGTGTGACCATTATTTACGTCTAAAGTACAAGACAAGGTTTATAACTTCGTATAAGTCATGAATAAAAGTAATGAAAAGGCAAATATCTTCTTACCTTCTTTTCTCAGTGTTTAAGCAGAAATCGACTGAACCTTCTTAGAAACTTGCTTATTGAAAAATGCAAGGGGGGAATATTAGCGTCACTGGTAACAAAAAAGAAGAAAAGAAGACGAATCCAATTTAGTAATGTTTATAAATCAAGCGTTTAGGCTCAGGCAACAAGCTGACATTTAGCGAGAGTGAAATTAAAAACACTGTGACTACCATTGATCTGTTCCTTCAAGCAGCGTTCTATTATACATTAACATTTCCCTCTTTAGTTGTGATTTTTCGTTTGCACAAATGAAGCCCTATGAGGCCACTATTTAAAAAGCAAATGGACCATTCATCGACCAGAGTAATTGCGGAAACAGGTGTTGCAATTATATAGTGACTGCGAAATTGATTTCAGTTTTAATATTAAATCTAGCAAAGATGTAAATGATCATAACACTAGAAAAAGATGGTTTTTTTAGACATTATTATTTTTATCTCTGCTTGTCATTTTTCAATTGCACAATTGAAGGCCAAAGATATCAGAGCACTGTTTAAAAAATAACTGCTACACAATTAATTGATAGAAGGAGTTAAAAAGACAGATGCCGCAATCACATTTTCATTAGTTCTTTCCGAAAGTAAAGGATAGGTGCCATTAGCGTTTAGCAAAGTTTAAACTTCTTATTATCCAGGTGAATGCATGACCAGCAAATGGTGAGACTTTCCTCTCAGTTTATTAACAAGCGGCAAATATTTGCTTCGTGTTTACTCACCAGAAAACAACTGATATTCGTCGGTTAAGTTAAC
Organism: Siderastrea radians; assembly: GCA_964017195.1. Classification (NCBI taxonomy): domain Eukaryota; kingdom Metazoa; phylum Cnidaria; class Anthozoa; order Scleractinia; family Rhizangiidae; genus Siderastrea; species Siderastrea radians. The sequence continues at coordinate 31,113,049 of OZ024889.1, read as the reverse complement.
GACAAAAACAAGTGCCTAAACAGTTCTTTTTCGAAAAAACAAATCTGAAGTAGTACACTCAAGGCCGCACAGCCTCACAAAACAAAAACTTTTGTACGTTGCCATTTGCGTGTTGTAGATTTTCAACCCGATTTGTCCACTCATTGGTAAAGGCTTGTTGTACTGTGTGGCCAATATTTACATCTTATGGACAAGACAATGTTTTAAACTACGTATAAGTCAAGAATAAAAGTGTTGAAAAGGCAAATATCTTCTTACCTTGTTTTTTCAGTGTTTAAGGAGAAATCGACTGAACCTTCCCAGAAACTTGCTTAATTAAAAATGCAAGGGGGGAATATTAGCGTCATTCAGCGAGAGTGAAATTAAAAACCCTGTGACTGTCCATTGATCTGTTCCTTCAAGCAGCGTTCTATTATACATCATTATTTTTCTCTTTAATTGTCATTTTTTGTTTGCACAAATGAAGCCCTATGAGGCCACTATTTAAAAAGCAAATGGACCATTCATCGACCAGAGAAATTGCGGAGACAGGTGTTGCAATTATATAGTGACGGCGAAATTGATTTCAGTTTTAATATTAAATCTAGCAAAGATGTACATGATCATAACACTAGAAAAAGATGGTTTTTTTAGACATTATTATTTTTATCTATGCTTATCATTTTTCAATTGCACAAATGAAGGCCAAATATATCAGAGCACTGTTTAAAGAATAACTGCTACACCATAAATTGATGGAAGGAGTTACAAAGACAGGTGCCCTAATTACATTTTTGTTAGTTCTTTTCGAAAGTAAAAGATAGGTGCCATTAGCGTTTAGCAAAGTTCAAACTTCTTATTATCCAGATGCCTGCATGACCAGCAAATGGCGAGACTTTGTTCTCAGTTTATTAACAGAAAACAAATGGTATCCGTTGGTTAAGTTAACGACAAAAACAGGTGCCTAAAACAGTTCTTTTTCGAAAGAACAAATCTGATGTAGGACACTCAAGACCGCTCAGCCTCACAAAACAAAAACTTTTGGACGTTGCCATTTGCGTGTTGCAAATTTTCAACCCCATTTGTCCACCCATTGGTAAAGGCTTGTTGTAGTCTGTGGCCAATATTTACATCTAAAGTACAAGACAAGGCTTATAACTAGGTATAAGTCAAGAATAAAAGTGTTGAACGGCAAATATCTTCTTACCTTCTTTTTTCACTGTTTAAGCAGAAACTGACTGAACCTTTTTAGAAACTTGCTAATTGAAAAACGCAAAAGGGGAATATTAGCATCGTTGGTAACAAAAAAGAAAAAGAACAAGACAAGTCGAATTAAGTGATGTGTTTTACTCAAGCGTTTGGGCTCACGCAACAAGCTAACATTTAGCGAGAGTAAAATTAAAATCTCTGTGAGTATGCATTGATCTGTTCCTTCAAGCAGCATTCCATTATACATTATTATTTTTGTCGTTGATTGTCATTTTTCGTTTGCACAAAGGAAGCCCTATGAGATCACTATTTAAAGAGTAACAGGACCATTCATCGAAAGGAGAAATTGCGTTGAGAGGTGTCGCAATTATAAAAGGAGTCGTTTTACGGAAGAATGTTAAACCTGGGATGCGAAATGTAGTTGAATAACGAAGTAGAGGGTTACCTGACATGAAAATTGTTGCAAAACTTTGTCACTGCATTTTGACAACGAGTTCTTATTCTTAGGAAAAAACTTTGTGTCTGTTCTTCTCTTTCTTCAAACAGCGTTTCATTAGACATTATTATTTTCATCTATGCTTGGCATTTTTGAATTGCACAAAACGAAGGCCAAATATATCAGAGCACTATTTAAAGAATAACTGCTACAGCATTAATCGATTAAAGGAGTTACAAAGACAGGTGCCGCAATCACATTTTCATTAGTTGTTTCGGAAAGTAAAAGATGCATGCATGACCAGGAAATGGTGAGACTTACTTGTAATATTTTTGTAACTAGTGCCCCAAGGGCATCATTCTGGACAAGTTTGGCGAAATTCCATGTTTGGCTATTTCCCGGCCTTGTTGATAGTTACGCGGAGCTGGTCTTAAGTTTTTCCGGGATGGGGGTTTCCAGTGACAAGTGCACACGAAGAATGTCACCAGTTTCTAGGACAACTTTCAGGGGCATTGAGTTAGAGTCTCTTTGCACTGGAAGTCATTTTACAACCACACCAGATTCTAGATTGCCGCCATGATTACATGTCTTTTCAAAGGTACTTTTCATTGGCATCATGCATGGCGCCTTTCTGAAGGAAGGAAATTATTAAGGAATTGTTAAGGAACTTTTCATACAGAGGAATTTCTCAACCTCTCGTAAATGACTACGTAGTCGCCGATACGCCCATTTTAGCCCTCGTATATATGGGCTCTTGAAGGTCGCGTAATAAGCGAGTTTTGATCGCATATGTGGGTTGAATATGGCCTTATACATGCGATAAAAGCCCGTATATAAGAGACCTTAACCCTATTTAGCCTGGGGGGGAGGGGGGCATATTGTGCCCGCGCTGACTTTAACGAATTATAACTTTTAAACGGCTGGACGAATAATCACCAAATCTCGTCACTTTTCCTGAAATTTATCAGAGAAAATTTGTCTGTGTCAATGACATGTCTATGATGATTGACGTTTCCATAGCAACCGTCCACTCAGGGGGTGTTTTGACTATTTTTGCCTTTTTTCAGTCTTATTTTCAGTTTATTCCCCTTCGTTTGAAAAAAGATGATCCTTTACTTTTTTGTACTTGTTTTGATTAAATATGTTTCTTAGAACAAATTTATATGTTTTTCGATGACGTCATTGTCAACGGTATGACGGCATGCTCGGGAATCAAGATGGCGGCTCAAAATTCCAAATGGCGTCTTTGTGTCGTCATCGTGACGTCATGAAACGTCATAATCGACACGTCATAAACCTAATCTGGTAAGCTAATGACGTACTATAAGCGTGCCAAGTTTCATCATAAGGGCGTGAATACTTTTCGAGATCTATGGGGGGGGGGGGCACTTTGTGCCCTCCCCGAGGCTCAGAAACTGAAAAAAAGCCCAGGCGAAATAGTGTTAACAAGTATACGTGGCAAAAAAACCTCACGTCTATCGTACTCAACCCGAGGATGTACCATATTGTAAGAAATCTTGGATACAATGCCGTCATGTACTCGAAAGCGTTAGAATGCAGTGTGAACACAGCATATTAATTATGTATGAATGATGTCATTGTACTGAATGTCCATTTAGCTAGAGAGCCCGTTTAACTCCCCCTCTGCAACTTTTTGGTTTCCCTGGCGCTATGGCACCCTAGGTCTTTGTAAACAGGCCCTTAAAGAGGTTCGTATATAACTGACCGAGCAAAACAAAGAACTATGTTCTCATTCATAATAAATATAGCCAGTACTATATTATGAGCTCCACAATTCTTCATGGTGTCCATGGAACGTAAAGGAGAAGCACAATGGTGCTTGTGTGAAGTTGAATTAGGTTGGCGCCCCCATGACGTCTGTGTCACTTATCCAGAGGAGAAGGACAATGTGGTGGCGCTACTTAGCGTCTGGGTAACGTTAAGAGGTGTAGGAGTTTTAACGTTGGCGCCTATGACGTTTATTTTATATTATGACAAATTGTTAACGTCGCCGTTCCCAAGCGTGTGTGCTTGTGAGGAAGAAAGGAACAAATTATCTTGCGTTCATACCTGATGGAGTCTGTGTAACGTACCTACAGATGAAAAGAAATTTCGTTGGCGCTCTTCAGCGTCTGTGTAACGTATAGCGATTACAACGACTTTTTCCCTAACACTTTACTGAACAAAGGAACAAGGACTTTAAAAGTCGGCACTTTTCGGCAACATATTTCAGTGCTAGTTTTTGTGCCAAGGTGTATTGGTCCGCTAGTTGTTCTATTTAAGGTATTTGAACTGGTTGAAGGTGAAAAATAAACCCTATCCAAAAGTTCAATTACATGAAAGATAAAACAAAATTAAACAAAACTGCAAAAGATGAGAGCTTTATGCGTGTTAGGAGCGGAGAAAAGGAAGGATGAAGTTGGTTGTTATGCGTGTTATTTTCTTTCGATTTGTGAAATTTGAAACGATATTAAGAAGATTTCTACTCAATATTATGGCCGCTTAAAGTGACGACTCATGCTGTTTTCTTTACAACACGATATCTGAAGAAAGAAGCGGGCTTTGTGTCTGGGCTCCTGTTTGTTTCTTCCTTTTCTGTATACACATAAATTCGCGAAAGAAAAAAAAAACGAAAAACTCTTATTTTTTAGCCTGCAATTCAAATGGGATTTGTCACCTTAGGTGTTAAATTTTGTCACCTTGGACATCTATTTTTTTGAAGCGTAACTTTAGTTGTATCCACCTGATATATTTTTACTTCAACAAGTTGTTTTCATTTTGAGCAATTTTTATTCAAAATGAACGTTTTAATTGCGATCCAACTACCTTAAAAAATTCCACCTTTGCGGAAAATGTTACCAATTATTTTCCTCGTAATTGTCCATAATTTCTTCCCTGTTATAGTTTTACCCCCCTTTTAACAAAAGCTCTAAAAGCAACCACAACAATAGGCTGGTTTATTTGTCTGTCCCAATTTGCCTTTGTTTGCTGAACTTCTTTTGCTATTTGACTTTTCTTCATATATGCTCCCATGAGACGCCTTGTCAAATTTGCTAAAAATAAAATCGGAAATGTCGATAGGCGAACTTTGATATGTCTTCCAAGTCTTGCAATCCATCTTTCAACTCAGTCTCCGGTTTAAGCCGGCCCTAATGACTTCTTTCGTGCCTTCAGCTGACAACTCGGCCGATCTTCAGTCGCGTTTTTTAACCGATGCCGATTGCAAGCTTAGTCCGCTGGTTTGGAAACTAGTGCAGCAGTCCTGCGTGCCACACATACGTGATTTGTTTGCCCTCAATTGCAATACACAGTGCGACTTGCATAAGAGGCTACTCCAGTTAACGTCTTCGCGCACACCATCAACCCATCTGAGAATGGCTACGCTTTTCCACCCTTGGTCCTTATGGGTCCTCTCCTTATGTTTCTCTTACCCAATCCCTGCCCTCTCACTAAAATGTTTCCAGACCTTCGACCTCGTCAGTATTGGTGGCCAATCCTAAAAAAACAAGGCTTTGATCAATTTCAAGGTCGGCTCCAAGAGCGAATCTGACAACCTCTTATTCCCAGACGTCTCCCAGCATGGCGCCTTTACTCCACACTCCTTACAAAGAGACCTTTGGGCCTTCCGATTATCTGTACGCTGGTTGCTCCTTCTGGCCTCCTTCCACAGCCTCTACCTACGGTTGCCCCCACCTCTGGTGTCCTTTTGTTCACCATACCAATAAATCGTCCGGTGACCTTGAACAACCTACTACGACGAAATTCCTTTCTTTCTGGACTGCTAGAAGACAGTGACTTTAGAAGCCTTGACGTTATGACATGCATTGCAAAATTCATTTTTTTAATGCTGTGTAAAAAAATGATGGCCTGTAAGCTAACTCTAATACTTCAACCTTGCTACTGGTGAATTTACTTGCTTGTAGGCCAAAGAAATGACATACTGATAACCATTAATACATTCTTTATTATATTTGTGATTACTAGCCCTGAGCTGTAATGACAATAAGACACCCTGCATTATAATTATATGTTTAAATTAATATGGCCTGGAAGTGTGCATAATGAGAAATCTGCCAGATTTGTTTACCATTGAGCAAAATACTCCAGAAATTTCTTTTAGGGAAGGACAAGTTTTATGTAAAGTTTGCGTTCTGAACAACTCCCCATTATCGTTTGAGGCAAAAAGAATGGCCATGAAAGACCCACAATGATGGCCATTAGACCTTAGGACACTTGGTAACATTTCAATGAGAAGTAAGAAAATGTAGCCTCCACTGTAATTAGAAGTCTTTTACAAGTTCTATGACTATCTCTGCCCCCCTCCCCACCTCCCCACCTCCCCAAACAATGTTGAAGATCAGTTGTCAGTTTCAAAACCCGACTACAACATTGCACAGGGGGGGAGGGGGGGTCGAAACGGGGCTCATTTACAAAAACAAAATAAAAATTATTCGAGTATTTAAATGGGTTATCTTCATCGCGTTCGGATGTTAACAAATAACATGAACTGCTACTAAATAAAAATATTAGTCCGGTCAAAAATTTATACTGACATTTCACCGGCTTTTTACTGGGATTACCCGAAAGAAAGGATCTGGGGAGCTTCGAAGCACTTGTAATAAACTTATCGAAGAAATGTCGCGTAGGTTTTAGGTTTCAAGCACTTTGAGGAACACACATTACTTACCGGATAAAATAGCTTCAAACTCAAAACTGCTTCGCTTATAGTTACTTAAGTAACCCTTATATTTCGTTCTTTAACTTGAGACCATCGAGATTGAAAACAAACAAACAAACACCGTCCAAACATTCTTAACTCTGTGACATAAGTTTTGCGGCTGCAAATTGTCTGAAATTCGAGCGCTTTTAAAAATGCACAGAACTGTTTTTGGAAGCTTTTCGGATATATTAGGTTTAAACCGACAACTGCTTCGCTTATAGTTTTTCAAATAACTGTTATATTTCGTTCTCTAACTAGAGACTATCAAGATTCAAAACAAAGAAACGCCAAACACGCGTTAATTGAATTATGCCGGCATAAGTTTTGCGGATGCGAAGTAAGCCTATATAAAGTTAGGCGCCTTGAGGAACGCACAAAACTGTTTTCGGAAGCTTTTGGGATAAAATAGCTATAACCCGATAACTGCTTCACTTAAAAGATTATTACTATTGAAAACTTCTAGGACAAGAAAAACGACAGTTACACAAAGAGATGGACCGGACAGTCAAAATTGAAAGCAAAGCTTGTGCAGTTGTCTTGCGGCTGTGCTTAGACCTACTGTTATGAATAAACAAACACAAAATAATGGACAGAGTAATCATTTTTGAAAAAAGTTCATTCGAAAACCTGTAAGTTTATACTTAAATGCAATTCGCGTTACGCTTCCAAAATCGTAGGTCGGTCCACGCGAGTGAAATCGGCTGAGCATGGCAAAATATTCAAGAATCTGTCACAAATCTGAGAGCGTTTTCTAATAATTTTTTAAAGTCAAAAGTAAATGACCATTTCAAAACGTAATTTCTTTCATCGTAATACTCGAAATCATGTACCTTAGACCCTTAAAAAACTTCACTTACTCAGTTGTGTTTCAGAACAGGGCAAACTCTCTGCCGTGAAGAAAACAAAGCGATGAAGTCCTTTGAATGCAGCTTTCGTAACTTGAACTTTTCGCCTTAAACCAGTATTCTTTTGAACTTTTTCTTTCCATTTATAGATATTACATGTTTTTTTTGTCAAGTATAAAACTTCAGTACTCTCGAGCAATCGTTAAATGCTAAAGAAGCTGAAACTTTTAAAGAAACCTCATTTTCAAAAGCGATGATGACCATGCAATTTCCCGCCAAGAAAAACGCTGGTTGCCCAAAAGCACCGCGCGATTTCCCGCCAAGAAAAGATGGCATTCTCTCCCCCCGTCGGGCTGTCTTGGGACTTCAATCCCCCTCCCACAGAGTCTGTGCGGACGGACGGACGTACGGACGTACGGACGGACGGTCACGTGACTATTACGTCAGAACCAAAATTCCTTGGATTGCTAATTTACCAAATTTCATTAGCAATGGAGCTCCGCTGGCGGGCTTTGCCCGCAGGGTCCGCTAATACACTCGAGTGACTTTTCTATTTGAATGACGAAGTTTTCACAAAACGATACCCTAATTACTGTTAAAAGAGAAATAAATGACGTACTTGTAATAAATGTAAGGCTTATTTTACGAAGTAATAGCATTGACTGAGCAAGCTTTAAAACGGGCTTTTATTCTCTCAACAGCAAATCAGTGAGGCTGTACGGTGCCCTTTTTGACGAAGTGTCACAATTCTTTCCATCGAAGGCTAATAAATCGTAGTTGCTCACCAGACACTTCGAACTGGAATTTAAGTCACGCGTATAATATGTCATGGTTAATAGAGTGAATTCGTATAACTCGTTTCTTATATGCTAATGAGAATCACTAAACGCTAATGAGAAGAACAATAAAAAAACTGAGCACGCACAAATGAAACCATTGCTTCAAATTCCTAACTGTGAACATTTGAAAATAACAAGCCTTAAAATGAGCTATTCTTTTCTTCCACTGTTTGCATACCAGCGTGAGAAAGAACCGGCACGAGTGTTTCTCTGCCACAGGCGTCAGAAAATCAGCCTTTCAATTTAACGCAGGGCTGCATGTGGGTTACGCGTGGGAAGCGTTGAATTGAAATTTAGTTCACTGTTGCATGTTCAGAATGTTGAAAGTCGTGTGATACAGGTACATGTAAAGCCAGCTGCCATGTGGAGTTTGTAGCGTCCTTTTTGAAATCACAACTTGAAACCTAGTGTACGTATTATTATTATTCTGCAGTTGTACTCCGTATCGTTTTCAAAATGCTTATTTTGTTTGGCGTATGCTGAACACAGGTACGCATTTCAATCGTGAATCGCTCGTGCGTACCCAAACCGGTCATTAGAATAATATGCGTTCATTAGCATATAAGAAACGGGTTATACGAATTCACTCTAATGAGTAACGCCAACGGTACTCGGTAACAGTGCTCAGCAACATTTGCATTTTTGTTTCAACGGGCCTTCGCCACATGGCGACCGCCGGTTTATAAAACGGACACGGTTTCTTTTTGTGTCAGTTGGCTTAACATACGAACAAAGAGCAGTAAAGCTTGTGGTACGGGAACTCAAGAGCGTACTGTCTTATAACACGCATGCGCATATTAGTCTGCTGAATGTTTCCTTCGTGCGTTCTTGTCTTTTAATTTACGGTATTTAAGATATGAACGGCGAAGGGTTGTTAAGGGTTTGGGGTTTCAGTATTTGTCTTGCATAACGCATGTGCAACTGAATGAACCAGCTAATAGGATTGAATGCGAAATTGGCTGTGTTGCCTGATCTAGTTAGTGCCGTGGTTATGGTGAAAATGTTTTTTAGCGCAGGAGTTTTGTTATGGGGATTGACATTTTGAGGGATGTAAAAATGTGGGAGTGGAAGGATTCGTGAATGTGAGAAGCATATCACGCTTCTGTGAATGTGATTTGCTTTGAAAGTTGCGTTTTGTATAGCAGCGGTGTAATATTGTGAAAGGCAGTTTCCCTTGGCGTTTTATGGGGGGACGGTTTCCGAAGTGGATTGTAAGTTTTCTCATTGGGCAACCTGTATTTCGCAGAGGAGAGAATAGACAGTTGTGTTTGCAGCTTATTAGGGCGGTAAGGAATGGTGGCTTAGGAAGAGAAAGGATTGGCACTAGTATGATGATGCAATTAGGGGATTGCAACATCGATACATCATAGTTCTTGAGAAGGGAGAGAGATGAGTGCTTATTTGACGTGAGAAGTTGATTTTAATTGCATAAAGACAAGGGAATCGGTCATTAATAAGGAGATCAATTAATAAGGTAACTGTTACGAGTCTTTAAGTTAGTTCGTGTGGTTTGCGTGTGGTGTTGGTTAGGTTTGAGGTAATTTTGTAAGTGCATAGTCTGGTACGTAGCCGTTCCGAGTCAACTTGTTTGCTTTGCATGGGGATTCCCGGGTTAGCAAACCAGATTTAAACATCACGTCATGAGATATGCCTTAACGTGCCCCAGACTCTGACGATCTGCTCGAGCTCGTGTTTATCAAGCGTTTTATTTTGATTCTACTGCTATGTTCACTGTTTGTATTCACGGTGTAGGCACAACAGTAAATATTTCGCCATCCGTTTGTAAGCATCCTCAGTTGTGGGCAAATTTATACCGACATTCAACGTTTGAGTGAATTTGCGTTTTTAAGCAAAAATAAAAGCGATAAGAAAGATAAGCTGAGTCATCAGAGTTTAAACATTACGTCATCCAGTAACGCTAAAGTCAAAATATTGTGTCACACAATCACACTTTTCGTCACGCCGGCTCGTATAAATACAGGATCGCGATAACATTTGTGAAAGCTAGGGATGGGAAGGGTCAGAACGGCCGGTTAAAATGCCCATTGGGCTTTCTAGTCTCGTTCTAAAATGGAAAGATTCCCAATAAAAGTAGTTCGAATGTATCCCTCCTGTTATAATGATAGTTTCATCAGGTTTTCTGTATCAATTATATTCGATTTGCTCGACTTTACCACAGTACTCGGCATATTTGCATTAAGGTCATTCCCCCGAAATAAAATTTAACATAGGATTTTTGTCAAACTTCACAAGTTGTTGTCTATCGGGCAATGTTTTGAAAAATAAAATAAAAAGAATAGGTCCCATGTTCGTTTACGAGATATCATCGTCTCAAGTTACCCCATAATTCCTTGCAATTTCGCCTAACAAACGCATGTTTATTTGATCAGTTTACGCTACTTTCCGTAGGCAGAGGAAGCAAACCTTGAAACAATGTACTAGATGGAAAATATCGATAACAAAAAACAATTTACTATAAGTTTTATGGCAGATACTCGAAGCATTAGACGACATTGACTTAAAACTTTCTTTACGAGGTCGTGATTTCATCTCCGTGAGCAACGCGTTTCTAGTAGTAATTTTTTTTCGAACATGTGTTTTCTTTCTAACTCTTTGAACAAAAAGAGGATGAATGGTAGGTCAAAAATTATTTGAAAAAAATGATAGGTCCCCATGCTTGCTTAAGAGTAAATAACTATTCTTTTCTCTGGTGAGCTTAGCCTCATAGGAAACCTATTACTCCCTGGACGTGCGCGCACCGTAAGCGCGCAAAATTGACGCAACAAATCGTGCGCAGTAAGGATGCGTAATGCAATACAGGGGAATGACCTTAAAATAAACAAAACAGAAAATATTAAATTAATTAATAATAAAAATTAATAATAGTTGTTTCGAATGACGTTTCGATGACTCACTCATCATTTTCAAATTCGCATAACTAAAAGTCAGATTCTTGTTTTTAGGTGAGTACTGTAAATAAAAAAAAATTGGATAGTTAAGGATCATTCGAGACTTTTCAATCTCAGTAAATTGAAGAAACTATTGGTAACATGTTGCCATAGAAAACAAAAGTAAACCTGCATAACCTGTGTTGTTGTGCTTGACAATTCGTGTGAGTACTGTTACTTTTTTTAGCTGAGTACTGTTAACGCAGTGTTAACAAAAACGTGTATATTTCAACGTTCAGATAGCGTTTCTTTGTCAAATCAGACTGTTTGTGAAAATAGCAATATTGCTTTTCATTGAACAACGTTTGTTTATATCAGTAATGAAACTATGAACGCTTATTTTAGCCCAAAAAGAAAATATGAAAAGATTTCATAAACACCACTTCCTGTATCTTCAATGAAAAGTCCGCAAAGTAATGCCGCATGTGACGATAAAATATACTAATTACCCAGGACTATGGCTTGTTCGAGCTATTTCCGAAGCGATACTGTCTATTTATACTACTCAAGGCTGATATTCTAAGCAAACAAGGCTCTCTCTTTCAAACTGTTCTAAAGACCGATTATGGCCATTAGACCTTGGGACACTTGGTAACATTTCAATGACAAGTAAGAAAATGTAACCTCCACTGTAATTAGAAGTCTTTTACAAGTTCTATGACTATCTCTGCCCCCTCCCCGCCTCCCCAAACAATATTGAAGATCAGTCGTCAGTTTCAAAACCCGTCTACAACATTGCACAGGGGGGAGGGGGGGGGGTGAGGCAGAAGTATTTTTCAAATGACGCTAACAGGACGAGATTTGAGCAAAGTTTCCCAAGACTAATCGCCATAGGTGTAGAACTGGTGCAAAATATGGGACAAATTTCAAAAATTTTCACTTTGAACCACCTAACTGGGAAAATGTAACCTGTGCTCAGGACTCACACAAAAGTGGTTTGCAGAATAAATTGTAGAAAGAGAGAGAGAGTTCTATTCTATTCTTTTTATATTTCTTTTCCCTGATAGACTGGGATAACTTCGAAACGCACTTTTCTTTAATTAAAATCCTGCGCTGAATACGAAAATTTTGTTTACCAAGCTGGGCTCAGTCATTTTGAGCAGCCATTTATATTAGCATGAATAATCACGGCATGCGAGCGACGCTACACGTTGTATATTTCCTTGCTCACTCACTCACTCACTCACTCACTCACTCACTCACTCACTCACTCACTCACTCACTCACTCACTCACTCACTCACTCACTCACTCACTCACTCACTCACTCATCACTCACTCACTCACTCATCACTCACTCACTCACTCACTCACTCACTCACTCACTCACTCACTCACTCACTCACTCACTCACTCACTCACTCACTCACTCACTCACTCACTCACTCACTCACTCACTCACTCACTCACTCGCTCGCTCGCTCGCTCGCTCGCTCGCTCGCTCGCTCGCTCGCTCGCTCACTCACCCACAGCAACCGTCTCCCCAAACAAGTCGACGAAGAAGCCTCCCAAGCACTCCACCTCATGACCACAGAGTCTTTGAAACTCTGAAGTCTTCAATAGAAAAGGTTATTGAAGAAAATATTATTACAATCAAGGAGACATTGCACAGCATGACATTAAAGCTCCAAGAATTTGATCACGTCCACGATCGTATGAATTGAACAAGTCCAAAATCGAAGTTGAAAGCTATCAAGAGATCATTAAAAGAGAACAAACACTGCGTGAATCGTTGGAAGGTCAATTGCAACATCATGTAAATCAGTGTCAGGAGTTTGAAAACAAAATGGCAGAACAGATGGCACAATTCCAGGCGTAGTCAATCGATAAACCGATAATCGATAACAATCAATAGCAATCGATATCAATATTCGATTAATATCGATTTCCGATACCACTCGATAGGAATCGATAAAGAAAAAAGTTGTGAGTTCGACTGATATAAATTTCCAATGAAAATCGATAACGATTGGTTTATCGATTGTTATCGACTATTATCAATTTTTACCGGAAACTATTTTTGTCAATTCTCACAAGTTAAACATTGACATGATGTTGTTTCTATAGTTTTATTAAGTCATTCAATCGTGGATATGCAATAGTCTTGCAAATATCAACAAGCTCATGCTAAAAGAACATGAACAATAATAGAAATTAATTTGGTCTCTATCGATGTTAAGCTTTAGCACGGTTCGTAATAGAAGAAGGGGAAGTTGCGGCTTAAGTAGCAGTGTGCAACCCTCTAGTCTCGCTACAGCAACGCCATAAATATGACAAAATCAGTCTTTTTATTATTTCGGTTACTGCATTAAGAAAGAAACTTAATAATAAATCGCAGAGTAAGGAAAAACAAAGCAAAAAACAATTCGGTGGCACAGAAGTAATCACTTTGGCACCATGAATATTGATTAGGAACAACGCATGTAAAAGAAGAAGTCATTTTCTGTTTTTCGTCGTCATAAAACAAAGGCTTGACTCGCGAATTGTGAAATATAAACCTCGATTATTATCGATTGTTATCGATTTCGTCAATCGATAACAATCGATAATAACTTTTTCTGTGAGTTCGATTGTTATCGATTACCGATTTCAATCAATACCAATCGGTGATTGGTATCGATTGATTTCCGACATCGATTTCTATCGATTGACTACGCCTGGAAAATTGTATGCACGTGTTCGGAATCGGAAGAAAACCTCGACAAAGTCAAGAGTGAAAATGACGAACTCCGCCACAACAATAGCGTGCTATTAAAGGAAAACGAAGCTATCCTAAAACGTGCCGAGGACATAGAAAAAGAAACAAATGCCATACAAGAAAATTTATTTGATGGCGAGCTTGTAACTCGAGGCCATAATCAAAACCCAGACCGGAAATTACAGTCTTCTCAGCTAAAGCAAGCAGACGCAAATATTCAAACAACGGGCCAAAATGAACAAATGAAGAAAGGTTTTTAGAGAAGTTAAGCCTGTCGGAGACACGATCATCTTTGGTGATTCCAACACTAGGGGTCTGGATGGAAGAAGGGTGGCAATGGGCATCAGATGTCTTAGTGGCGCGACACTAGATTCAGCCATTGCATACATCAACAACGAGCCCACGCCAAATGAAGCTGTCAAACGTGTCATCTACCATTTAGGCACAAACAACATTAGCGATAATTCCATTGATGAAATTAAAGCCAAGCTTAAGAGGCCGTCCGTGTAAGGACCGACCACTCGATTTTCGGCCCAAAATAGAATTCTTTTAAATTTTCTGTGCAAGACAATTGAATCATATGATAAACAAAATTAGCAAAATTTTGGCTGTAGTGTTATTTTTAAATATTTTTGGCGATCATTTCTGAGAACGGTCCAAAACCGAAAAGATCGTCCTGTTTCGAGTCAAATTTAGGCGTCGCGCTCAACGCGCTGAAAAATTATGCTTTAACTCAAATAAAATTAAACTTATATATGACCTTTTTTTATGTCTTGTCTATAAGTTGATGGTAAAATATTTGACATTGGACTTAACAAAAATTAATTATGATTTTTTTAAAACACCCCCTAAAGAGCCATCTCAAAATTCACGCAAGCATGCTGTTGGTTAAAGAGGTATTTCTCAAAAGTATAACGTGATCTGAAGCCCTGAACGCTATCCACGATTAGTACTAGGGTTGGTGTACCAGAAACAAGAAAAAAAGTTTTGGGCACTAAGCTTTTCGAATTTCAGGAGTTCTATCAACATAGCCTATATTCAACGGTCGTAACGTGCGTCACGCAATTTCTCACTATTGTGCTTCCTAATTTCCCACATAAAATAATTTTCCGAGGCTGCAAATATTTTCGAAACTAGCTTTCCGCTAGGAATAAGACATGTACAATCCTAAATTTGTCAAATATTGCCCCAAAATTAAGAATTAAGAAGGTTGAATAACGAGCGGCTCCGGTGTGAGTTGTCTTCAGTTCGGTCTTAAACTGTACAAAAAGCTTCGAAAAGCGGTTTCCGTGATCTGGAGCCCTGAACACTATCCACGACCAGTACTAGGATTGGTGTACTAGAAACAGGAAAAAAAGTTTTGGGCACTAAGCTTTTCGAATTACAGGAGTTCTATCAACATACCTTAAGGTTACTAATTGTTAGCGGCTACTAATTTTAGCGATTTTAGCGAGTTGGGCGAAAATCGCTAAATTTAGTACTCGCTAAAATTTGTCTCCATTATCCTCTCCCCCTCCCACCCCAAAGGAAAACAAAATTAAATATACCTCCCTTGGCTCGAAAAATTCTTAACAAATGGATGCCGGTAACCTTTTTCTTTCTGGCAATGCAAATGGTCGTTCAATTTTTAGTGAGTTTGTTCTTTTACTGAACATTTATTTCCATCTCAGCTATATGTTCATTATAAACTGGTTTACACGATATCACTAATTTCTTAAAATTTTTGGAAAATCGCTAAATTAAATAGTCGCTAAATCTTGCTTAGAAAAAATTGCTAAAATTAGTAGCCGCTAACAATAGTAACCTTAAGGTAGTCTATATTCAACCGTCGTAACGCCCGTCACGCAATTTTGCGCTATTGTGGTTCCTAACTTTCCAACATAAAATATTTTCCGTTGGAGCAAATATTCATGAAACTAGCTTTTTGCTCAGAATATGGCATGGACAACCCTAAATTCATCAAACATTTTCCAAAAGTCGGGAATTCAGAAAAAGATATCATAAGGAATTAACTATGAAAGAAACCCTTCAGCATTTTGACAACGAGATTTTTAACAACGAGAAGTTTTATTCATAGTATAAAGTGCCTTAAAAAAATTATGTACGGCAAATTTACATCGACTCACTGCAGCGAAAATCTTTGCAGGGAATGTAGATTTCAATAGGCTAACACGCTGGAATGTCAAAGTTATTTTTAGGATGTCACGGACATTAATATTTTGCCCTCCCTTAATACTTCATTGCGTAAACTGTTACGTTGGCAAAGCGATTTCTATCAGTATTGTGTCTGTTCCATTATTGGTTTCTACTTTTGAAAATAGCCCATATGCCTTACCAGTTTTGTTCCTCAAATGCTTCTCAGTCTTCGCTGAATTCAATTTATGCAAATTTGTAGCAGGTTTACATGTCGCCCCGTGTCAAAACAAAGTTGATTTCAATGTGGTAAAATTGACCAAAAAAAAGAAAAAAGAATTGGGTGTCTAGTTTCCTTCCCTCTGCTGCCACTTTTATTAAGAAATACTGTATCGTTTACATCGATGGCGAGGAAGAAGGGAAGTAAGGGACCTGTCATTATTTATTTTTGGGGGGGGGGAGGGTCACTAATTTTTGAGCGCCAAGTTAGGGGAGGGTCATTACTTTGTAAACTGTATTTAGGGGAGGGCTCTGACTTTTTTTTTAAGCGTAAAACTCTACCAAGTGTCTCAAATGATTTTTATATCAAGTTCTTAATTTTGAAACTGATGTTCGCCCTTTCTCATGATGTCAAAACAATGGTGTTGACAAAAGATTCAAGTCAATATTCAAGTATGGCCAGTAATGAGCTTTTCTCTTTTCAAAGACTGTATTTTGACTTTGCTTTACCTCTTTGCCTCAACTACATATTGTTTTTTGCCCTCAGCAACAGCCAAACATTTTGTCAATAGTGCATATTTTACTAGTAAGTTGCAATAGGTATTGAATGCTTAATAGTTTGTACCTTTGATAACAGGTGTTTTTCACTGGTATACATTGATAACTTTTCATTATATTTGACAGTTTTGAGTAAATTTCTTGTGATTTTAGAAGACGTAAAATAAAAAATTTTCCCGGGGGGGCATGCCCCCGGACCCCCCTAAACGTTCTTGTGCCATGTGAAACAGCTGTTTGAGTCAAGGCTTCTTGGGCCTTACGCATTAAGCTTGAGACTCGTGCAATCAGATGCAATCTCACACTGAAGCACTTATTTCCAGCATGAAATAATTTTTAATTAAACAGTTCATTTTGAAGCCAGGAAGTTAAAGTACACCTAATCAATGATCGTCCCAAAACATAGTATATCGCTACTTTTTAGTTTCAATTCGTCACCTCCATTTAACAGCTCGAAACAACAGTGATCTAAATGGCGCTCTGGAAGGGCCATATTGTTGCTCAGAATCGCGGAAAACAGATCTAGAAGGAATCGATATTCCGCAAAATTTCCTGGGAGAGAAGACAAGGCCACCCTAGAGGGCACGCAGTCTCGCTCATTCCAAAGCTCACCCTTAACGCCGATTTCAATTAGAAAGATCTGGGGTTGCGATCACCAGTAGCAAAAACATAGAAAACAAACAAAAGACAAGCAGCAAAATAAAATGAACTGCAAATCAATGGTTTTTAAAACATCAAGAAGCTGTTTTTGTATGTGTACATTTTAAGGGGAGAGTCACAATTTTTTAGACTCCAATTTGGGGAGGGTCACAATTTTTTTGGCTCCAATTTGGGGGAAGGGGGGGGTCACAGTTTATGAGCCCACTTCTTCCAAGATTTAGTGGCCCTCCACCCCTGATAAATAATGACCGGTCCCTAGAGTTGATAGTATAACTAATTTCACTCAGCAACAAAAAAGGACGACTTTTATCCTTTCCTACATTTACAGTAATACATGGCTTTAAACCATTTTCATTTTCTCAGTTCATAGAAAACTATTAAAAGTTTTTACAACAGCCGAATGCATCCGCGAATAGATGGCATTTGAACGTTTTTTCCTATTGGCGACAGTCACATTCTTCCAAGAATGAGGACAAGTTCGCTACTAGATTTTTTTTCCGATCTCGTGAACCAAAGGGAATCTCAAACTATGTTAATATCTCCTTGAGCATAACTACACTGAAACTGTCAAGACTCTTGTCTCGTGCCAGGTCACACAGGCAGTAAGAATCATAGCAGATTGGATGCCTGGGACTGAGTTCAACGGCGACGCTCTCCAGCACTTCACGCCTTTCTTGCTCTTCCTCCTCTGCGTACACGTCCTCCATCTGAACCTCTTGGTTCCCCTGCTTTCTTCGTGTGGCCGCTAGTCTCGAAAAAAAGCCCTGTACTTGACTCTTCGTTAGCCAGTCTTTTCTGTGGAATATCCGATAACCATCTGGTCTTCTTGCTGTTCTCATCTCTGCAGCCACTTTTCCGGGATCTGCCTCGTTGCCGGTTCGCTCCCCAAGGTCGAATTTTGTCGTTAGGTATTGTC
The DNA here is from genome assembly GCA_964017195.1 of Siderastrea radians. Lineage (NCBI taxonomy): Eukaryota > Metazoa > Cnidaria > Anthozoa > Scleractinia > Rhizangiidae > Siderastrea > Siderastrea radians. The sequence continues at coordinate 31,094,893 of OZ024889.1, read as the reverse complement.
TAACCTCAGCAGGAAATCGCACACCTTGATTTCGCGCCTTGTGTAGAGCCTAGCCAAGCTGTAAGTGACTGCAAGAAGTAAGAGCTTGATATTCAAATTCGTCTCCTCGCTCATCGCAGCTTGCTACCGGTGCCCTACTACTTCCCTCGTTGTTGTCAACAGTAAGGAATTTCTCGGCCCAGTCTCTTCCGAGTTTGTCATACACCGTTTCGGACCCTCCGCGCACTTGGCGGTGCTCGCCAACATCAAGATGATTCTCAAGCTCACTGACTTTCTTAAAGACCTTCAGACACCCAGGCTCAGGGCAAGAGAAAAGACCGCTGGTTTCCTCACCATCAGTTGATGTGGCGTTATTGATTCGTGCTTCCTTGACTGGGAAAAAGTCCACATCTATAACAAGATCTCTAGGGAATGAGCCTCCCTTGCCCTACACCATAAGCGCTCCAGATCCGAATTCCGTTTGATTCAAATTGAAAGTTATGATATCTGCTGAAATGATCTGTTTTTTTTTACTTCAAGTGTCTTTTGAGTCTCATTCACTGATCAAACACTGGCAGTTGTGCCTCGGACAGGACGTTGGGAAAGCGCTGTACGCATGTCCTTTGCAGAAAGAACATCGTGTCCCTCGTTGCAATAGCGTCGGATAGCTGTTTTGGGCTACGTCTTAGGCGTGTTTCTTTCTGCATGTTGTGCAGATGGCTAGCAACAAAAAGTAAATGTTACGCGCCCTAGAAAATTGTCAAGCATCCCTGCAAAATGCCCTGGAATCTGCTCTCCCTTGTGAAGACTACATGATCTTACTTCACACCCACCTTCTAATGTCGGATGATCGTTTGTTCTTCGGAGCCTCCGGGGAGGCTACTCAAAAAGGTGTTATACAGGGAGGCTCCCCCTAGAGGTCCTACCCCTTACCTTTTCTATATACAATTTTGACGGATAAGGTACCGCTTTCGTATACCTTTTATTGAAAAAAGGTACCCCTTTCATATACCTAAATTACATAACGTATACCTAAAACAGGAAGTCTTATTGCCTTTTTTGTAGCGTTTAATAAATTAAAATGATACAGCTATAATGTGTGTCTGTTCGAAACTTTTTTTTTATTATAGGCCCTTTTGCATTCCTTATTACAGATTTCCCTACCCTTTTATATACTTGATGGGAGGCGCGGTGGCCTAACGGTTAGCGCGCTAGACTCCGGATCGAGCGGTCCGGGTTCGAGTCCTGGCCGGGTTCAATGTGTTGTGTTCCTGGGCAAGACACTTTACTTTCATAGTGCCTTTCTTCACCCAGGTGTATAAATGGGTACCGGCGAATTTACTGCTGGGGGTAACCCTGTGATGGACTAGCATCTCATCCAGGGGACAGTAGAAATACTCCTAGTCGCTTCATGCTACGGAAACCTGATGGGCCACTAGGCTCGTAAACAGGCATTACCTTTTTATATACTTCAACTTGCAAAATTTCTACCCATTAATATACCTGAAACATACAAATGGGCAGAGCCTCCCCGTATACAATGTAGGCCATTAAAGGGAGTAATCCCACCCCCCTCCCCCCAACCACCCACACCAACCCTCACGCCCGTGTTAGGAGCAAACTCGAAAGATTAATTTATTTTGACACGGTTAGAAAAATCAGGTGTTGCAAACTATGTCACTAAGAACAAATTATTTAAGTCGCATTCCAATTACCCTATAATAACATTTTATCCTGCATTTGAGCCGGTGTCAGGTAAGCCAACAGAACGCGCCCAGAGCACAGTTGTTACCATGCAACAATAGTAATGACCTAGCATTTCATATTTAAGAAAGTGAAATCTGTTTCAGCCTAGGGCTTAACAATGTAAACAATTTTTAGCGATTAAGAACAATCTTTAACGAAAAAACTTACGGGAACCAACGGGTGCAGCTTCTCCAAAGAGGTTTTTAATTTCCCTGGCCAGCTTGAAATTGATAACATGAGTTCCTGTTACCGCCGATTTCTTTCCATGATGTCTTGGATACTGGCAGGTCTTCGGGGCTTGCCAGTACTTTCTTAAGGTAAAACGATGGGCTGGACAAACCATCATATTCTTAATCTGTTCTTCTGTGAGCTCTAAAAGACCTGCTCTTGCCAGTATTAGACCCTTTCACATGTATTTTCTCTTGACAGGTGGTGATTTACTAGATGCGAACTGATATCGCCGTCACAGTCATTTAGGGCTATACATTCTGTATACCCTCGACTACTTCCGCACTTACCACCTATAGTTGCCGAGAAGGAACAAAATCCTGCCATTTCACAGAACGAAACAACACGAAACGCAAAGAGCAAAACTATCCCCGCCGTAATGTAGGCACGCACGACATCAACTGTCACAAATTTGCATAAGTTAAATCTAGCACAAGGGCAGTGCAAAAAAAAAGAAAATAGAATGAAGAAATTAAATATAAAAGGCAAAGCTTGTAGGCTATTCACAAAACTGAAAAACAAATAATATAAAGCGAAACAAGATATAGTTTTAGCAGCAAGCATTTTTCACACAGGTTGAAATTAACCTACTAAAAATAACTTTGACATTCCCGCTTGTAAGCCGACTGAAACCAACATTTTCTGAGAAACGATTTTCTCTTTGGCCTATTTTCATTCGTGGTACATTTTCTCTAGGCGTGCACTTAATACTATGATAAGAGTTTCTAGCTGTTAAATGTGATAAATGTGTTAAATTATTAAGGGTATCTTTCGTAGTTCATTCCCAATTTATGATTACCGAATCACGGAAACCGCTTTTCGAAGCTTTTTGCACAGTTTAAGACGGAACTGAAGACAACTCACACCGGAGCCGCTCATGATTTAACCTTCTTAATTCTTAATTTTGAGGGAATATTTGATAAAATTAGGATTGTCCATGCCTTATTCCGAGCGGAAAGCTAGTTTCGAAAATATTTGCTCCCTCGGAAAATTATTTTATGTGGGAAAGGTAGGAAGCACAATAGTGAGAAATTGCGTGACGCGCGTTACGACCGTTGAATATAGGCTATGTTGATAGAACTCCTGAAATTCGAAAAGCTTAGTAACCAAAACTTTTTTTCTTGTTTCTGGTACACCAACCCTAGTACTAATCGTGGATAATGTTCAGGGCTCCATATCACGTTATACTTTTGAGAAATACCTCTTTAACCAACAGCATGCTTGCGTGAACTTTGCGAGGGCTCTTTAAGGGGAGTTTTTAAAATAATCATAATTAATTTTTTAAGTCCAATTTCAAATGTTTTACCATCAACCTATAGAGTCGCTATAGACAAGACCTAAAGTAAAGTCATATACAAGTTTTATTTTATTTAGGTTAAAGCGTAATTTTTCAGCGCGTTGAGCGCGACGCCTAAATTTGACTCGAAACAGGACGATTTTTACGGTTTTGGACCGTTCTCAGAAATCATCGCCAAAAATATTGAAAAATAACACTACAACCCAAAATATTGCTATTTTTGTTTATCATATGGATCAGTTGTCTTGCACAGAAAATTTTAAGGAATTCTATTTTGGGCCGAAAATCGAGTGGTCGGTCCTTACACGGACGGCCACTAAATACCTTGAAGATCAAGCCTGAAGATAAATTTCCGATCGCCATTATAGGCTTCTGTGAAATTCCTCCTAACCATCAAACGCCCAGTCCAAAAATAACTGAAGTCAATGAATACATCAAGTTGATGGATTCAGCATTCCTTGAGGTAGACGCGAAAGACCCCGTCGGTTTCTTCACACGAGACGGGATCCATTACAACAAACCAGGCCTTGGACGTCTGGCTGCTTCTATGAAGAAATGGGCAAGAGAAAATGGCCACTCATTCGAAGCAACATCAGGATACTCAAAACAACGCCGTTCTCAGGAAAGGTTATTTCCGTGGAACCAACAAAACCCGCAGAAAAGGACGAAATTCACAGTGGAGGAAGGCAGATCCAACGCCGCAATTAATCAACATCTTGCTGACAAGCCTTGGCAACCGGAAGCTGTAAGCCTTATCATGACCTTTAAAAACAACTAGATACTTTCCTGACACATATTTAGTCAGTTATATTTCCCAGATAATCTGTGAGTATTATCATTTTCTTATTAGATATTACCTATATCAGTTACAGAGTATTTAATTTAATTTGTTGATCGAAACGTATTTTCTTTTCAACGAAATGAACTCTTTATGGCTAAATAAAAAAAAAATTAGTATAATTTCATGGAATATTCAAGGATTAAAAACCAGGCTAAAACCAACCAATCAAACCATCTCAAACACAAAACTAAAGATCAAATCCATTAAATCTAATCTATCAAAATTTGATATTATATGCTTACAAGAAACATGGGCAAAAGAGGAGTCATTAGCGTTTCAAGATTACGTAGTCCATTCGACCGTGCGGAACTCGAAAAGTAAACGAGGTCAAGCGGGAGTATCTCTAAACATTTAGACCCTCGAGGGTTTTACACTGAAAGGGGTGAGTTAGCAATGGTGAGTTAAGGTGGCGAGTTAATTCGGGTGAGTTGGAAAATATTGAAAATTCAAGATTCTCCGGGCATAATCTTGAATTTTCAAGATTATGCTCGCAGAATCTTGAATTTTCAAGATTATGCCGGCATAATCTGATTCTATCTTCAAATACACGGAGCTATGGGTAGCAAAATGGCTATAGCCTTCGCCAATATTTTTATGGCAAAAATAGAACAAGCAATCTTGAGGCAAAACAAAGAGAAACCGCTAGTGTGGAAAAGGTTTATTGACGACATCTTCTGTTTGTGGGACTCAAACAAAGAAGATATAGAAAAATTCATCGAGAAAGCCAATGCTTATCACCCTACTATAAAGTTTACTGCTGAGGTATCAGAAATAGAAACTACATTCTTGGACACAACAGTATATAAGGGAGAACGATTCGAGAAAGAAAGAATTCTCGATGTGCGTACACATTTTAAGCCTACTGAAACATTTCAGTACACACACTTCAACAGTTGTCACCCAGCAGGCGTTAAAAAAGGTTTTGTCAAAGGAGAAGCTCTCAGGCTTCTTAGAACAAACTCTTCAAAATCTACATTTGAAGAGGACATTGAAAATTTCAAAACACGCCTTATCTTGAGAGGCTACTCGGAACAAAAGGTAGATAATATGCTCTCGGAAGTTAAACATGAAGACAGGACAGAAGCTCTCAAACAAAAATTGAGATCGCACAAAAAGATTCTAACCTTTGTCACGCAATTCCAACCGTCATTGCCACACTTGAAAAACATACTTATGGACAAATGGCATTTAATACAGAACCAGCCGTTACTCAGAGAGATATTCAAGGAGCCTCCCTTAATCTCTTACAGAAAAGGAAAATCGCTAAAAGATATGCTTGTTAAAGCATCTATGTGCAATAAGCTTTTTGATACTCTTTTCCTTCCGATACTGTTATACAGCTCAGAAGTCTGGGGAGCATACGACAATATTGACCTTAAGGTGATTCCATTCAATTGCATTGCGCATCCTATCTGCGCATCATTTATTGCGTGATTAGCGCGCGCACGAGGGCACGTGCGTTCGGAACTTGATAGGTTTTCTATGAAAGCTGAGCTGTTCAGAGAAATAAATGGTCGTTTTCTCCCAAACGAACTCGGTGACCCCAGTTTTTCATTCCATTTATTTAAGGAAAATACGACTTTTCATGATATATTGAAATTTGAAGAATTTTTCATTATTCAATTTTGAAATATTCCGGTTGATTCACTGTTACAGTCAGATTTTAGGCGTTTCACTGGAACCGTGCAGACGCTCGATTTGCCTATTATTTCAAGTTAGTTTCATTTTGACGGCAATTTTAAGACGTTCTACTGTAACACTGTTCGTCTATCATAAGAATAATGCTTATATTTCATTGCTAGTAATAACTTTGTTGAAATAATGGGTGTCTCTGGTACAAGGATAGGCTTTTTAATATTGCTGTCGAAAGATAGCAAATTACCTATATACTACAGCCCCGTAGCGTGAAATCAGACACGGTGACCCCCTCTTTTTATTTTATTTTTTTAATGTACTAGGTGTAATTAGTAACTCTGCAAAGTTTCAACAAATTCTCATTACAACTTCTTTTTCGATGGAATCACCTTAAGAAATGGGGCAGAGACCCCATCGAAAAACTGCACACTCAATTTTGCAAATACTACATAGGTTTAAACAGGAGAGCTCCAGACGTTGTATCCCGCAATGAAGTTGGAAGGTTTTCCCTCAAATTAAACATCTATACAAGAATACTTAAATTCTGGATTCATCTTGAAAACCTCCCAGAAAATAGTATTGCAAAACAATGCCTCCAATTGTCATCTCAGTTAGCGGAGCATAAAAAACCCTCCTTTTTATTTTCTTTAAATGAAATTCTTCAGATATACGGTTGTACTAATCGAGAACGAATACAAATAGTGCGTGATGTTGTAGACTATAATGCACAAACTGTTGGAACAAACCTGCCTAAAATAAAGCAGAACATCATGATCGCTTTCAAAAATCACCAATTTGACATGATACGGTCTGATAGAAAACTACAATTTTATTCTACATTTAAGACTGATCAAAGTATTGCTCTTCAATTGGAATTAATTAAAAACGTATATCACAGACAATCAGTTGCGAAGTTAAGATCGGGCAATCATGACTTAAGAATTGAAACTGGTAGACATTGTGTCCCGAAAATACCTGAAAACCTAAAAATTTGCCAAAATTGTTCGTCTAGTGAGGTAGAAAATGAAATTCACTTTCTTTTTTTTTTTACTGTAATTCATATAAGTGTATTAGGAAAACGTTTTTTAATGATATAATTTTGAAATACCTCGACTTTAACACTCTTAGTGAAGGTGACAAAATATTATTTCTCTTTAATAACATAGACCCTTTCATATGTAAGAAACTAGGATATTTTATTTTCGAGGCTTTTCAGAAAAGAAAACAAAGATCTGGATTCTAATTTAATTGTTATTAACAAGAAAAGCCCCAGGGGCATTAGACCCCGCCGTTGTTCTCCCCCCCCCCCCGGGGTGTAAAATATGTTACGGTCACTCAAGATAAAAGCCCTTGGCTGTGTAGCGAAAGACACGACGAGTATTTCTTTGGCCGAGCGAAAACTGGTGGTCTGGGGCAAGTGACCCCCCCCCCAAAAAAAAACCACGGAAAAAAAAGGGGTATTACTAGACCACGTCCTTACGGCGGGGTAATTATTTTATAAATCATTGTTGTATAATTACTCCTATCATTCTTTTCCTTTTTCTTTATGCAATACCTTCGATGTATATGGGAATGCAAATAAATTGTTGTTGTTGTTATTTCCTGATGTTTATCACCGCGGTTTGCTTTTTGTTTCTCCTTATGCTAAGATGGCCAAAAAACAAAAGTATCTATGATCAAGGAAAATTCCACATTATGCCTGCTAAATCTTGAATTAAGATTATGAGAGCAAAGTCTGGAAAATTCAAGATTTTGCCGGCAAAATGTGGAATTTCAGTATTTTGCCGGCAAAATATTGAAAATTCAAGATTATGCCGGTATGCTTACTTTGGCTTCCAAGATGTCCCTAGTCTGAAACACAGCTGCTTGCGGCAGTATTTTGCGAAGTGGCAAACTAAAAGAAGAAACACATCCGAGCGGGAACATTTGACTGTATTTTTTTGACTGTATTTTCTCGTATCCTAGCTCTGGTAACAATAATGGTCTGCCTTGCCTTAGACCAGAACTTTGGTAGAGGAACAGAGCCATTTTCAGAAACTGTTCGAATTGGTTCAAGACCTCGGGGACGCTTCTTTCTTTTTGCACACTTCAATGACGTTTTCCTGTATCTGTCAAATGTTACACCTGTTCGATCTATTAATTATTCCTTTCCATAATCGCGAAACAAAGCACATAAGGTCAGTGGCGGGCTCTGAATCTGTTCAGGCGATAGAACCTTACAACCAGAGGCCTTACCTGAAACAAGAAAAACAGATGTCTTCGGTGCTCAGCAATTTCTCTTCGTCTGATGGACTGGGCGAGAATAGAACCGCATCTCATTAACCACTGCCAGGACGCGCACACGGAAGTGAAACAGGTAGATTAAGATTGCGTCTAAGAATGACCTTAAAGTTTCCATGATGTGAAAATCAAATCAAGTTTATTTTAGAGCGATTTTAAAGAAGGTTATTCAAGTTTTTGTATCTACGAAGATTAGAAAATTATGAAGACATCTTGTGTACTTAGCAGGAAGGGGTGGGAACAATTAATCTGAAGTAATTAAACAGTAATTGTACTGTCCGAAAGTCACAGCTGTCGATGCTATGATGTTTTTATGGGAACACTACTCACTTAGAACCAAAAATTGGCATTTCTGACTAGTTCTGTTACGCAAAATAAATCTTGTTATTTTGAAACTCACAAACAATTCCCAGATTCACCTGGATTTTCTGATTCACTCCTAGCATTAGTAAAGGATAAAACTTGAAATTTTCGTTCCTGTTACCGAAAAGAAGTCTCCATAACAAAACTATCATTACATATTAAATTGTGTCTTTCTCAACTTCTGCAAAGTTGCAATCACTTTAACAAATCGTTTCCTTTGATTTTCTCCATTTTGTGATATGCTCCCAAGCTTTGCCCCCAAAATGACATTTTTCATGCGATAAAAAAGGTAAATAATTTAGGAAACATTCTAAAAAGTAATAAAAACGGTAGGATACAAACTACGTTTTTCAGACAGCTGCCAAAAATGAAATTTAGAGCATCTAACTGTCGAACTCTAGTTCTGCCACAGTGGAGGCTATGAAGTCACAATTAGCTTTAAAGAGCGCAACTCGTTTCACATTTGGTGACCGGTGGTCATCTTGATTGTAATTAATACAACAATTTCACACAAAGAAAAATAACTAAATAAATGAATGTAATTGAATTACTTCCAGTAAGTTACTGAGCACATACTGATTCTTCAAGAATACTGGCATCCGAGTTGATAAGGAAACAAGGGAATTCAAAACTGCACTGCCCCTTAAAACAACTTTCTGTTCGCAAGTCGCACTTAATAGTTTACAAATTACTCTTTAATGCAAAGTGAAATCCGTATTTCAGTTCTTATAGTGTCCATCGAAGCTGACTTCAGAGCCTATCAATTTCTCATCGTCTTCAGTATTCCTTGACAGTGATGCAGTAACTCTCGTAAGTTTGTAATTGATTGGTACTCATTCATTGAATTTTGGTCTAAAGCTCTTCTTCTTCTTCTCTTGTTCTGTGAATCATTGCTATAACCCTTGTGAGAGCTGCCTTATCGCTCTTCCTTCATGGTGACCCAGCAACTGGTGATGTTGCCATTGCCCTTCACAGATTCCTGAAAATTTGCAAGTTGTTTCAAATAGTTTATTAAATTTGTCATATTCTGTAAAAAGGTTTTGTTTGTAAGTGTACCAAACCATTTCAAATTATTGTTCCATTATGGTCCACCTAGCTACAGATGTCGCACTGAGAAGGATCCCCTTCCCTCTCCTGGAAATTACGTTCCGCCCTCCCTGACTATTGGTCAATATTCCGACTGACTCAGTGTTTGCTCTAATTTCTCTCCGTGGGTGAACAGTCGCATCACATTTCTAATTCAAATCCGTTACAGTCGGAAGAAAGTTAGTGTTGAACAATAAAGACTGATGGGATAGTTTCCTCCGAAAATTGATGCAAACGAGCATTTCAGACTTTGAAGATTGTTTACGGGCTAATATTGTCAATATTGTTAGTAGTAGACATGGTTTTCGTGTTTATGTTGTATTGTTCGGATTAATATTTGTCTTAAGTATGAACATCAAACTTTTGCAAGGAAGGGGGGGGGGGGGGATCTCAGCTCCTTGCCCTGGCTCTTTTTTGGTCATAATAAAAGCTGTTGAGAAGCTCGCTACAATAGTCGAAGTATAGAAGTTACCACCACAACGTAGCGAAAGTAGCGACCGTGGCTACATAATATATAGATTTAGCCAAGCCTAAAAACGGAGCTCCACTTTTTTTCACTTGCTAGAACTTGTTAAATTTTTTAAAAGTAATTGCAAAAAAGGGAAAAAAAACGGAAGAAGAAAGAAAAAAAAAAGAGAGAAACGAATCTTGGCTCCTTCTGAGTGTCGAACCGCCGAGCTGCCAACCGCCGCAACGAAAACGGGATGGCACTAACCACTGCACAACATCTGGTGTTTTTCTTGGAGAAATGTGTTCGGACCGCTGAAAAAAACCATGGTTGTAGACAGAAAATACCGGAAGGCACTAGCTCTGCTATGTTTGACGTTCGAACCATTGCCAAATTTTGCGAATTCAAGTGACGTACTTTGACTCGATTCGATGTTACGCGAGTTACACAAGTTACTGTGTTACGATAAATAAACACGGGTGTTTTTCCTGGGAAAATGTGTTCGGAACGCCGCAAAAACCATGGTTGTGAGCAGAAGAAAAACAGAAGGCACTAGTTCTGCTAGGTTTGGCGTCAGGACCGCTGCCAAATGCCGTGAACTCAAGCGTTGTGCCGAGTTCGCAGGAGAACGAAGTCCTCGAAGGTAAATTCGTAACTTGAACTCTTCGCCTTTCACCAAAAAGACAGCTGAGTTTTCTTTTGAACTTTTTCTTTCCATTAGTAAAATTGTTTTTGAATTCTGTTGTCTGTTAGATTTCGGGCCAAAAACGCGGGATACAGCACGGGGTTATCTCAAGTGTGTGCCACCTCATATTGGTGATCCTGTGGTACGGACGGACGGACGGAAGGTCATGTGACTATTATGTCACCACCAAAATTTCTTCGCTTGATGGTTACCAAATTTGTTTAGCAATGGTGCTCCGCTATAAGCCAATGGTTGCTAAATGCAAAAGTAACGAGGGTAGTCACTTTCGGATCTTTACGGTATTAAAAATACAAAGAATACACCGGTTGGTTTGAAGACGCTGAGCCCGGCAGAAGCTGAACCTTAAGGGAAGTGGGATTTTTTCCCCTCTTGGCTGTCTTGCGGTGATGGAGGGATGGGGTGGGGGGAGGGGGTATGAGATGGTGACTGAGAAACCTGCAGCATAGTACAAATTTCTTTCTAACAGCAGTTTCAAACAGAAGCGTATTTTAAGATGTTTATTATTCCTGCTGTTAAGTTTTACCAAATCTTAAACACAATCAATAAAAATTGTCTACATTCTTACAGCAGGCACAAGGGATAAATAACTTCTTCGAAATGATTAAAGGAGCTACGTCACGGATAACGCAACTTGAAAAAGCTGGCAAGTTTTTTCAAGTTTGTCATTCGTAATCAGTCTTAATCTCCCTCAGTCGTAACCATCCTTGTTTAGTTTTGGTTAATTATTACTTCTTTGCTGTTTTTCCACCTTAGGAAACTATTATTTTGAGGTTTCCGTTAATGAGAAAATAATGTTGTCAGATCAGAAAAATGAATGAAAACGCCGTGACATAGTTCCTTTAATATAAGTTGAAGGGATACATCGGATTAATATTTTCCCGCTTTTGCTTTTTACCAAAATTCCCAAGACCTGCAAAAAGTCTAAATATTTCTTTTAAAGCAGGCACAATTACGATAAATATGATGAAATGAATACGTCAGACTCTTGCTGCTTTTGCCTTTTACCAAAATTACAGAGTAGTCTAGAAAAAAATCTATATAACTCAAGTTCCGTTTAAACAAGACATAAATGATTAACATTTTTTCCAGTTGATAGATAGAGATAAAATGAGTAAAAAGGACGATTCGTTTGCCCTTCTTGGTTGTTGCCAAAATTGCAGAAACCTACGAAAAAAAAACTATATCGGATTCTTTAAAAGAAGGCACAAGTTATGACGGAAATACATCTTAAAAAATGATTAATGCAATGAAACGGATGTTTCAGACTGTTGCTGCTGTTGCCTTTTACCAAGATTACGAAACGGATGTTTCAGACTGTTGCTGCTGTTGCCTTTTACCAAGATTACCAAACCCTAGAAAAATTCTACATATTATCATTTCTTTTAAAGCAGCCATGACGAATAAATATTTTCCAAAGGATAAAATGGATAAAATGGACACAAGGGTAACTACCTTCCTGCTTTTGCATTCTACGAGAATTACCGAAACCTACAAATATTCTATAGATTTCTTTTACAGCGGGCACAAAAGGCACAAAAAGGTTAAACATGATAATATCAGCGTGACCTAAGGAAGGCTGTGGTTACATTCCTGTGGTACTGGTTCCTCCTTTGAGCAACAATGGTATCTAATGTTGGAGTCAGTCACCTGGCAAAGAAAGGCGTAGAATCTTTAGGCAGTCAAACGTACTTATGACTAACAAGATTTTGTAATTCTAGCGATTCTTGTTTATCATGTCCTGAAGAAGGAATCGTGTACTATGATTTGTCATAGAGACAGAAAAACTCCCAGTAAACCATTTATTTATTTATTCGCTTGTGGATCAGAAAGAATGGCAATCACGCCCATTACTTTCTATGAAAAAACGATTTTAACCCCCTTAGGTTTCATACCATACTAAGATTTTTAGGTCCTTATATTTGGTCAAAATTAACTAGTCAGCTGTCTTGCCTACAAGCATTCAAGAAATACATTGGAAAACAAGACTGAGAGGAGAGGAATGTTAAAAAATAGTTACAATAGCAACTGAGATGTGACCTATATAGATGTAAATGATAGATGTTTTGTCAGGTATTATAAACAATACAAAACTAATCTTTTCTTATTGGTTTTGCTAATATTTTATTTTGTTTTTTAACAACTACTGTGCCCAATTGGCTGCAAGAGTAAATACGCAGACACTTAAAATATTTATTTTATTTTATTTTATTTTATGAGAACAATTTTCAATTCCCAACCTCAAATGTTCCGCTGTGTTATTTTCATCGCTCTCTCTTCTTTGTTCTTTTTTAAAAGTCTTTAAAGAGTTTAGCAGAGGGAGGCTCACGTGAACCCCTGAGTAGCAAATGCTCTGTGCACCAATCTATTATAATTTCAATGTTAGAACGCGTAACCCTGAGGAGTTCGGAGTTAAGCAGTTCAGCCGAGCCTCGTTTTAGCCCCCCCCCCCCGCCCCCCATATTAAATAAGGGCAAGTTCTTGTTATGGACGGTTTTCCTTGGTCCCGACCTGCACATTTTTTTGTTGTTTCAAAATCGTACTCGCTTAGTACCGAAACACTGTTAATATATGCGCTTCAGTGAAAACCTGGATTCATTGACTATTTGTTTGCTGTTGTACTCACAGGGTATCAGAAGCGAGACTCCTTTTCATGCTCTTCGTCATCGATGTCTATCATTTTCGTCAATAACTCTGTTTGCGTCCCTTGATGACACTTTCTGTTGTTGTACCCCACTTCGTGGCACATGCCTTCATCTTGTTTACCCTGTTCACGAGAGTCGTCAATAGCTCCACTGTCTTTCAAGGCTTCATGAAAGGTGGACGTCCCCTTTTCTTCATTTTGTAGCTGAGCTTCTTTACAATCTTTTGCCTGGTCCTCCGCTGGGTTATCATCATCTTGTTCTTCACCATCAAGAGTGACATCAAACACCCCACTATCTTTCACCGCACCAACAACAGTTTGCATTTCAAACTGTCCTGTGTCTAGCTGCGTGTTAGTGATGTTGGTTCCAACCGCACCACTAATTTCCCCTGGCAAACTGACGAGAGGAAGAACCAAAGCCAGACAGCAAGAAAAGGACCACTGTGGATTTTTGCGCCATTCCTGGAGGTATCCGTGGAGGTGCATTGCATACTGAACTAAGAATAACATGAAGCAAAAAGCAGTGGTTTAACAAAGAGTGCACTGTAACACAGGATTCAGAAGAGTTCTATCTGATCGTATGAATTCTATTTGCCCCTGCCTTGGACATTTCCCTTCCGCCTCGTTCAGAACATCGGGCAGCACATCGGGCAGCAGTTAAAGCGCCCGCGGTCAGCGCTTGCTCGTTGTATTTTAAACAAAACGAGAGCCGCACTAGGAGCTGTACGAAGACCTGCGAGCGACACAAGATCAAAGGATATGGAAGAAGAAAGCAGTTCGGATTCAAAAACGTCCTTCTGGTCCTTTTTTGTACAAAGCAAAAATACGTATTTTGTTCACAAGGTCAGATAATAAAAAATTGTAACTCGAAGTGTCTTGTGCGACCGCGATCGAATAGAACTCTTCTGGACTCTGTGGGTGGAACAAAACTTTCTCATGACATTTTTTAGAATTTGAATTAAAATCGTTTCTAATTTTAGAAAAGTATAAAACGTTATGAAGGTTGAGTATAAGAAAACAAAAAACAAAAAAGAAAAACATACAAAAAATTGAAATGTGGTCTTAACCGAAGTCAAGTGTGCAAAATGGCGTGGAAATGGAACATAAGTTTAGTTTTCATGCTGCAAAGGATACTTTAGATTTTTTAAAAAATGGACTTTCAACAAATAGTCGCCAAACACCCAGTTTTCAATTTAACTGAAATGAAAAACCGTGCTCCTCAGCTTGACATAGCAGTGTCATGAAAAAACATGCGCCACACTAGAGCATGAGTACGGTATACTCTTTGAAATTATCTTTGGGGCTGTGATTCCAGATTCTTCACTTACTCTCAGAGCAGATCCACCTGACACTTGACATGATACCTTACTTCATGGTAGCAGGCAAAACATAGCGAACTTGAGGCCAAAATGGTTAAATTTATGCTCACTTTCAGACCGTGCATAGAAAAGCCTCCGGCAAACGAGGACAAGACTTTAATAAGGGTTTGTTAGAACCAGAGGTTAAACGAGGCCGAGAGTTTGAACTTGCATTAAATCTAGCTAAAATTTGAGTACAAGAGAAAAAGCACGACCGTTACAGGCCAAACGACTCTCGCAAGCTCGATGCCACTCTCGTTAGCCCTGAGCTTGACAAAAATTTTACTTAATAGGAAGGATGAAGTGTACGGCTTACCACCAATTAGCCCAATCACCGCAACGTTTGCTCCTGTCACCAATATGTTAAATATAACTGCGTCCATGTATGAGTCTTTGGGGGCTGGTAAGTTCTCCGCTGGAATTCTACTCATGGTCCCAATAACCAAATCGACAACAGTAACAGCAAGGGAAGTTGACATCAATCTGTTTTCGAAGACGTCTGCTAAGGGCTGGATCCAGCAGAAAACTGTTCCATACATCCCAGCGATGACCAGCGTCAAACCAATGTAGGACCTGGTTTCTTGTCCAATAAGGATCAGAACAGAGGTGATGATTACTTTGCGAGACATCTCAACCAGTTCCCAATACCACGAACCAGGCTTATAGCTTTCAAAGAGAAAGCGTAATCCAGTTATCACCTCTGTGCTGGAGTCTTCGTTTTGAGGTGTAGTGGTTTCTTCTGTGTCTAGTATTGCTCTTCGTTGCCTCCAAAGAGTGAAGAACGTGGCTGCAGGAAGGGCAATGATATAAGCCACGGAAACGTACGCCAAGATAACCAAGTTGTTGTACCTTGATTCATCGCATCGTACGCTGTAATCGGCTTTCAGATAGGCGGGACACAACTTGTCATCCTCATCTGCGCAAAGCTTTCGGCAATCAAGTGGCAAGACAGTGGCTGTTTTGGAGCAAGTGCTGAGGTATGTCACATACAAGAAAAAAAACAAGCTCCTGTACACGAGTTCTTTTGTCTTAGACACTCGCCTGGACTTCTCCTCCTCATCAAGGTTTTCATTTTTCAAGATAAGCAATTTACGCACTCTGTACGCTACTCCAGAAACTAGAATGGCAGCGGCATTTATGGACATTATTGCAAACAAGTTCCCAATGGCATCCACTCGTAAACCAGAAAAAAGGCACTGAATGGGTGCCATCTGAAGGACATTCAGCTGGAGTATTTCTGAATACTTGCCAATGACTTGCAAGGAATCTGGCCATTTTACGTAGGAGAACGCTTCCAATAAACCATAGGTCACTTGATAAAAGCCAATGGCGATCTTTAGTTTAGCTAAGAAAACGTCTATTGGATTGCGTTCTTCGTTCTTGTTCTTGCTTTTCTTGCTCTTGTAGCTTGCCCACACTGAAACTGCAGCGATTATCAAAAAAATTCCCCCCATTATTGACAACTGGCCCGCTATCCATTTTTTGGATGGACACTGTTGACATGTTTTCCATTGTTTATAGTGATGTGAACTACAGACGTCACAAAGCGGACCTTCGTACCCATTCGTGCAATTTGAATCCAAATCACCCACGCAAGTTTTTTCCATCGGGCACTTGTACTGCATTGGTAGGGGGTACGGGTATTGTACATCATCTTTACCTAATGAAGGTAAGGGTGCTAAGAGATTGTTTATAAACGCTATGTAGCGACGTTTGTGACTCTCGTTTCTCCATTTCCACCAATATCCAGATTTCAAAGTGGCGTAATCATCTTTGCATATCAATCCATGTTTACATTTGACACATTCCTTGAACATGTGGGTCCGATGCATTCCCTCTAAGCACCGACAACCACGGAATCCAGCAAAGAAATCAGTCTCTGTTCCTGTTTAAGATTTGAGAATAATTAAATTACTTATGGGGGATGAGATCTAATTTAATTTTAGCTCGTCAATTTTAAAGTTTCCTCTCTCCTCAGACAAGTGAGGACACTGAAGGAAGGGCTGTTCAAAGTGCCTGACCAGTTAACTTTAAATAAATTAAAAATTTAAGGTGCTAGTTCATTTTAATATTGGAAAATGCGTGCATTGGCTGGACATAATTATGTCAATCAACAAGCTATATTTTAATCATGCAGCAGAGTGTGTGTCCAGTTTCCTTTGTGTTTTTCCCGTTTTATCGCAACACAGAAAAATAAATTGTGATGCCGGTACTGGGCGGAATACAGGTTTTCTTCCCACCCGACCACAATAGAATGGGCACGAATGGAGAAGGTCATTTACGACCCGAAAAAAAGGTTGCCGATCCGAAAGTGCATCTTATTAGTGGCACTTAGAAATAGAACAGCCCATCTCTTGTGGATGAGGTCGCGTTTACAGGTTGCCGATCCGCACGAATCGTACGAATGGAGGACGTCATTCAGGATCCGAAAAAAACGGTATTGATCCGATAAATAAATCTCATTGGTGGGACTTACAAGTATTGCAGCCTATCTCTTGTAGTTGAGGTCGTGTTTACAGGTCGTCAATCCGTACGATCGACAACTCTATTTAACGGTTCGTCTTTATTTGTCGATCCGTATGGGTCGTACGATGGCTTTCTCGGATCGTGTCAGTTAGAGTATTGGACATGCATGCTTCTCAAGAGTGGCAATAAGTTTATATAGTGATGCGCGTTTTTGTTAAATGTAAATAATTGCAATTTTATCGTATGACGTAGACCAACTAACTTGAACTAAGGGATGAATCACAAGCTAACAATAACCGTCCCACGGACGAGATCATGTGGTTGTTGCCTAGGCTACCCAGGCTTACGAGAATACCACTTTTTTAGTGGGAAAATACCTCTTTTCTCGAACAATAGCCGTCCCTTGATCAATCGCTCCCTGGAATTATCGACTCCACCCCATTCACCTTCTTTGAATAATCACCCTGGAGGATGATGCTGATGTGGGGTCTATCCAGTTAAGACTGAGTAAATGACTCCAGCTCTCTGATGCCGGTGATATTTTAGAACATTGAAAATTAGTCAAAGAAACGAAATTGAGACCACTTAGAAAGCTCGTGTTCAGATTACTCGTTTGATAATTTTATGTTTAAATGGGATAATCACACAGAATATTTAGGGCACGACCTCCAGCAAGTAATATTCACAATAATCGACCCCCCACCTCGATGAATAATTTCCTTAAATAATCGCCCCCTTTTGGTGCGGAAAAATGATCGCCCCGGCTATTTTTTCGACAAAATACGATATAAGGATTTGTACGGAAGTTGATCGCTAATTTAGGCAGCAAACGAATAACCGTCTCACGGACGAAAACTCGTGGTGTTGCAGAGGGCACTCAGGCTCGCAAGTAGATTACTTTAGTGGAAAAATATAAGGATTTGTTTGGAAAACTGATCTCTTGTTTATTCAGGAAACTGACAATAAATAGCCAATTAAGGTTACATATCAGATCAAGTCCTTGAGTTGTTTCTGGACCGTCTGAAAGCCTTTCAACCACTTTTCAACCAGCTTTAAGGTTCCCAAACTGTTAACCTTCGATTAGCACACTCAACAAGTGTATTCGTATTACTAACATCAAAATAACATATTAAAAGTCAAAAGAAGCAAAAGATGAATTGACTGTTCCAACACAGTATTCCATTTTGAGTCACGTCAGAAAAAAACAAGCATTGCATCATCCAAAGATTACCATGTGATTAAAGCCGGAAATCGACTGTTCTCATCGACTGTGTATGCTTCACAATCAATTCAAGTAAAATGACAACAAAAACTTATTCTAAGAACACATGACCCGCCGTTCACTGTAATCTAACGTTATTTCTCCAAATTTTACCGCAATATATTGAATACTAATGAGCATGAAATCATCGATAGACGACACAAGTTATCACTCTAAATAGCAGGAACCCCGGTCACCCTACTATCTGACACGACAGCACCTAAAATCAACGAAAGTGTCTCCACCAGAGACTGATGATACAGCGATGTGCCTCTCTTGGGAGTACCAAAGATCTCGCGAACATCTGCGAATCTTCACGACAGCTCACGAAAATAAACACAGGAATGTGCTCAGGAATATCTTGTGGTTGCGATAGCAAAACGGAACAAAAAGGTGCTCTACAAAGCCGGATAAAAATGAAGTTTTCATTCCGTTTAGGAATTTTATTGTCAGATTACTGCATCGAACGACCCGACTGTACACGTGCTACACAGATCGCTAAGATCGCTAACTACACAATCTGAAAGCAGAATTAGACACCAATCTGGGCAATCCACGCATATACCGGTAGATCTTTTTGATTGCAGTAAAAGATTGCTTTGTTCCTAAACGTTATGGAAAATCAAATTTTCGGTAGCAAATCACCACCTTGGTCAGCTAATTGAAATGTAATCTTAATTGACTGCTTATCTTTACCTTGGGGACAGGTCTTGCAATCTTGAGTATCAGTTCCGGGTGCTTTATCATATGAAACAAAGGAACCATTTGGACATTTCTTACAGCTTGTTCCAACGTAAGCAACATCGTCAGAGTAAAAACCTCCTATTAAAGTAATCAAATACAAAGGAAACTACACTTTAGTACTCTGGAATTACAGGTCTTTTGATCGATTTTCGTGCCATAACAGGCTAGCAAAAGAGACCTCTGCAAAGAACTCTCGAATGCCAGCTCAACTTAAAGTTCAACAAAAACGTTTAGAAGGCACCGTTCTGTTTAGTATTGCGAGTAAAACATTGAGGGTCACATTTGACGCTTTTCACTGTGTAGTGAAATCACCGTTGTTCAAATAAGGGTCTGTTACATGCCCTGTTTTCAGGGAAAAAACAAGATATTAGTTTTGACCTTACTATAGTTCAAGAGATCACTTGTTCAAAGCTTTATCGAATTTGGAATTAGATTGGACATTTTTAGAATCGTTTCGAGTCTGATCAGCTTTTTAAATACTTTATTGCAAGAGTTTTATACCAAATTAACTTATGTACCTAACCTTCTTTCAAAACTCTAGCCACAAAAAATCATGTAAAAAATGTCCTTAGTTATAAACGGACAATTCTGAACCCTTCAAGCTCATTCAGATTGTTGACACTTTGCTTTCTCTATCGAAACAAAGGAGACCGTTGCTCAAGACTCTCTAACAGAAATGGACACTTTAAGAGCTAGGCACTGTTGAAATTCTGTTTCCGGTTTTTTCTAGTTAAATCCAAATAAATTTAAAAAATGCCTTGTGAGTGAGTTTTTGTGAGTGCTGAAGAGCATGTTTCCAATGGCCGATATTTCTCTTCAGAAGTTACACTTGGTGTTTAATCGTACGATCATCATGATTGAAGTCATGAAAAATAATAGTTGTCTAACATATTTTATTCCAGTCTCAAAAGCTATTTTTGATATGACAGTGGAGATCAATTCTTATTAGAAGTCACTGTTTTACGAGAGAGTTTTAATCCTTGCTTTGATCCTTGCTTTGTTTACTTAAGCAAGTGAGAATTTTTATTATTTCATTGTGTCAAAAATTTTGCAAGCAAGAGATGGTTTCAAACTGCCAAAATAGGTGTCGTCTTAAACTAAAAAAGCATAACCAGCCTTTGCTTTTAAATGATCTAGCGACTTTGTTAAGTTTCCGGATGAAGAAATGCGAGTCCCTGAGTAGGAATAATTGTCAACGCTTTCATCGTTTATGTGAAAGGTAAAATCATATTTCCTTGCCCGCCGTTGATAAACCATAACCTTGGTTTCTTGGTGTTTATGTGTAACCACAATCTGCAATACGCAGATAAGGTGTCAACACCCAAAAAGTAGGAGTAAAGTTGAAATTAATGTTCGTTGGAGAGTGCGCCACGATGCCATATTTTGAAAAAGTCCGAAGATGCACGCACGCGACGGAAGTCGAAGTTGAGGCCGCGCAGCTGACTGGTGCCCAGTTTAAGACGCATCTGTAGTTGCTTTCGTTGCCTGTTTCCGTCACAGAGCAATATGCCGCGGACTGAGTGGCCATTTTTGTTGAAATGTTCTGCGATAGGAAAGCTCGACAAGTTCTTCTTGATGTTGCGGAGGTGTTCTCCGAAGCGTTGCCAAAACGTGCGTCCAGTTTCGCCGATGTAGAGAACAGGGCAACGGAGGCAGGAGATGCAGTATACTAAGCGGGTTGTTTGGCAAGTACATGTAAAAGCCTTCTTGATGTTAAAAGTACATCTCGGACCCCGCACGTGGTGTCAGGGGAAATATTTCATTCTACATGTTTCCTATCCTTGCGTGACCTTTATGTTACGATTACCGAATTTTCTGTATCGAAGCAATTGAAATACACTCTCAATTTTCTTGGTCTTTCGATTTAGACTCAAGTCTTACTTATCCTATCCAAACGACTTCGTTTGGTCTAACAAAATTATTTTTACATTTTTTTTGTCTAATTGGACGAATCTGGTCGAATCTGAGCAAATTTTCAGCCCAAAGGAGGAAAATGTTTGATATGGTGACTTAGTAGTAAAAGCAACAACTATTACAATGCTTGTATCCGGCGCTGAGACCCTAAAAACTCATTACTATTAATAAATGTTCTGAATCTAAAACTAGTTATCCAAGCGATGAGTATATGTCGCTTGGGTGACAAAATGTTTTAGGGATAACAAACTTATTATATCCGTGGCCGGAAATTTGTTTCTTCGGATGCTACACCAAAAACGTCATTTTACATTGTATCGATGTCTTAGGCTAATTAACACTAGAGCAAAAGTATCCAGATTCGTAAATGTCTCCGGATTCATGAAACTTGGGTGTCCTTTTTAGTGAAGCGTTTACATTACAGAGTATTCGGATTCCTGATAGTTTACACCACACTACGAATCCGGAGATAGGTGATTCCTTTACAGACTGATCGCAGACTTAAATGTGATAAAATATGGTTCACATTCCGACTAAAAGTGTGAATTAAGGGAGACGTTATTTTTTGGAGCAGGGGAGGGGGTGGATGATATTAGGGAGGGGTTATGGACTTTTGGGAAGTGCTGGAGGAGGGGTTATGGAATATCCACAGAGAAAAAAGGAGAGATTACTAGAAATCAATGAACACTTTATTTATTGCAATGAATATGGCTTTTACTGTCCTAGTTTCGCAATAGGAACCGGCTTTGCCATGTGGTGACCGGTCTTCCAGACCTAAGAATAACCGGATCAAATAGTTCTGTTTGATCTTCATTCTCTTCTATCTCACTCTTTCCCGACTCTGCCGATTCATCCGAATCTCAAGAAGAAAAATTGGATAGACTTGAACTGGGCAAATTAGGAAATTGAGAGCTAGAAATACTTGAGTTTATATGGGAAAAGAATGTATTTGACAGAGTAACTTCATCTTTTGTCCTGCCTATTATAAATATTAAGAAAGAGGTCAAAGAAAGAAGCAAACCAATGCACATTGATAGCAGTTCACAAGAGGATGAGGAAAGCCAAGCAAGTGAGAATGACACTCAGATGACTGATGATGCTCTCCGAATGATATATTAAGGCTACAAGAAAAACTTTTTTTGGCTTGCATCAGTTGACATTTCAAATGTTCCAGTTTGTGTTTAAGAGCATTGCCACAACATTGGCTTTTGAAGTGAGGAATTTATTACACATCTGAAAAGCATATAATTTATTTGTACTTTATCCTGACCTTCAGGTTGTTTACTAAGTTTGAGAGAGGCCCTTGCTTAAATGACTTGTTCATGACAGTTACTGTGTTTAATTTGTACCAATTCGAGCACTAAGAGTCTATTAAAAGTATTTGTGTTTAAAGGAGGGGTTATGAATTTTTTCAACCACTCCAAGAAGGGGTGACAGAAAGTTACTATATGCTAAAGGAGGGGTTATAGACTTATGCTGTTTGGGGTTAAAAGTCACCCACCCCTCCCCTGCTCTAAATAATGACCGTTCCCTAAGCAAAGTAGAGAAGTAGAGGGAAACTTGTTTTGCTCATATCAGCATCCATTGAAAACAAAACCAAAAGGTGGGAATAAGATTAAGAAACAACAACAAACTGATACTCGTCACCTAGTCGGCGATCCAGTTCGTCAACCAACAAATTAAATGTAGACGAAATCAGTTTCTGTGGCACTATAAGTTCTTATAATGGAAAAAACTTGCTAATAAAATGTACAATATCAAGATGTGAAGGCCGTGAAAGCCGTACTGGGAAGTCTTCGGATTCACTGAAAACCCAACAAAAGATTCCAGATTCAAAGTATTCACTTTTTTATCGTTTTCAACTTCACCAGATTCGTGACGAATCCCATTGATTTTTGGCACCGGATTTTTTATCTTGTGTGTAAATGCGAAAGGCGAATCCAGTGCCAAAAATCACCTTATTCGTCAGGAATCTGTTGAACTTTTGCTCTGCTGTAAACGTAGCCTTTATGTATTTTACTCAGGGCAAAACTTCAGAACTTGTTATCTTATCCACAACGCACCGAGGAGCATTGGATACTCTCGAAAAAGCGCTCATGAATTAAAAAAACTAAATATTGAAATAGTGTATTGTATGTTTTAATAAATGGGCGTATATACACTTATTTAGGTAGCTGACACAATCGATGAAAATTTTAGTGACTAGTTTAAAGGTGTTTTCACAACATGTTATTCTCATTAACGACTAACTGTTCCTAAACTGAGAAGTGTTCCAATCATATAAACTATTTCTTATTGACAGTTTTTTTTTTACGAACAAGTGACCACAAACAGAGTGGCCTCTTCAGGTTAAAAAGTTGTACTTCTTTCACTTTTAGTCAAAAGAATTTTTCAAGCCTTTTAGATACCTGGCGGGCATGGTGTGCATCTTCCAGATCCTTTGGACGAAAAGTTGGAAAATGTTCCCACAGGACATGGCACATAAGCGTCGAGAGAAGCTTCTGTGAATCCGGAAGTCAATAGCGGTTTTTCAACGTATCCTGGGGCGATGATGGCTTCTGCCTTTGAGAAGTAAAAATTTCTAGGAGAGAAAATTTCTTTTTGCTTGCTACTTTTGCTGTAAACTGAGATGTTGTTATGGCGTCAGTGTTTGGTTAAAGTTTATTATATTTCTATGATGTTTTGATTCCAAAATTGACATGTCAAACATACAATCAGTGAAAACATAACATTGCCCCCTCCTCCACCACCCCACTCTTGGCATTTCTCCTGCAGGGACGGATCGAGGATGTTCTGAAAGGGCGGGAGAGCGGGAGAGGGGAGGGATAGGGTGAAGTGTGAGGGATTGGAGTCTGGACTCTGGCGGTAGATTTTTGCAGCAAGTTCCTAAAGAGCACATTGTAAATTACAGAAATTTTGTCCAGAGAGGTTAAATGCACAATTAAAAGGGCAAAAGTAAGAACGATCATTATTGATCGTTCTTCTACATACCTTTCTACCCTTTTAATCAAACAATGTCGCTTGAAATAGACTTCTTAACCTCCTCAACGCTATCCATGGATCTACCTTTGCTGTAAGTTGATTAACAAGCTATGGCCAAGGGGTATACCTGACACATGCACAGATTATTGCTTTACTTTATTGAACTTTTTTTATTGTCACCTATGAGACCCGTTCCTGTTAGTGCATGAACGATAACGTTTTTTCGGTGATGTGATTAGCTTCCAAATGGATTATTGTAAACAGGTATTAGTTACACAGGCACACACATAGGGAGAAAATGATCCATCATCTACTGAAGCTAGGTACTGACAGATATATCGTGGCTTTCTCGCCCCCGGAGAAATATTTCAGGGTTCTGAGAGTTCTATTCGGTAAAAACCTGAGGAAAAGGCAAACAAAAAATTATTCCATCGCAAAAGGAGCTTTTTACGTAAGGATAGCTAGTAGATATTTTATTCTCGCTATAAGGTTATTTTAGTAGTTCGGTTTTATTCACCAAATCCTGCTGTTCTCCATTTTTCCACACTTTTTACACCACAAGTGGTGTAAAAAGTGAACAGACGGAATATAAGATACAGTTTGTATAATTTACATAAGCAGCTAAAATGTTCTGCAAAACATAATCCAGCGCTAAAAGGTTAACGTTATACCTGCTTGCATAGTGTGTACACGGGTTTCTTCAGCCCTCCTCCCAAATGTCAGTGTTGTAACCGGATCTTAAATTTCCACAAACTCCTACAAGCTCTCAACATCTTTCCTCCCTCGTCTTCGTGATTATCTCTACGTTGTTATCACTTATTATTATTTAGCTTCCAGAAAAGAATTTGATGGATAAAAATTCAGAAGGCAGGACGAAATTAAACAAAACAAGTCCGTAGGTGTGGTGACAAACCCATTACAAGGTGTTAATTGTTGAGTTGTAGTTTCTAATGGTAACGTAAGGCCAGAAGTGAATTCAAAATGAAGCTGGTCTTTTATGACTGTTAAAGGCTAGAGGCGTTGGAAAGCCGTTGCATCAAAAATCAATGAGGTACAAGATTGAGCTCTTCACGTAACTTGAGGTATTATTTCCAGTCAAGTTGATCTAGCCCAGTATTGATAATAATTAGGGGTAGGCGCTGTAGAAAAAATACAAATGCCCGTAGATTCAATCAAACTATGGGAGTAAAATTTGGGACAACAGAGTTCTCCACCGTATATTATGTAACATTGTACAAAATGAAATTGTGAATATATGAAACTCATATATTTGAACTGCGGAATGAAGAAATAAATGTAAAGTAGATCCTCGCAGTTATTAACGCAACTTATGCAGTTGCGAAAAGAAAGCCTGAAAAAATCAGGCTTGCCGGGACTCGAACCCTGACCTCTGCGATACCGGTGCAGCGCTCTAACCAATTGAGCTAACAAGCCAACTGGGAGCTGGTCATTAAATTGGTTCGTAATATACCCGGGAAAGATGAAGATGAAATTGTGAATATATGAAACTCATATATTTGAACTCCGGAATGAAGAAATAAATGTAAAGTAGATCCTCGCAGTTATTAACGCAACTTATGCAGTTGCGAAAAGAAAGCCTGAAAAAATCAGGCTTGCCGGGACTCGAACCCTGACCTCTGCGATACCGGTGCAGCGCTCTAACCAATTGAGCTAACAAGCCAACTGGGAGCTGGTCATTAAATTGGTTCGTAATATACCCGGGAAAGATGAAGATGAAATTGTGAATATATGAAACTCATATATTTGAACTGCGGAATGAAGAAATAAATGTAAAGTAGATCCTCGCAGTTATTAACGCAACTTATGCAGTTGCGAAAAGAAAGCCTGAAAAAATCAGGCTTGCCGGGACTCGAACCCTGACCTCTGCGATACCGGTGCAGCGCTCTAACCAATTGAGCTAACAAGCCAACTGGGAGCTGGTCATTAAATTGGTTCGTAATATACCCGGGAAAGATGAAGATGAAATTGTGAATATATGAAACTCATATATTTGAACTGCGGAATGAAGAAATAAATGTAAAGTAGATCCTCGCAGTTATTAACGCAACTTATGCAGTTGCGAAAAGAAAGCCTGAAAAAATCAGGCTTGCCGGGACTCGAACCCTGACCTCTGCGATACCGGTGCAGCGCTCTAACCAATTGAGCTAACAAGCCAACTGGGAGCTGGTCATTAAATTGGTTCGTAATATACCCGGGAAAGATGAAGATGAAATTGTGAATATATGAAACTCATATATTTGAACTGCGGAATTAAGAAATAAATGTAAAGTAGATCCTCGCAGTTATTAACGCAACTTATGCAGTTGCGAAAGGAAGCCTGAAAAAATCAGGCTTGCCGGGACTCGAACCCTGACCTCTGCGATACCGGTGCAGCGCTCTAACCAATTGAGCTAACAAGCCAACTGGGAGCTGGTCATTAAATTGGTTCGTAATATACCCGGGAAAGATGAAGATGAAATTGTGAATATATGAAACGCATATATTTGAACTGCGGAATTAAGAAATAAATGTAAAGTAGATCCTCGCAGTTATTAACGCAACTTATGCAGTTGCGAAAAGAAAGCCTGAAAAAATCAGGCTTGCCGGGACTCGAACCCTGACCTCTGCGATACCGGTGCAGCGCTCTAACCAATTGAGCTAACAAGCCAACTGGGAGCTGGTCATTAAATTGGTTCGTAATATACCCGGGAAAGATGAAGATGAAATTGTGAATATATATTGAGCTTGTTAGCTCAATTGGTTAGAGCGCTGCACCGGTATCGCAGAGGTCAGGGTTCGAGTCCCGGCAAGCCTGATTTTTTCAGGCTTTCTTTTCGCAACTGCATAAGTTGCGTTAATAACTGCGAGGATCTACTTTACATTTATTTCTTCATTCCGCAGTTCAAATATATGAGTTTCATATATTCACAATTTCATCTTCATCTTTCCCGGGTATATTACGAACCAATTTAATGACCAGCTCCCAGTTGGCTTGTTAGCTCAATTGGTTAGAGCGCTGCACCGGTATCGCAGAGGTCAGGGTTCGAGTCCCGGCAAGCCTGATTTTTTCAGGCTTTCTTTTCGCAACTGCATAAGTTGCGTTAATAACTGCGAGGATCTACTTTACATTTATTGTACAAAATGGAAGATGGAAGCTTTACGTCAGCGGCAAAATATTTGCCGGTAACAATCTGATACGTGTGAGTACTTTTGTTACCCTATTGTTAGTGTGGTTTCTGATTCTCAGTGATTTACTCTCTTCCTTATAACTGAAGAGGATACATTACAGTTTAGAGTCCAGATCTTCGAAGCCGATAAAGGACTGAAGGCTCAAAACCTTGAGCTTCGTGCGAAGTAAAAATCTATCAGACAGAATAAAAATATTGCTTAAAGGTGAAAGAAATAAAAACTTTGATAATATTTCATGTAATTCAGAATTTTCTCTGCTATCCAGCTACACTTTTTAGACCAACAGTTGACAACCTATAACTCGAACCTTCAAGGAAAATCAAGATTCGACTGTTATCGGGGGACGGGGCTGCTGTTCAGACACCAAGATCACATGCGTTCTCTGTGAATGTATGGAAAAATTCAGGAAATCTGTGTCCGAAGATAGACCACACTTAATAATTGTGGTACAATCATTCATTAATCACTTACATTTTTAATTCACGGTGTCTAGCAACTCTGAATGCCTCCGGTTCGATTGTTCTTATCGGGTTGTCTGACAACATTCTTGAACGAAAACACAAGTACGAAACACATTTTGATTATCCTGATTTTTCGTGCTGTCCTAAGATAATTAATACATGTATCGTTTCATTTAGCACATAAAATGGACAATTACAATTGACGACAGCGGCTGAGAAGGGGGTGTTGCGCATGGTACAAGCCCTATAGTCTGGAATGGGGTATGATTTCCCTTTTGGTCTGAACTGGGAGAATTACTTTACTTTAAGTAAACGGTATTCAACAGGTCACGTTCAGTGGAACTAGAAAGAAAAAAATCCAAGTCCCCGACGGGAATCGAACCCGAGACCTTCCGTAACAGCGGTAAGATGTTCTAGCTACTGATCCTCTAGAAGACTCGTGGCGATAAGCGTCTTGCCTGGTAATAAATAGAAAAATTGTAAATGTGCACCTCGAACATGTGATATGTCAGGATAAAGGTGGTGTTACACGGGTAATACGATTCGCAATGACGATTTCTAATGTATGTTAAGGTTGATTTCCACTGTTGCGTAAATTTACGCACGTAAAGCCAGTTAAATTCACGCCGGCACGCACGTAAAATTTACGCAACATTGGAAATCAACCTGTACACGGGACGATTGTTAGTGCAATGTGCAAGCGAAATCCGTTGGCAACAGACGTGTCACGAGACGATTTTTTACCGTAACGGGGGCAAAGAATAGGTTTCTGGGAAGATGATGTGCAAAAATTGTCGACAGGTATGTTACATGAAACAAATTGAGCAAAAAAATTCGTGATTTGGCATTGCAAGTCTTTAAAGCTGTTTTAAAACCTTGCAATTCAGAAATTGCGCAGAAAATCGTCCGCGTACCCATGTTACACGACATCAACTTTTAGTGCAACAATGTTGCACTAAAAATCGTCGTTGCGAATCGTCCCATCTAGCGTCACCTTAACACAAGAAAGAGGCTACAGACAAGTTTGGTCTAGAAAGGGAGAAAATAGAGTATGAATAATCGTATATTTTTGTTTGTCATAGCTTTAAGGTCTTATTCCCATTTAAAATTCCAGGAATAACTCGCCGCCTCTAAAAATACATGGAAAAGATCCAATGCTGAAAAAGAACCCAAAGAAAACCTACTGAAATTCACGCGTTTTCTCTCTTACAGAGAAAATCTACTGCAGTGTTTCATATAGTGCTTTTTTGTGTTGTTTGTCTACTTGTTTTTCATACTCACATTATTATTTCTGTCCGATATTTAGACAGATTAACGAATGCTTGGGATGGGATAGTTTTCAACTGATTGAAGCCTAAAAATCTATAAGAAAACGTGAAGGTGTTTTTAATGGTGTTTTTTCACAGCGCCCTATTGAAAACCACCTGGCGTGATATAGGCCATCTGTATAACGAACTGCATTATTATTATTATTATTATTATTATTATTATTGATATAACTACTACTCCCTGTAAGTATATATTAATATACTTACAGTTTATGAATGTGAAATATATTAATGTATATTAATATATATTAATATATATTAATAAATTAATAAATATATATTATTAATATATATTAATAAATATATATTAATATATATTAATGTACATTAATATATTTCACATTCATAAACTGTAAGTATATTAATATATACTTACAGGGAGTAGTAGTTATTACGTTAATATGTGTATA
This sequence comes from Siderastrea radians, assembly GCA_964017195.1. Classification (NCBI taxonomy): domain Eukaryota; kingdom Metazoa; phylum Cnidaria; class Anthozoa; order Scleractinia; family Rhizangiidae; genus Siderastrea; species Siderastrea radians. Next base: position 31,065,530 of record OZ024889.1, on the reverse strand, counting down.
TGTATAGACTGGAAGGTCATTCTCCGGTTCTCCGGTGTCTCCGTGGTACTTTAGATAAAGTTGGCAGTGGAGAGTGAAGATAGCACTTGCAGTTCAGTTACAAGGAATATTAATACTTTAATCTAATATGTATATTTGATGCACTCTTTATAAACTGGAAGTCATTCTCCGGTTCTCCGATGTCTCCGTGATACTTTAGAAAAAGTTGCCGGTGGAGAGTGGAGATAGCACTTGCAGTTTAATCATTAGAAATAGTAATGAGGTATCGATTCTCCACTCTGGCCAGCTGTAGCGAATATTCTATCAGGTGGACGAAGACATCAGAGAACAGGAGAATGAACTTGTAGTTAACACAGAGTGTATTAAAATACATATATCATAACTCAGATATATATAAATTGCGTTTCCTTACGATAAAACTGCAAGTCTTTTCGTCACCATCTAGTTGTAAACTTTCTTACAATTCAACGAAGACAACGGAGACCCGGAGAATGAACTCGCGTTCTCGTCCAAGCTGCCGAGTTCAATTTTAATATACACAGAATGCGGATATAAATAAGTAATTGCACGGTAGAAGAGGATTTAGAAAGCTGGAATGCAAACTAGCTTATTGTTAGTTAATTCTTTCAGGCGTTTCTTTTGTCCTGTGAGAAATTTAACTGAAACTATGTTGCCCGAAGAAACAAAACAATTATGCTTAACAAAAAGATCGTGGTTGATTACGAAAGTAGCACAGGCTAGCGTGGCACGCAGGTATAAGCTAAGAAACTGTAAGGGTGTTGTTATAGGTGGCTCTTTTAGCCAGCGATATGTTTTTGGTGAAACTATGCTTGACAGTGGAAAAAAATCGCACAAACAAAGGGTACATGAAAATTATAACCAGAAACTATTATGTAGGTATAAAATGAATTTGCGTGGCGTTGCTTTGTCAGTTGAGCACACGGCCTCTCCAGGTATGTGCGCACTAGAAGAGGATGGAATGCAAGCTGTATTATTGTTACACAGGGAAAAATTCGTACAAACAAAAGGATGTATGGAAATTATAGTAAACTCTTTTTATGTGGGTACACAATAAATCTGACTAACGACGCTTAGACTGTCATTTGAGCACAAGAAACCATGGCCCCAAGACCTGCAAGGCAGCTTAATAGTAAGGTAAGCAAGATCTCTTTCACTCTTTTCGTAAGGTTTCTAAGATAAAGAAGGCTTCGACTAATATTTGTATCTAAATCCGCCATTTTGAAAATGGGCCAGACAAGGAACGAGCTACAACTACTTTGTAACTGTAATAAGACCTTTTCTTTTACAAATCCGTCATATTAAAATGGTCAAAACAAGAAACGAGCTACAGCTACTTTATTGTTAAAGAAACACCTCTTTACGGAAAAGCCCGCCATTTTGAAAATATGCCAAGCAAGGAAAAACCTAAAACTTATTTATTATCGTTGTAAGACCTTTTCGCGGAAACATCCGCCATATAAAAATAGCCGGAAAACGAAACGAACTACAGCTACTTGATTGTTGAGTTAATACTTTTTCACGGAAAAGCCCGCCATTTTGAAAATAAGCCAAGCAAGGAAAAACCTAAAACTCCTAAGTTATTGTAGTACGACCTTTTCGTGGAAATATCCGCCATTTTGAAATGGCCAAGACAAGAAAAGAACTGCAGCTACTTTTTTGTTGAAGTAACACTTTTTTGCGGCAAAGCCCACCATTTTGAAAATAAGCCAAGCAAGGAAATAACTACACCTCCTTTTTAAAAACAGACCCAGAAAAGAGATATCTACACTTACTTAGGCGGGAAATGAAAAACGACTACATGCGGGAAAACCTCTATTTTGTAAATGGAAAAGGCAAGACTCGAACTACAACTACTTTCTAATACATTTTCGCGGAAAAGTCGTTCATTCTGAAGATTGGTGAACTGGGTACTTAGTACAGTAGCTTGAACAATTATTTATTTCCTTAGTGTTTAATAATGGGCATGTGATACATTTATCTGATCTTCTAATTTATTTGTTTTTTTTACCACAGAGTATACGAAGTGCCTTGGTAAGCACAATCCTTCCTGCAACCTCCACATGCTCATTGATATCTGCAAAGGTTTCCTTTCGCAGAGGTGATAATGACACGAGATTGAGTACAAAGCTAGACGATCAATGGTTGAAAATATGCAACAAAAGGGATGAATGCGATCAAGCTCTTCAGAAAATTCAGGGCCTTGCGTTCTTTTTCTCTGCGATATCAACGATTGAAAGCAGAGTAGACAAAGATAAAATTGAGAGAGAGAGCCTGATGAAGACGACGAAGAGCAGGAAAAGAAAACTAAAAGTGTTATCTATTGGCCTGCAATTTCCTATTGGATTGCCGTTCAGTCGCCAACCTTCACGCGTGTTTCAACAGTGCCCGTTCACTCTGTTTTGTTGGACACTGAAATGGAAGTCAATGCAAAAGTATTACCAGAATGCGAAGAGGGAAAAGAGGAAAAATCAGCCGCACCCTTATGTACGACCCTCAACGATCACAACAATAACTTTCTGCAGGAAAAAGTCGATCTTTCATTTTCTTAAGGGTTAAAAACCCTTCAAGATCAACTGATGGAAGAACCCCTGGAAGATTTATTGCGAGGAAGTGAGCGTGTTGTAAGATTAGAGGTCATCTCAAATGCGTTCTGTTCTGTACTACGCGACAAAGGCGTCCCAGCTCTCGTTCGGGCCGGGCTAAAGGTCGACGTATTTGACATCGAAAATTCACATATGCCTGACGGAAACCAATGTATTACCAAAGCATTAGCCTCGCCGATTGTAATAGCCATGAATGACGTCGAACGTACGATGGAAAAACTTGGTTATTCGCTATACAAAGGAGAAGTTTACAAGAAAGTTCAATCATCTAAATATACATTCAAACACTGTTGCACAGTTAAGAAGTTTCTATCGGTGCTCGGCACCAATGAATGCTTCAAGGAAACTATTGTGAAACACCTAAACAAGCTTGACAACCTGCTGAGTGATCGAGAGAGCGAATTTGGCAAACAGTTGAAAATCAACTACGATTTGATAGAAGTCTTGGACGGCTGGTGCTTTTCAATAAGCAGAAGAGAATTTGTTGAAAACGCGATTACCCACTCAGACATCGGAAGAGAATCACCGCGAGCTTTCGTCGCGTACAGACGAGACAAATCACCGGACGTCGCCTTCTTGAAAGAGATCCTGGAGAACAGTCTGAGTGAAGACGAAATTGGGCATTTCTGCGAGTATTTCGTTCGACTTCTAAATTACGGAACCAAACACCACAAAGAGAAGGTCCTTTGTTTAATCGGCGAGCCCAACAGTGGGAAAACAAGTTTGTTCACCCCAATTACTGCTATTACCCCTCAAAGGTTAGAGAACTCAACTTAGATCATAAGATTCCATAAATGTTATTTGTTATTCTTCCCGTTCAGATATTTTGGCAAATGACCATGGCATTTAAACCTCGACTAGTCAACTATCACTCTTATTACTTATCTGTAAAAGAACCAATTGCATGGACTTCACTGTATAAGATATACATATCAATTATTTTTGTATACTGTTCTGTAACTGCTACACGTCTAAGACATTTGTTTTATAGCTGCCAACTGAGGATAAGTGATCTCATTAGTTTGTCTTTTTTTTCATGTTGATCTCAGATACATAGCCATGATAACTAAACAAAAAGCTTTCAATAAAAGCCTGATCGATCAGGAAACCCACGTAATATTTCTGGATGAAGCTTACGCTGGACTGTTGGAGCCGGATGATTGGAAGGTAGATTGAGTTAACTTTGACAACATTTTGCTTTATATATTTTCCTTGATTTTGTTGTTTTTCTCGAACGAAAATGTTTTTTTTTTCGTTTTAGGTGCTCACCCAGGGTGGACTTATGGCACCCGACCGAAAATTTAAGTCGTCTAGAGCTATGAACCTACGTTGCCCGATGTTTATCACCTGTCAAAGTGACATGGACTTTGGGGACTCACACAACGCTGCGATGGAGGTGCGTTTACGCAAATTTCACTTCAGAACCCTCAAATCCCCACCCGTAGCCGGCGTTCAGACCTTTTTAAAGGAGCACGCAATGGACTGCATCGTGTGGGCGACGAAGGTGGCTGTTACACCAGACGACGAGTTGCCTCGGCCATTTATAGAAACGTGCAGCGACGACGAGCCGTTTGGCGAGGGAGAGAAAGCGCGTATAAAGAATCTGACGTTGGATGGAAGCGACAGAGACAGTGACGAAGACGTTGCTGTCGAGACCTGCGAAGAGACGTCACAACGAAGCCAAGAAAGCGACGAAAGTGAGAGAGTGAACGAAGAAGAGGTCAGTTCCAGCTACGTGGACATATGGGAGAAAGACCTGGAAATGATCTCCAAACTCCCTGAGAAAGAACCACCCCACAGTTTGAAGCGCAGACAACTTGAAATAATCGGCGCTAGTGTCAAGCAGTTAAAAGGGGATTGCCGTAGCCGGGAGGAAGTTAGAATGGCACAGGTTTTGGAGGAGACAAAAGCTCGGTGGATCTCTGTTGGTATGTTAAGAGAAGAGGATGCACACTTTCTACAGTCCGTCGATGAACCGTACCATCCGAACATCGAGAAGGCCAGATAGGAATACTTCGTTAAGAAAAAAGCCGAAGAGGAAAGAGCTCTAAAAGAAAAAGCTCAAAGCTTCTGCGAAGATGAATGGGTTATTGCCAAAGAAAAAGAGTTGCAAGATCTTCAAAGAAAAGAAGATGCAGCGACAGATCCAGACACCAAACGTGCTCTCGCGTACGTCATGGAAGGGGAGGTTTCAGCGAGAGGACGTACCTGGACTAAAGAAGTATGTGCTGTTGGAGCGAAGACGTGTTGCCATAGAACTTGGCTGGTGTTCACGCGACCAAGCAGCAACGATTCAAAGCATTTGGTGCCCACTGCCATTTCCGAGAGAGCAGGAATCGGACGAAGACCAAGAGATGTTCATTACACAATCGACAGCCCTTTCACAGCTCCGTTCTCAAGTACCCAGCCAAACAAGCACCCCAAAGAAGAGAACCAAGAAGAAAGGCCAATTGGAACGGGGGCGCATTACAAATTTCTTTTCCCCAAGTCAACAAGGCGAACATTGAACATCTGCATTGACATGGACGACTTGAAGTGAATATCGAAATAACTTGTATCTTGTTAGTTTATGTCCACCCCAAATAAGCAAAGAGGTCTCTACACTTTTTCATTTAAATTAAAGTCCTAGAGTAATCCAAACATGTATTGTAAGATTAATTTTGGTCATATATTTACGTCAAGAACGAAGACTTTGTATATTTGTTACGTCCAAGAGTAAACTAAAGAACTGAATTTATACATGTATACAGTAATAAAAGTGACGTTTACAGCAAACGTATTGTCTTTATTAGTCTCAGTAATCACATTGGGCGAATTCAATTTCTAAGGACAATCTTTTGCGACCATGTTCCAATGTTCCAAAGACCTCCAGTTCACCGATTGTAGCACATGAAGTTCTTCTCGAAGAATGTCCGATCGTTGAACCGGCGACGAGATCGTGTCTAGAAATAGGCTATTTCTCGCAATATCGCGATCCTCCAGTTTAGGGCGACAAAAAGACAGGCCAGGATCAGCTCTCTAAATGTAGACCTTTTCCTGTTTGAAGTTTTGTTCAAGTGTCGCCAAAGTAGACTTTCCGCCAACAAAGCCGTTTCTTTCGGGTAGTCACAGGCACAAATTTCTTCCAAATATTCCCCAGCAAATTTTAGACCGCTCAAAGACAGGGCGGCATGTTTTTCTGCAATCCTGTCCATCTTACTCATTCGGCACAGCAGAGAAAGAGGCAAAATACTCTATGTCGTCCAAATTTGTAGCGAAGAAACATTTCCAAGCATGCTCTTGGAACCGAAAACGGTATATGAATGGCAGGCCATAACCAATCACTGCTAACTTGGGATAATGCTCTATCTTTTAGAATAGGATCCAAATTTTCTTGCTGCCCTGCTCAGGAGAGAGTTAGGTGTTCTTCCCTAGTGAAAATGAAAATCGGGGTCCCTCAGAATCGCTTTCCACTGAACGAAGCCGTATCGCTTAAGTCCAGCTTGTAGATATTTGTCTTCCTCTGGAGTGAACATCACATTTTTTCTTCTCGCGCTAATTTCTGTTTGTCCAGCGTATTGTGTTTTAGTGATCGTTTCGTCTTCGTCGGTTAGAGAACTATCGCTTTTGTCAGCACTGTGCTCTTGTGAAGAAGTTGACGTGTCTGAAAGTCTCGAGCGCACTTCCATTTCTAGCTCTGTTCCCTTGTCGCCGTGTAGTTTTTCTAAACATTTGTGCGCTTTACTAGCGACCTCGCGCGATCGTTGTTTTTGATAGTGAACCTTTGCCACGACAGAGCTGTGTTTCTGGTCTTCGGAAACTGTGCTTTGCGCACTGCTGCTAAGATGTCTAGTACTTGCCGTCTCGACTATTTGTCGATAGCGAGCCGGATGAAAGTACTTGCCTGTTGCATCGAAGACCAGTTTACTCATTAATTCTCCTAGCTTGTTGTGTTGTCCTCCATTTCTCGTCACTAAAACATAATCACAGTTCGGCTTGAGCAGAGGGCGAACGTGATCGATGTAGCCATCTAACACTTGCATGCTAGTCTCGGTCAGGTAAAGAGAATCAAAGCCATATTTTCCTGCTGTTTTGAACATTTTCTGATCAATAAATCCACCGTTAGTTTTAGCTTTGTTCACCATTTCAACAGTTAAATACTGATATGTCATCGGGCGCGAACATTTAACCTTGATGAACAAATATACGGCGAGAAATTTGGTAGCAAAAGATAAGCCAAATGGGGATATCGAACCTGGATTATCCTTGCATGACTTCAGCACGCTTTCGTAGCGCGGCAAGTATCGCCCCACGACTTCCAAGAGCTCTTCGAGCGTGGCCCAGTGTCCCTTCTAAGGCGTCGATATCGAGTTCGCTCGTCTATTGTAATCGCATCATCTTGGAGACGGTTTTACGCACTTTTTTCAAGTACAGTTCTGTACAAGATAACCCTCTTAATACCGATTCCGAAGCTCCATTAACTTTTCTGAAATCCCCCAATTCTGCAATGGCGTCCAAGTAGCCTATGCGCCCTGCATGCCTGAGAGTCCACTCATCTTGCATCACATCAACAAATTTGAAAAGGAGATTAGGCGAACATAGACTAAAGTCAACGATTTCAAATGTGAGATCCTCGTCGTCTTCGCAACAGAATTTAAGAAATTTCAAACACCTGCTGACAATTTGGTGTGCTTGCCGATCGCTTTTACAACCACCACCACAGCCGGTAAACCAGGACAAGAAATCTTGAGCGATTTTGCTTGACATGTCAAAAGAGAGAGCTCGTCTGATTTTAAGTGAAGTCTTGTCATCATTGGCGTCATTTTTGTTGCTTTGTTGTTGGCATGCTTCGGTGTGAGTAATGTTTGGCTTTTCGTCGAAATAAAAGTGCCAACGGTGTCTGTTCTTGGCGTGTTTTCTGCAGCCTCTTTGTGTGGTAAATCCATCATGCTTACAGCCTTGCACTGGGCAGTGAAAAAGACCATCAGAGTCGTCTTCTTCTAAGTGAAGCCTTTTGGGTTTAGGCGACGCGTTTGGTAGTTTTGACCAGTCGATTTCCACTCCTCTTTTACTCATCTTTTAAGATCTGATATTGTGAGGTTTCTCACGAGACTACTGTATTTATACCAAATAACTGACTTGGTATGTACTCGATATCTGGCCCGTTTTCTACACAATAAAACCAAACAAAGGAGCAGACAAAGGAACAAAGGGACAAGTCTCATCTTGTTCAAACCTGCCCTAACGTGATTAAACATGTATCAGGCAAGCCAAGGCTAAAAATTAAATTTGCCCTTGAGCAAGTTAGACTGCCAAACTAAAATCAGAACTTGCGTTCCTGTTGACTAAAACTAAATAGGAACCATCGTTCCCATTTAGTGAACCAAATGAAAAGGGAATTCTAGTTCGTCTTTAACTTTAAGCGGATCTTATTAGCTCCAGTCTGGAAACGGAACAATTGTTCCCATTCAGCAGGAAAAGGAACAACTTACTTAGGAAAAAAATTGCTTTGGAAAGGAACCACTTAATACATTTGGGAACGACAAGCCACGGCTAGGAACAGCACGTTCCTAATTGTTCATAAGAAAATACTTAAGGACGTTCGCGCTAATTGTTCCTGCGCATCCTTACTGCGCACGCAATCCACTTCGCGATGTCATGCCACGTCATGCATTGAGCGCGCGCGCTGTTGAAGAAATGTGGGCACTTTAATATCTATGCATGGGTTTAACTCTCTTAAATGTTCGGTCACCCCATATTTTCTTTTGATAGATCACTTTCTTTGTCGATTATCTACGTTTTGTGAAAAATTAAAGAAAATCTGTGTTGTGGAAGTTTGATTTTTTTCAACTTTTCTGCCCTCGCATCATCGAATTTTGCTATTATTGTAGCTGCACGGAGTTCGTAAAAGTCCATAACTATATACGTACTTTTTACTTAAGTAAATCTATATATTTTGTTTATATTACTTTGTGCAAAGAAAATGGGATAAAATTAAAATTAAAAATTAATAATAATAATCATGATCATGATCATCATATACATTCCCGAAAATCGATGACAGCAGAAATTTTGGCTTTAAAGCCAACGATTTTCGTCGGGTTTTTTTTTGCCCGCCTGGTTGGCATGTTCCTAAAATGAAAAAGTTTTTAAATTATGATTTTGACTGATGCGACGCGAAAAATAATGGCTTTTTTGAAAAGGTACTGTTCCGCGAGGTTTACTGTTTTGTTCCTTTAATTGCTTTAGAAACAATCTTTGAATTCAACTAAAGGAACTATTATTTATGCCGAAATCAAAAATAGGAACAACAGTGTCTGAATTCGGAACAAAGGAAAAATGTGAACAAGAAATTCCTTTTTATTTTAAATAAAGGGAACCCTTTGTTCTGGTTGTGATCTTTTTAGGAACGAATGGTCCTTTTTGAATGGTTCCGATTTTATCGAGTGTCTCCTTTAAACAATTTGTTCCTATTAACCAGTACATTAAGTTCCGGAGTTCGATAATGAGAAATGATTGTTCCGCTTAAGTATTTTCTTATGAACAATTAGGAACGAGCTGTTCCTAATCGTGGCTTGTCGTTCCCAAATGTATTAAGGGCCAGTTTCAAAAGCAATTTTGTTCCTAAGGTTCCTTATCCTGAAAAATCGGAAAGATTTTTCCGTTTTCATACTGGAACTAATAAGTTCCACTTTAAATTAAAGAGGAACTAGAATTCCTTTTTTACTTGATTCACTAAATGGGAACTATGGTTCCTATTTAGTTTTGGTCAAAAGGAACGCAAGTTCTGATTTTAGTTTGTCAGTCTAACATGCCCGAGGGAAAAGTTAATTTTTAGCCTCGGCTTTCCTGCTACATGTTTAATTACGTTAGGGCAGGTTTGAACAAAATGAGACTTGTCCCTTTGTTCGTTTGTTTCGTTCTGTTGTGTAAAAAACTGGCCAGATATCGAGTTGATGACAACTCAGCCATTTAGTATAAATACAGCAGTCTCGTGAGAAACTTCACAATATCAGATCTTAAAAGATAAGCAGAAGAGGAGTGGAAATCGACTGGTCAAAATTTCCAAACGCGTCGCCTAACCCAAAAGGCTTCACTTAGAAAAGATGACTCAGATGGCCTTTTTCACTGCCCAGTGCAAGGCTGCAAGCATGATGGATTTACAACACAAAGAGGCTGCAGAAAACACACCAAGACCAAACACCGTTGGTACTTTTATTTCGACGAAAAGCCAAACATCAGTCAGACTGAAACGTGTCACCAACAAAGCAACAAAACGGAAGGCAATAATGACAAGACTTCACTTAAAATCAGACAAGCTCTCTCTGTCAAGCAAAATCGCCCAAGTTTTCTTGTCCTGGCTCACCAGCAGGTGTTTGAAATTTCTTAAATTTTGTTGCGAAGAAGACGAGGATCTCATATTTGAAATCGTTGACTTAAGTCTATGTTATCCTATGCAAGATGAGTAGCATCTTGGGCACGCAGGGCACATAGGCTACTTGGACGCCATTGCAGATTTAGGGGATTTCAGAAAAGTTAATGGAGCATCGGATTCGGTATTGAGAGGGTTGACTTCTACAGCACTTTACTTGAAAAAGGTGCGCAAAACCGTTTCCAAGATGATGCGATTACAATGGACGAGCGGGCTCGATATTGACGCCTTAGAAGCCAAGAGACACTAGGCCACGCTGGAAGAACTCTTGGAAGTCGTCGGGCGTTACTTGCCGCGCTACGAAAGCGTGCTGAAATTATGCAAGGATAACCCAGGTACAACATCCCCGTTAGACTTCGTTTGCCGCTAAATTTCTCTATATTTCTAATATTTGTTTATCAAGGTTAAAGGTTCGCGCCCGATGACATATCAGTACTCAACTGTTGAGATGTTAATCAAAGCTAAAACCAACGGGGGATTCATTAATCAGAAAATGTTCAAAACAGCGGGAAAATCTGGCTTTCATTCTCTTTACCTGACCAAGACTGACTAGCATGCAAGTGTTAGATGGCTACATCAATAACATTCGCCCTCTGCTCAAGCCGAACTGTGATTATGTTTTAGTGACGCGAAATGGAGGACAGAACAACAAACTAGGAAAACTGATGAGTAAACTGGTCTTCGATGCAGCGAGCAAGTACGTTCATCCGACTCGCTATCGACAGATAGTGGAGACGGCAAGAACTAGGCATCTTAGCAGCACTGCGCAAAACACAATCACTGAGGACCAAAAACACAGCTCTATTGTAACCAGGGCTCATTATCAAAAACAAAGATCGCATGAGGTTGCTAGTAAAGCGCACAAATGTTTGGAAAAACTACACGACGACAAGGGAACAGAGCTACAAATGGAAGTGCCTTGAGGCTTTCAGACAAGTCGACTTCCTCGCAAGAGCAAAATGCTGACCAAAGCGATACAATCACAAAAACACAAACCATAAGACTGACAGAAATCGGTAAGAGAAGGAGAAAAAATGTGATTTTCACTTCCAAGGAAGACAAATATCTAAAAACTGGACTTAAGCGATAGGGCTTCGGACAGTGGAAAGCAATTCTCAGAGACCCCAATTTTCATTTTCAAGAGGGAAGGACACCTAACTCTCTGCTGAGCCGGGAAGCAAGAAGATTCGGATCACATTCTAAATCATGCCACAGATGAATGGACATTGAGACAATGTACGTTTAAAGTAGGATTTAATTCTGTGTCACACTCTTATTAATAAATAACACGCTAGCGGCTAGTTTGTGTGTGACAACGATTCTCAGTTTCACATTTTTTTAAATTTTACAATTAACACTTATCACTACAGTACTCGCAACTGATCCTAGGTACTAAATGCAGTGTTTTTGCAACGAAGTAGTTCTATGTTAACTATTCACTAGTTCGCTTATTTATTGTTTATTAGCATCACTCTCGACTTGAAAAATACGATTTCAATTTCACGAAAGGCAAAACCACTGAGTTCAATGTTTCATTTCACAGAAAACGGATTCAATTAATGACATTTGCCTGACCAATCACTCTCGTCATACATGGGCTACACGATTTCCCGCATTTCTAATCAAGTCTCTCGTGATGTCCTCGAATGTCACTCCTGGGTTGGTTTGAAAAAATGGGTTATTCGTTCTCTCTTTGAAACTTGACTACTCGGGTGGGCTGGCCGTTTCTTGGAATTGCGTCTGTGAATATTCTGGCTTGGGGCTCTTAATGTCGACGCTTGTGAGGGCTGAGTGATGAACATGTCTTCCTCTTCGGATTTTTATCCATCACAAGGAAGGCTCCCATAAACGTTTAACTCTTTGGGCCTGCTGTGTGGACAACCATTTCATGTCTATTGCTCGTTTCTTTCTTTTCGCGATGACAAGTTTACCGAGGCCTGGTAAATCTTCCCGCTTAAAGTGTAACTTCAGTGCTTCCGAGGTGACTCCTATCATGTACTGCAACGCACGTTTGACTTCCTCTTCCATTGCTGCCTCCTCCTGCTCTTGCAGCTGTCGAAGCTCCTTCTCCTTTTCCCAAGACCATTCATTTTCGTAGTATTTGGCCGCCTTCTCTTCCAACATCTCTTGCTCTTCATCTTTCTTTTTTGCGAAGTAATCCTCCCTTGACCGCTCAATAGTGGGATGGTATGGGTCCTCCACCGTCTCGAGCAGGTGAGCATCTTCTTGTCTTATCATTCCGATTGAAATCCAGTGTTGTCTTGTCTCGTCTACAATTCGCTCTCAAGCTCGCTATGCTTCATTTTCAATCTCCTTGGTAGCGCGTTTCACTCCGGACGCAATGAGCCCGAGTTGCCTCTTCTTCAGACTGTGGCATGGCTGCGGATCATGAAGCTCCGAAATCTTCTCAATGCTGTTTTCCCATCCACAAGGCTGAGAATCTGATTCGTTTTCTTCCTCCTCGATGCGGTCTTCTTCTGCCAATAGCTGCTCTTCTTCACTCAACTCCTGCTCACTTTCACTGTCTTACAGGTTCATGGTCATTATTCTGTTCTTTTCCTGCTCGTTAAAATCGTCTGGTCTTCCAACGGATCCAGGCATCGGAGCTGGTAGCTCTTCTTCTGGAGTGCTGGCGACACTGCAAGCCCAGACAATGCAGTCCATTGCATTTTCTCGCAATGCCTCCTGTACACCTGCCAATGGCGGGGAGCTAAGACTTTTGAAGTAAAACTGCGAAGCCGGGCGTCCATGGCGGCATTATACTCGACACCGAAGTCCATCTCGGTTTGGCACGTGATAAACATGGGGTATCGGCTCACTGCTGGGGTGGATTTCTTGTACTTTCTATCGTGGGCTTGAATTTTACAGTCGTCTGGTTCAAGAAGGCCGACATGAGCTTCATCCATGAAGATGACTTGTGTATTTTCGTCCACGAGACTCTTATTAAATGCTTTTTGTTGGTAATCAACAACTTCAATACAATGCGCACGTTCATCTGAAAAATATTTCTTCAAATTCTTAATTCAACAGAGGTCTACAAATGTAGAGAGCTTCCCACATCTAACAGCAAATATACGCCCTGTCCCTATAGCTCAAAACCACTTATGCGTTTTCATTTAGCGATGTGCACAATAAACACACTCCAGTGTCCATCAAGTGGACGAGAGATGACATGTATGAAAAACAATAACAAGATACAGGTAAGGAATTTACAAGGGAAACAGCACATACCATGCAGGAACTATGCGAGTGATCGGCGTGAAGAGACTGGTCTTTCCACTATTGGGTTCTCCGATAAGACAAAGAACCCTTTCCTTCTGTTGCTTTATTCTGTGGTTTAGTAGCCCAATAAAATACTCGCAGAAGTGACTGACATCGGTGGGACTTAAGCTGTTTTGCAGGATTTTCTTGAAATATTTCGCGTCTGGTTCCTTAGTGTGGTTGTACAGCAGAAATGACCTGGGACTATCTTTTCCAACCTCTTTGATGGCGTTCTGGACAAATTTTCTTTGGCTGATAGAGAAACACCAGCCCCCTGATTAAGTCAAAATTGTCGTTTAGCTGCGTGAAGAACTCACACTCGTGGTCGGCCAGGAATTTTTCATCTTGCAGTAATTATTGACGATGATGTCCTTCAGCTGGTCGTTGTTCGCCAAGAGCGACAGGAACTTTTTAATGGAACAAGCATGTTCAAATGTAAACATTGAAGCTACGTTTTTTTTTAATACTTCGCCTTTGTGTAATGCATAACCAAGTTTAGACATGGCTCTTGCGACTTTGTTTAGGGCAACAACGACGGGAGACTGGGATAGAGCTTTGCCGATAGGTTGTTGACCTCCGCCATCTCCTGTGCTTCCGTCTTATTTTAAATATTTTATTGACGGGGAAACGCACTTACAGTTCAGTTGACCTGTAATACAACCCGTCAATATTCCCGTCAATAAAAGATTTTAAACAAGACGGAAACACAGGAAATGTCGGAGACACACTTACAGTTTAAAGAGCCAGTGTCACCCAAAGTGCTTTGCGCGATTGTGTTTTTGTTTTGAAACAGCTTTTAGCGTTTGGGCGGTGCGTTTGGCGGACTTTTCACAGGTTATACCTAGCCGCAATGGCCTTTCAACGAGCTGATATGTACAGTATTAGCCTCTGAAAAAATAGAAATATCTTCATCGCTAGAAGTTTCTGGAGAAAACAACTCTAGATCTGACTTTGTGGTCAACGCGTATGGAGCTATTATAGCAACCGATCGATTGATCGATCGATCGATTTCGATGAACGTAAAACCAAAGCAGCCACTTCCACTCGATATAAAAATAAGACAAAAACAAATCGTCAGAATGTTGACGTCTTCATCGCTAGATATCACTGGAGAAAACTGTTCTAAGATCTGACTTTGCATTCAATGCGTATACATAGATCTATTATAGTCCGATCGATTGATCGGATTGACTGCATGTCGATGGACGCAAACCGTCGATGGACGCAAAACCAGAATAGCCATTACACTTTTTGTAAAAGTAAAACATAAACAGACAGTGAACACAAGGAATAATGAAGCAAAACAGCACAAGCTCATGACCATACGCATTATTTTGATGCACGCCCGTAGCTACTGTTATTTTGTGGTAAATTAACGTTCCTCCTGTTTTCATCCGGCAACGAATGTAGCACTATTTCGGCAAACACAGTGTCATACTATTGCTGATACCCGTAGATGTTTTTCTTTCCCTCCGCTACTGATACAAGGACTCCTTCAGCCGTACAACTTTGGCAAAGCCCGGAAGACTCGGCCTTCGCCTGAGCTTTGAATTGCTGAACCCTACGAAGCTTCCAATTTAAAGATCTCCTTCTCCACCGCGAAAACACTTCAGAATTCGTAAATATACAACAAAATCGATACGACGATACTTAAATGTCAAGTCAAAATTCACACTGATACTTTCGGATCGCTAACGGCAGCGATGGAAGAAGATATAAATCAGACTTCACAACAATCAAGAAAGTGGCGGATTATTCATCTATGAAAAATGTACCTCGGCGCGCAAAGCACTTTGGGTGACACTGGCTCTTTAAATGGTATAAGTACTACTACTACTACTACTACTACTACTACTACTACTATTAATATTAATAAATATTATTAATAAATATAATTATTATTCAGATTATTAATATTAAGTAGTAGTGGCAGTAGTAGCAGCAGCAGCAGCAGTAGTAGTAGTAGTAGTAGTAGTAGTAGTAGTTGTTTTAGTAGTAGTAGTAGTAGTAGTAGTAGCAGTAGTAGTAGTAGTAGTAGTAGTAGTAGTAGTAGTAGTAGTAGTAGTAGTAGTAGTAGTAGTAGTAGTGGTAGTAGTAGTAGTAGTAGTAATATTTTAAATAAGACGGAAACACGGGAGATGGCGGAAACACATTCCATCTAACTGTAAGTTTGTCTCCGCCATCTCCCGTGTTTCCGCCTTATTTTAAATCTTTTCTTCACGGGAAGTATCGTGAGTCATATTTGGGATATTTTTTTAGCCTTAAATCGTTTCCATGACCAGAAGATTTAAGATAAAACGTGAAGATAGGGAATAGCGGGGACGCACTTACAGTTCAACTGAGCTGAAACATATTCACTAATGATTTATTTCATACTTCCCCTTAAAACTGTGAATATTTTCTAACAGCATTAATTTATTAGATATTCACAGTTTGAAATGGAAGTATTAAACAAAATATCTCTATTTTCCATCAAATCTGTGAAATCCACCCTATCTAGAGATGTCTTACCAGGGGTTGAATTTCTAGTTTCATCTGCCGGTTCGACAGTGTGCATTTCTCAAGTCATCCTGTGAGGTTGGCTTTAAGAGGAACATTTAGATCTTTTTTTTTGCGTTCCCTTACTTCAGATGAAAAACCACAAACTATTGCTCTTTAAATTGATGTACAAATCCAATTTAACTAAGCAACAGTCAAAATCCCATGTTTACCTTTTGCGTTATTAGAGAAAAGGGGTGGAACCAGAAAGAATTGGCTAATTGCAGAGATGAAGTTCAAAGATTGTAAGGGAAGATCAATTTTGGGAAACGGTCATATACATTCCCCAAAATCGATGACAGCAGAAATTTTGGCTCTAAAGACAACGTTTTCCGTGGATATTTTTTTGCCCGCCTTGTTGGCATATTGCTTAAATAAACAATTTTTCAAATTATGATTTTAACTGATGCAACTCGAAAAATAATGGCTTTCTAGAAAAGGTACTGTTCCGCGAGCTTTACTGTTTTGTTCCTCTTATCGCTTTAGGAACAAACTCTGAATACACCTAAAGGAACTTTTATTTAGGCCGAAATTAAAAATAAGAACAACCATGTCTGAATTCGGAACAAAGGGTTCCTTTTGACATAAATGTGAATACGAAGTTCCTTTTTTATTTAGAATAAAGGGAACTCTTTGTTCCGTTTTGATCTTTTTAGGAACAAATGATCCTTTTTAAATGGTTCCGATTTTATCGAGTGTTCTCCTTCAAACAATTTGTCCCTTTTAACCAGTACATTAAGTTCCGGAGTTCAATAATGAGGAACGATTGTTCCGCTTAAGTATTTTCTTATGAACAATTAGGAACGTGCTGTTCCTAATCGTGGCTCGTCGTTCCCAAATGTATCAAGTGGTTCCTTTCCAAAGCAATTTTTTTCCTAAGTAAGTTGTTCCTTTTCCTGCTGAATGGGAACAATTGTTCCGTTTTCAGACTGGAGCTAATAAGATCCGCTTAAAGTTAAAGACGAACTAGAATTCCCTTTTCACTTGGTTCACTAAATGGGAACGATGGTTCCTTTTTAGTTTTAGTCAACAGGAACGCAAGTTCTGATTTTAGTTTGTCAGTCTAACATGCTCAAGGGCAAATTTAATTTTTAGCCTTGGCTTGCCTGATACATGTTTAATCACGTTAGGGCAGGTTTGAACAAGATGAGACTTGTCCCTTTGTTCCTTTGTCTGCTCCTTTGTTTGGTTTTATTGTGTAGAAAACGGGCCAGATATCGAGTGGATACCAAGTCAGCTATTTGGTATAAATACAGTAGTCTCGTGAGAAACTTCACAATATCAGATCTTAAAAGATGAGTAAAAGAGGAGTGGAAATCGACTGGTCAAAACTACCAAACGCGTCGCCTAAACCCAAAAGGCTTCACTTAGAAGAAGACGCCTCTGATGGTCTTTTTCACTGCCCAGTGCAAGGCTGTAAGCGTGATGGATTTACCACACAAAGAGGCTGCAGAAAACACGCCAGGAACAAACACCGTTGGTACTTTTATTTCGACGAAAAGCCAAACATTACTCAGACTGAAGCATGCCAACAACAAAGCAACAAAAATGACGCCAATGATGACAAGACTTCACTTAAAATCAGACGAGCTCTCTCTTTTGACATGTCAAGCAAAATCGCTCAAGATTTCTTGTCCTGGCTTACCGGCAGTGGTGGTGGTTGTAAAAGCGATCGGCAAGCACACCAAATTGTCAGCAGGTGTTTGAAATTTCTTAAATTCTGTTGCGAAGACGACGAGGATCTCACATTTGAAATCGTTGACTTTAGTCTATGTTCGCCTAATCTCCTTTTCAAATTTGTTGATGTGATGCAAGATGAGTGGAATCTCGGGCATGCAGGGCGCATAGACTACTTGGACGCCATTGCAGAATTGGGGGATTTCAGAAAAGTTAATGGAGCTTCGGAATCGGTATTAAGAGGGTTATCTTGTACAGAACTGTACTTGAAAAAAGTGCGCAAAACCGTCTCCAAGATGATGCGATTACACTTTACCAGAAATCACGGACATTTTGAGCCCGCGTGAAATAGCAAGCGGCATATCGTTTGACACAAGAATTTCTCGATGGTCACGAAAGCGTTGTCTGTAAACAGTGAACACCGTTCCGTACCGTCTAAAGAGCTTAATAAAATAACCATGCAAAAAAATACAAAGGGAAAACGATTAAAATAGTTTTAATCAATGGAAAATTTTAATTCAGGACAGAGAAGACGCTCAAAATCCATGATATTCTTCTGTAACGCTTGTAACGCAATAATTCCTCTGTTGCCGACAACAAATAATTCCGTCTTTTCTATAGGATTATAATGTTTTTAAAACGAAGAACCGATCTTAACTTCATCGAATAAACAGTCTATGTATCCTTGTCTGTTGTTGTGACGTTGTTTGTGATCGATCTTCAACTTTTCACGCTCACTAAGGGAAAACGACATTTTCTCTCGAAGGAAAACCGTGGAATTATTTCTCTTGCAGCAAAGAGAGAACCGAATTTTTATTAAGGAGTCCACGTTACAGCTATCCAGCGTTATCCCCCTTAAAAAGTCAACGAAAATCTACAAGAAATTAAAGCCTTGCTTTCGGCGACGGATTGCAAGCGAAACGGTGCTTTCCGGTCATTTTGAACAACGACAGTAATATTGAAATTGCGCTTTTTTCAAGTAAATTTGGCGGAGCGGTTAAAAGCAAATAGAAGCGGATTTTTATGGCATTTGAAAGTGTAAACATCTAGCGATGTTTTGCGACCGCGGCAACGCGGAACCGAAGTAAACAGCCCTTGCAGGAAAGAAGAGAAGGTAAGCTAGTCGCCCCTTTTGTGAAAAAATAATAGAGTTAAAGGAGCTGTGTTATGTTCATTACAAAAGCAGAGTTGGCGGATCGTGCTTCGCCGCTATGTACATAAAAATTACGGTTGTAAATACTACAGTAGATTTTCTTTTATTTAGACCGCAGCAAGTAGTCAGGAAGCTTATTTAAGTATGGAAATTCCATTTTTCCTTTTTGCCCATACATTTTACTATTAAATCGGCGGCCATTTTTAAAGCGCCGAACGACCCTCTGTCCGCCATTTTGTCGTCAATTTCTGGTAATGATGGACGAGCGAACTCGATATCGACGCCTTAGAAGCCAAGGGACACTGGGCCACGCTCGAAGAGCTCTTGGAAGTCGTGGGGAGATACTTGCCGCGCTACGAAAGCTTGCTGAAGTCATGCAAGGATAACTAAAATCACTGGATACTTTTTTTGGCAAAATATCCTTTTATTTCAAAGAAAAATGCAAATAACGAACTTCCGTTAAAATCACCATCTGAAGCAGTAAATTATGACATCAATTTGAGGCGTTCGCGTGCAAAAACAAATCCCTCTGCCGTCTTTTAAACACTCAATTTTACTTTTGCAATCTCTCAAGAGCTTCAAAACTGATTTTGGTAGAAACTGCGTTGTTCTTTGTGTTTGAAATAATTTAATTTTGAAAGTATACATTTCTCATCAGGAAAAGTACTTCGTGAATTAATTATTTTTCACCATGTGCTAAACCTTCAAATCGATTCAGCTTCAGGCTGTTGAATTAAGGAAAGATGTTCTCAGGATTGCTGCAAAAATTTCTTTGGGCAAATGATTGAGAGCGACGCGAGAGCTTTTCAAATTTCGTTAAAATGCAGGTTGTTTGACCCTTCTTGGCAACATTCCATTCGCGAGTCACGCATATATTTTAATGTGTTTCGACCCATATGAGATCGAAAACGTCAAACAGAAAAACAGTATGAAATGCTCTTACCTCATTTACTGTAGAGGACAGGTCCAGAGGCCATTTCCGAGTGATTCTCTTGCCGTTCGACGTATTTTGGTCCTGTTGATGCCATCCAATGAACACCGCCAACTGGGTCAGTGTATTGTAAACGGTCGAACAGCTCAACAACAACCTTTCTTCCAAAACGTTCGACATCTTTCTACACTGTGACATCTTACTCAACGGTTCAGTTGATTTAATACGAGTGTTGCTCAGTTTTCAGTGCACAAAAGCATTATCAGATTTGTCTGCTAAATTGGGACCAAACGTGGATGGCGCCGCGTGCGTATTTGGTTTGTCACGCAATGCGTATCAAAGGCATTTTAGGGGGTATTGGAAGGGCAAAACCTTTGAGGTGAAGTAAAATAACATACAGTGTTAATTGCAGGGATTATTCGTGGTTTTAATGGCGTTGTGTGTCTTTCTTACTTATTACCAGTGTTGTTACAACCATTAAAAATTGTATTTGCTACCCTAGCTTAGTTGTCTGAAACGCAATTCCAACCGTTGTACAAGCTTACAGACATGGTTACTGACAGGTGAGTGGTGCAACAGAAGTGGCGCTATTATTAACTAGACCCAACTTTAATACGGGGAAACCTATAACTACAAGGGGCTCCCTTTTGTTAATTGACGAGCGGGTATTCTACCTATGATCATTGGTGTCAGTCTGCTGGTTCTTACATTAGCTGGCACAGGACCGGTACAAGGCACAGTTATATCAGGAGTGAAAGTCAGCTCGCTGTTAAAGGGTTGGATGGAGTTTTGGACAGGAAGGGTTCTCTCTTCATAACAAATGGGTGCAATCGAAGTTTTTAACTGAGTTTTCTTGTCAGCTGTTTGACTTAGTCTACATTAGTGTGTCCTGATTAATGAGTGGGGCCTCTAACAGCACGCCAGTGCTGTTTGAAGTCTGTGAAATATGGCACGTAACCATGGTAACAAAAAATGAGGTTCTGTTCCTGAATTTCTGTTTACGAATCTTACTGAGACAGGTTCCCAGTGAGCGAGATCTCTCACAGCAGCCAACATACTTATCATAATGGATATGAGAGTATCATAACAGAAATACGTCAAGCATCCTTGCCCTTAAATGTCTGTTACCTCTTTCACGTTCTACATACACCTTAATGAGGACGAAGAGAAGAGTGAGGCTTCCATCGATAACCTGGCTAATATTCGGATAGAATATAAAACTCACCTGATCCAACTTTTACAAGCGAACCAGTCCCGCGTAAGGTAATTTCAGATCCCTTTTTCCCCAGTCCTCTTTCACTTTTTGGCCACTACCCTTTTCTGCTAGACACTATTCCAAGTTTTGCACGATGGCTGGGACATATCGTCATTGTATTCAAGCGTTCGTTGTAAAAACTGACTTGTAACTTGTGGTATCAGGCCCGCACCAAGGCTGAAATAAATGCTGCGAGCAAATTGGCCTAGTCAAAGCCTTCCCCCCCCCCCTTCAAAATACACACTCCTGCACATAGATACTAACTCTGTTCACAATGCCACAGTTTGTGTCGATTTCGTCAAACACGACACCTTTTTGGGGACATCCTTCTTTGACAATTTGCCAAAAAGCTGCTTCCTGTTTGCTTTTTCGCGGACAAAGTTGTTGGCAACATCCACCAGATTTATAGCATCAGTTTTAAAAAAGTACCCTTAAAGTTACAAGGTTTGTTACAATTGAAACATTTCGACAGCCAAGCTACGAATTTCGAACCTGTTTTACCTAACTCTCGTAAACGTTTACGTAACTTTTATCACTCGATTGGTGAGATAAAAAAAGTTTTGTTCCTTAGACTTGTTTTAAAACAACATGATGAGCTTAAAGCTTGCAGCAAATACACAGCAGTCGCTTAGCTATTAATGGCATCAAGATCCTTCACAGTAAAGCTATACTGCCAGGGTCAAGGTGATATGGGTGAAGAAAGACATTGGTAAGGAACCTGGGCGACTGAAATGTGCGGTGGGCTAGTAGATTTTTGAAGCCCACTTGCCCGGTGGCTAGTGACTCAACAGATGTCGAACCCTGTTAAAGGTTGTAAAATAATAAAAGGAACTTTTAGCATCAGCATTTAAGACTATTCGTTGCACATTAATTCGTTTTAATTATATATTTTTTGGCTCATTTATTGTAATGTTTTTTCAACTTCCAAAACTTCTGGGGACTCAAGCCCCCCACCCCCCTTTCTACGGGCCTGGGTATTCTTGGTGCATGAAAGTAAGGGAACAATTGTTTTCAAGCTTTTGATTCGTCTGGTGTTGTAACCACAAACTCCGACAACAAGAACATGGAACCAACAACAACCGTCTTCTGTGTAACGAAGCACTTCATGTATGTAAATATGTATGATTTGTGAAAAAAAAAGTCCGAGGTCCCCCTCTAAGCCAAAACAATAAGCACAAACTAGTTAGTCACATCGCAATTTCCCTGATAAAAACGATTTCAATGTTCTGGACTCGACGTTTTGAAGAGGTTTTTAACTTAAGCTAGTACATGTACCCTTTTTAGCTAATTTTCGTGTTCGAACATTGTTATTTGCATGCCTACAACTCACGCCGAGGGGTGATTACTTTTTCTGCATTCTGGCACGGGAAGTTGAGGTGCCTAAATGTAGCACTAATTTTGTTTCGTATTTTTGGTCCATTACTAGTTCCTCCCATTTCTCGAACCCTGAGCCGTTTAAAAAGAATCAGAGTAGATTTTGCCCTTCCCCTACCAGCTAGTAAAATGTCCATTCCGATGATTTGCATTGCGTGACGCGGCTCTAGACAGAACTCTGGCCACGTTAGCGGCGACATGTCGTGATAAAAACCTTTTTGTGTATTGCCAAGTAAGCAACACTGACCAGCAACTGAACCGTTGAGTAAGATGTCACAGTGTAGAAAGATGTCGAACGTTTTGGAAGAGAGGTTGTTGTTGAGCTGTTGGACCGTTTACAATACACTGACCCAGTTGGCGGTGTTCATTGGATGGCATCAACAGGACCAAAATACGTCGAACGGCAAGAGAATCACTCGGAAATGTCCTCTGGACCTGTCCTCTACAGCAAATGAGGTAAGAGCATTTCGAACTGTTTTTCTGTTTGACGTTTTCGATCTCATATGGGTCGAAACACATTAAAATATATGCGTGACTCGCGAATGGAATGTTGCCAAGAAGGGTCAAACAACCTGCATTTTAACGAACTTTGAAAAGCTCTCGCGTCGCTCTCAATCATTTGCCCAAAGAAATTTTTGCAGCAATCCTGAGAACATCTTTCCTTAATTCAACAGCCAGAAGCTGAATCGATTTGAAGGTTTAGCACATGGTGAAAAATAATTTAATTCACGAAGTACTTTTCCTGATGAGAAATGTATACTTTCAAAATTAAATTATTTCAAACACAAAGAACAACGCAGTTTCTACCAAAATCAGTTTTGAAGCTCTTGAGAGATTGCAAAAGTAGAATTGAGTGTTTAAAAGACGACAGAGGGATTTGTTTTTAAACGCGAACGCCTCAAATTGATGTCATAATTTACTGCTTCAAATGGCGATTTTAACGGAAGTTCGTTATTTGCATTTTTCTTTGAAATAAAAGGATATTTTGCCAAAAAAAGTATCCAGTGATTTTTACCGCGGCCGAGGGCGGCCACGGTAAGTCACAACTGAAAAGTCGTAAGTAGCAGTTTCAGTTACAACTTACTATGTACTAATTTTGAATTGACGACATACGATTTACTACTTGCGACTTACGAGTTAACAGTTTGCCACCTACAACTTGCCTCTTACACACTTACAACTTAACGACTTAAGCAGTTGCGACTTTCGACTTACGACTTACGACTTAGACCACCCCTCCCCTCCCTCCTACTTTATTACACAATCAAAAAGAATTATAGCCCTTCTACCTACCTAGATCTAACAAGAAAGAACCCTTTTAGAGAATCGTTAGTACAACTGAGAATTAGCAGTCACAAACTTCGGATTGAAACAGGTAGATACGACAAAATACCTCGTGATGAAAGGTTATGTAGTCTTTGCAAATTGTAACAAAATTGAAGAGTGAAACTCATTTTTTGTTAGATTGTCCGGGCTATTCTTCAATAAGAGACATGTTCTTTTGTAAAATAGAACCTAAAATCCCATTTCTACGACTACTATCACATGAAACCTTATTATTACATCTTATGAATTCTACTGACTATTTTAATAAACATTAAATTAATTTCATTCATCTCATCGTGCGTTGAATTGAGAGACAAACTAGTTACAATGACTACCCTTTTGAATGGTTAAAATAAGCTATGATTGAAATTTTATTTTAATTAAATTTGCAAAACTATACACATAAAAAGCCGACGTTTAGGCTTGAGCAAATCTCTTTTGATTAAATAATTAAATTTAACTGGCTTTTGGAATACTGTATTTAATATTTTGTTATAGTCATGCAAATAAATCTTGTTGTTGTTGTTACATGCCTGGCCGAGAAGGAATAGGCCCAGTACAGTGAACATCAAAATGGCGGAGGAAGGTACAATATAAGCTGCAGAAACGCAATTTCCTTCATTTTATTTGTAGTAGAACAGTTAAATCCATCACCTTCAGGCCTCTTTACCGTCACTGTTAATTACCTTAAGTTTCTGTCAGTCTTCTTCACTGCTCAAGCCCGCTCAAGGTGGCTATTGAACAGCTGGTCCATCTAGACTAAATACCCGACAGTCTGAAATTTCGAAGGATATCGATAGAAAGGCTTATTCTAACGTTTTGAAAGTATTCGAAGTTTGTTTAGAATTACCAAGCGATTGAATAACCGCCGGGTATGTAGACAGGGTTATTAAGGTAAACGTATTGCCCGGCACTCTGGTTTCGGAGAATTATCACGGCTTGAGATATAGCCAAACCTGTAACTTTGTATGGCGGTGATAAGTGATTCAAAACTATAGTGGTTTTGGGGGCCACATTTCTGGAATGACAACAACTCTACAGCATCCGTGACATGTCACTACGGTGGCGTGACGGCTCGGGTCAGACAGGGATCATGCACGCAAGATTCAAGCTCGGAAAATTCGCCAACTACAAAACCAAACTAGTCTTTTCAATCGCTTCTTAATTCTTAACAAACTCCGAATACTTCCAGGACGTTTTCATTGAAAATTCAATCCAATTTCTGCGCGTTTCTGACTTGTAGGCCTAGCCACAAATAATTATAGTGTCGCGAACATATAGCGACTTTCTAGTAGGCACAAGCTCGGAAACCTCGTCAACTTCAAAAGCAAAATGGTCTTTTTAATCGCTTGGTCATTTCTCAACAAATACCGAATACTCTCAGAACGTTAGAATAAGCGTTTCAGTCCAAATACTTTGAAAATTTCAAACTGCCCGGTATTTAGTCTAGATGGACTTCCTCCGCCATTTCGAAGTTCACTGTTCTGGGCCTATTCCTTCTCGGCCAGGCATGTAAAGTAAGAGGGAGGGGAGGGGTGGTCTAAGTCGTAAGTCGTAAGTCGAAAGTCGCAAGTGCTTAAGTCGTTAAGTTGTAAGTGGGCAAGAGGCAAGTTGTAGGTGGCAAACTGTTAACTCGTAAGTCGTCAATTCAAAATTAGTACATAGTAAGTTGTAACTGAAATTACTACTTACGACTTTTCAGTTGTGACTTACCGTGGCCACCCTCGGCCGCGGTAGATTTTAGTTACACCCTAACCTATCTAACATTAAAACATGAAAGAAATCGAATTTTCCACCCTTGCCGCGTTATGTTTGATTTTTACAGACAAGCGCTCTTAACTGTTGAAATGGTGAACAAAGCTAAAACTAACGGTGGATTTATTGATCAGAAAGTGTTCAAAACAGCAGGAAAATATGGCTTTGATTCTCTTTACCTGACTGAGACTAGCATGCAAGTGTTAGATGGCTACATCGATCACGTTCGCCCTCTGCTCAAGCCGAACTGTGATTATGTTTTAGTGACGAGAAATGGAGGACAACACAACAAGCTAGGAGAACTAATGAGTAAACTGGTCTTCGATGCAACAGGCAAGTACGTTCATCCGACTCGCTATCGACAAATAGTCGAGACGGCAAGTACTGGACATCTTAGCAGCAGTGCGCAGAGCACAGTTTCCAAAGACCAGAAACACAGCTCTGTCGTGGCAAAGGTTCACTATCAAAAACAACGATCGCGCGAGGTCGCTAGTAGAGCGCACAAATGTTTGGAAAAACTACACGGCGACAAGGGAACAGAGCTAGAAATGGAAGTGCGCTCGAGACTTTCAGACAAGTCAACTTCTTCACAAGAGCGCAGTGCTGACAAGAGACAAGACGAAACGATCACTAAAACACAATACGCTAGACAAAAAGAAATTGGCGTGAGAAGAAAAAATGTTATGCTCACTCCAGAGGAAGACAAATATCTAAAAGCTGGACTAATAAGCGATACGGCTTCGGTCAGTGGAAAGCGATTCTCAGGGACCCCGATTTTCATTTTCACGAGGGAAGAACACCTAACTCTCTCCTGAGGAGGGCAGCAAGAAAATTTGGATACTATTGTAAAAGATAGAGCATTATCCCAAGTTAGTAGTGATTGGTTATGGCCTGCCAATCACATACCGTTTTCGGTTCCAAGAGTATGCTTGGATATGTTTCTTCGCTACAAATTCGGACGACATAGAGCATTTTGCCTCTTTCTCTGCTGCACCGAATGAGTAAGATGAACAGGATTGCAGAAAAACATCCCGCCCTGTCTTTGAGCGATCTAAAATTTGCTGGGGAATATTTGGAAGAAATTTGTGCCTGTGACTACCCGAAAGAAACGGCTTTGTTGGCGGAAAGTCTGCTTTGGCGACACTTGAACAAAACTTCAAACAGGAAAAGGTCTACATTTAGAGAGCTGATCCTGGCCTGTCTTTTTGTCGCCCTAAACTGGAGGATCGCGATATTGCGAGAAATAGCCTATTTCTAGACACGATCTCGTCGCCGGTTCAACGATCGGACATTCTTCGAGAAGAACTTGATGTGCTACAATCGGTGAACTGGAGGTCCTTGGAACATTGGCACATGATCGCAAAAGATTGTCCTTAG